>CM026088.1:2362500-2710000 GCA_014839685.1 Anableps anableps | reverse complement strand
CATTTGTCAGGGCCGAGGCGTTCTTCATCCCACACCTCCCACTCGGAAATTAATTCTCCTGCTTTTTGTGTTTTCGTTTTCAAGACAAAAAGCCGCGTTTGATAGGATTACCTTTGAACAGCGAATCAAGGCTATTAGGGGTTCTCGAAGGCGACCCAATTACTGTGTACCAGTTCTGAGGAAGAGGCTGCATACAGGTATGAGTGGTGATGCTTTCCAGGCTGATTAGGCCAAAATTAATGAAAAAGTAGATCAGATCGGCGCTCCTAATGAAAGCTCTAAAAAGCCTCTTTTCATTTATTCTGTTTTCTGGGCTGCCAGATTGTAAAGGCAGCCCTCCTTTTGGCCGAGCATCCAGGAAATTAAAAGGTATGTGATTCTCTCCGCTATCGCTGAGGTGGGAACAGGAAGCCAAGACGCCTCGTTGGCCGCTCGGCGCGTGTTGTCATGCCGACCAATTGTGAATATTTACTGAACTCTCACCCTCGCCATGTTTCTGCCTCTTCTTCTTTTTTTTTTTTTTTTTTTTTTTTTTTTTTTTTTAAATATTGTGTTTAATCTCATTCCTTTATCTGTGTTTCCTCGCAGCACCAACTGCTAAACCAAGCGGCCGGAAACCGCAAGTTCAAATGCACCGAATGCGGCAAGGCCTTCAAGTACAAGCACCATCTGAAGGAGCACCTCCGGATTCACAGCGGTGAGTTGCACCAGGAGCGCTTCATTTCTTGACTTTCAGTCTGATGCATTAGTTCGTCTTAACTATTGGGACCAAATATCCAAAGAAAATCCATTTTATTGAAGATATCTCACAATTATTAACCCCAAACCTTGTTGCATATTGACAGGATGTTAAATATGTCCTTAAATCCACTATACCTCCAGAAGATGAACACTATCTGAATGTTAGGGAAAAAATTAAGCAAAGCAAAAGCAAAGATGGGATCTGAGAGATGCATCAACCTCCAGCAAACAGCTCTGTTGAGATTTAACCAAAATGATTTATTGGTCAGGTGGTCGCTGATTTCCGCCATGAAAGAAAAAATAAAATCCAACAGTCGTAATTATGAGTTTTGAAGTCACAATTATGAGATAAAAGTCGGAATTAGGACTTTAAAACTCATAATTATCACATTTATTCTTGTAATTATGATTAAAACTCCTAATAATGACTTTAAAACTCACAGTGACTTAAAAATTCAAAATTATTACTAAATTTCAAAATTAAAACTTGTAATTGTGACTTCAAAACTCATTATTGTAACTAAAACTCGTAATTATGACATCTCATATTTATGACTATAAAACCTGCAATGACTTCAAAACTCAAAATTATGAAAACTTATTAAAACTTGAAATTATGACACGAAAACTTGGAATTATGACATCAAAATTTGTAATTATAACTAAAATTCATAATTATGACTTCTGTTCTCATAATTATGACTTTAAAACACTAAATTATTACTAAAACTCATTCTTAAAACTTGAAATTATGACATCAAATCTCGTAATTATGACTTTAAAACTTGGAATGACTTTAAAACTCGAAATTAACACTTCAAAACTCAAATTTATGTCTAAAATTCATATTTATAACTTCTGTTCTCATAACTGTGTCTTTAAACTTTGAAATTAGGACTTCTATTCTCTTAATTCTGACTTCAAAGCTCCTAATTATGACTTCCTGATGGGTTTTTATTTTTTCTTTCATGACAGAAATGGGCTTCCATAGATAATTGACTAAAACTGAGTGAAAAAGCTGCTAAAGTCCAAAGAAAATCTTTGCAAGACTTTAAGAAACCTACAGGACATTTGCTAATCTCTTAACTATAGGTCTGATTGATTTGTTGGACAACTACTGGGACCGAATATCCAAATAAAATGGAAATAACTTGAAATTTCAGTTTCTCGACCTTTTTGGGCGGTATATATAGAAAAAACACAAAGGACACGAATGCCTTTCGTATAAATCAGTCTTGGCCACACCTAAGATAATCCACTAACAGCAGAGCATATTTTTTTGTTTAGCACTTTAGCCTTTTTGCTAACTTTAAAAACATTAAGTTCACTAAGCCTCCCCTAAATTATTTTTTCCTGATAAATAGCTGCCAAAATCCAAAGAAAACCTTCAAAAGACCTGAAGAAACATAGAGAGCTATTGATCAAGACCAGTCTGATGTTCTGAGATGTCAAGAAATGATGGCTTGAAGAGAAAAGTGTTCTCTAAATGGACCTGTCTGTCATTTTAGGTGAAAAACCCTACGAGTGTCCCAACTGCAAGAAGCGCTTCTCCCACTCAGGCTCCTACAGCTCCCACATCAGCAGCAAGAAGTGCATCGGCCTGATCGCCGTCAACGGCCGCATGCGCACCAACCTGAAGCCGGGCTCCTCCCCCACCTCTGCCTCTGCCTCACCCACCAACACTGCCATCACCCAGCTGCGTCAGAAGATCGAGAACGGCAAATCGCTGGGCCTTGCCGATCACGGGAACCACATGAGCATCAAAACGGAGCCTCTTGACTTCAACGATTATAAACTAATGATGGCTTCCCATGGATTTGGGGCTCCTGTTCCGTTTATGAACGGAGGGATGGGAGGGAACAGTCCACTGGGGGTCAACCACCACAACTCGACGGCTCAGAGCCCTTTGCAGCATCTGAGCATGGCTGGACTCGAATCGCAGTTTGGGGGCTACCCAGGTCCATTGGGTAACAACCTTAGCGAGGTGCAGAAGGTTCTCCAGATCGTGGACAACACTGTGTGCAGGCAGAAAATGGACTGCAAGCCGGAGGAGCTCTCCAAGCTCAAGGCCTACATGAAGGAGCTGGGAAACCAGATGGAAGAGCAGAAACAGGGGTTGACATCGCCAGGGGGGCCTCAGGTTGGTCTTCCATTGGTCAATCACAACGGCGCCACCAAAAGCATCATTGACTACACATTAGAAAAAGTAAACGAAGCCAAAGCCTGCCTCCAGAGCTTGACAACAGACTCAAAGAGACAGATTAGCAATATCAAACGAGAGAAATCCAACCACATGCTCGAAGGAGGTGTGGAGGAGAAGGTGCCGGAAAACATGTTTACACCTTATGCTTGTCAGTATTGCAAAGAAACCTTCCCAGGGCCCATACCTTTGCATCAACATGAACGCTACCTGTGCAAAATGAACGAGGAGATCAAAGCTGTGCTCCAGCCCAGTGAGAATCTGATGGCTAACAAACCAGGGATATTCATGGAGAAGAACTCCCACTCCTCCATTTTGTCTGAGAAGGGACTCACTGGCCCCCTTAACCCCTACAGGGACCACATGTCTGTGCTGAAAGCTTACTTTGCCATGAACATGGAGCCCAACTCGGAGGAGCTGCTTAAAATTTCCATCGCAGTTGGCCTTCCTCAGGAATTTGTCAAGGAATGGTTTGAGCAGCGAAAGATGTACGAGTATAGCACTACCAGGACCCCACCACTAGAGCACAGGAACAACACGGATATGGTTGTCGGAACAAATAACCACCAAACTCCACCAAAAGACTCTTTGGCAGCTAGGTCGCCTGTGTCTCTTATCAAACCTGCCGACCGCATCACGTCCCCCTCCATCGCAGAGCTCCACAACAACATCAACAACTGTGATAACTCGCTTAGACATTTGAAGAACCACCAGTTCGGCAGTAACGGCAAGTCCGCAGGCGACAAGTTGGACCACTCCCGCAGCAACACCCCGTCACCTCTAAACCTGTCCTCCACATCTTCCAAAAACTCCCACAGCAGCTCCTATACTCCAAACAGCTTGACTTCAGAGGACCTGCAGGCCGAGCCGCTCGACCTCTCTCTGCCGAGACTCATGAAGGAACCCAAGCATGCACTGACGGTCAAAAGCAGGCCGAAAGTCAACAGCATCACCATCGACCACAACAGCATCCCTTCTCCCCGAGAGCACTTCGAAGAGCCGCTGAACTTGGCCTATCTCAAAAAGGATTTCTCAGGCTCAACCAACAACGGGAACCTTGAAAAAAGCACTAGCCCCATCTTTGGCATTAATCCATTTGCTGCCAAACCCTTGTACACGTCACTTCCACCCCAGAGCGCTTTCCCCCCTGCCACATTCATGCCCCCCATGCAGGCCAGCATACCAGGTCTAAGGCCTTACCCAGGCATGGATCAAATGGGCTTCCTACCACACATGGCCTACACTTACGCAGCAGGGGCAGCTACCTTTGCCGAGATGCAGCAGAGGAGAAAGTACCAGCGAAAACCGGGTTTCCAGGTAAATGAGCCACCTGTGATTTTCGTGAAAAGCCCCAGGCTCTCTTAGATTCTCTGAAATGTGCTGAACTAATTTCTGTGCTAATTAAAAGAGTCAGGAGAGAGAAACGCTCACCTGAGGTAGGATGAACTGGCAAAGGCAATAGAGATAAACAGCTGGGACACCACCCTGAGGTGGGAAAAAACCGAGATGTCATTAGCAGTGTAAAGGTTTACGATAATGATACTACCAGCCAACTATGGAGGAGATTTTTTTCATATCAGAACAATTGGATCTTAGTGATATTTTACTTGTAGCCTGCAAAAGAGCATCAAATTTTATCGGCTGATGCATAAAGCCGGCCAGAGCTCAGATATTTGTTATTAGATTTGGGTGAAAGGCCTTTGTAAAAATGACAAAGGTGAAGCCCGGAGCACTGCACTTCTCTAAAATTTCCTACTGCGGGTTTTGCCTGCATTTTAAAGAGAGCCAAAGCCAAAATGAGCTTCTTCACTACTTGTGGATTAATAATGCACAGTCTCCATGTTCATTACCAGTGAATGCTGAAGGCTGTTTAACATAGAGGGAACCATTTTGATGAAAAAAAGTATTAATAATGTTTCCTATTCTAAGTTATTAAATTAGATTTTAAAAATACAGCTACAGGCGTTTAGTTCAAATTGATTGCAGAGTGATAGTGGTCCGTTCTTAAAACACGGTGCAGCGCTGCCCTCACATTATCACACACATATTCATTAAATCTGGCTTTGGTGACTCAATATTGGCCATTAAGGTGCACCTTCTGATTATAATCATTATATGAGCTTGCAATTTCAAGAATGGCTCACTGTGTCTCCTCTAATGTTGTAATATTGTTCTCCATTAATTTAAATTTAAGAATAATCTTCATTATAAAAGGGGATGGTTTTAAAGGAATGTGTAGAATTAACACAAGTTCAAAATTAGCCCAGGCTAGCAGTGTTTCATAATGAGGAAGCTGTCAGTTATAAATGGGAGATATTATTCCAGAGCTGAAAGTTTTATAAGAAATAAACGCTGCTGGGTGATGGTAATCAAAAATGCATGAACTTGTAGCATTGTGTTGAGTTTAGGGCTTTATAAATGGTGTCACAGATGATTTTTTTATTGCCATTCAGCAGCAGATTGCAGAATAAAATATTTACATCTAAATTACCTCTGCTTTCTTTAGGTTTCTAACGTCTTTGATTGTTTTTTTTTTTCTTTTTCTTTTGTTTCTTTGGCAATGTCAAAATTTAGCAGTTTAGCAGTATGTATAGTCGCACAGATGTCTTCTTGTTCAAATCAACAAAGCGAAAGCTACTGAAAGGGGCAGAAACCTCAACTTCCTTAGATTTAAAATTCAGCACCATATTGCAATAAAATAGGTTTACTTCTCAAATAGGTATTTCATTTGTAACACATTTCATTTTTTGAGTGGTATTGCTTTTTTTGGTACTAGATTCATGTTTAGCAGTTAACATGTTAGATGTCTTTTTGTTCAAATCAACAGGCTGCCCCCTTTTTATCATTTATTTATTTGATTTTAGTTTTCAGCAGTACATTTTATGATACTATGTTGACCATATATGTATGCTGTATCAAGACGATAGACCATTTTAAGTGGATTCATCAAATTAGCAATTGGAAGGTATTTAGCAGTTAGCACGTTAACAAAGATCTATTTTTGTTTAACTTGTCAAAGCAACATATCATGTAAATAATATTCAGCAGGACATTTATTTATATATATATATATATATATATATATATATATATATATATATATATATATATATATATATATATATATATATATATATATATATACTAGCTGACTGCATTGATACTTTTATTCTTTTCCACTACTTCTCCAAAAATGTAAAGAAAACTCATGTTTTTTGTTTTTTTTTCTATTTAACATTCATTTTAATTTATGTCTTGTTTTCCTGGACTTTTTAAATTTTATTTTTTGTGTTCTTAAGTCAAAGTAAACTTCCGGACATGAGGTATTCATCTGTACATCAAGTAATACTGTATTTACTTGTGGAATCTAGTTGCTGTGTTAAGATAATGGACCATTTTAAGCAGCTTTCACTTGGATAGGATTTTTGCAGATTAGTTTTGGCAAGATGTTTAACAATTAGTACACTGGCAGTGATTCTTGTTTACTTTAACTTCTAAAATAGATCTAAAACTTAACTTCTATTTGACATTTAGCTCATCTTTGCAATCAAATATATTTACTTCTGAAAAATATCCTTGCACTTTGAGAATTTCTATTCTTTGAGTGTTTTTATATTGCAGGGTGTCAGGTTAGCAGAAAACAGTTAACCAAAGCTTCCTGATAAAGAATTATTAAGCAGTGCATTGCTCTATAATGTATTTAGTCGTATTTTTTTTAAACGACAGCTGCTTTAAGGTTATTCTTTTTTAGCATATCATCAAATTAGCAATGAGAATATGTTTAATAGTCAGCATTTCATCAACTTTTCTTCAGTTTAACATTGCAAGATTATTTTTTATTCCTAAAATATGTGTTGTCTTTCAAGACATTACAAAAATTAAAAATATTGAGTTGTTTTAGACCCTTGATTAAATTAGTAGGGCTAGCAGTTAGCTGCCATTAGCAAAGATTGCTATGTCTTCAGCACATCACAGTTACTAAAATAGGTGGATAATTAGCTAAATTCAGCTTCTTTGCATTTAACATCTACCAATACATTGCATTGTAGTGTTTTTACTCCTAAAACATGTTTTACTATTTCCAACTTTATGTTGTTTAAAATGGGATTCGATTTGTTGAATCTTTGTGTATTTAGCAAGGTAGCAGTTAGCAAATTAGCAAAGATTACTTTGTCCAAGTTCTAAAACTATGTGAAAACTACCGAAATTAAAATTTTCTTCATTTAACTTTCAGCATCACAAAAATGCCTGGTTTTCTCCAACCTTGCTCTGTTTAAAGTGTGTTTTGTGGTTTTTTTTGTTTTTTTTTTTGTTTTTTTTTTTGTTTGTTTGTTGTTTTTTTTTTTGTTTTTGTTTTTGCACGATCCTTTGTCAGATTAGCAAAATTAGCAGTTATAGCATATTAGTAAATGATTTGTTTGTTTAGTCTTGGAAAGCTACAGTACATAAAATAATTGGAAAATGTGATTAAATTCAACTTTTTCATATTCATGATTTAGCAGCACAATGAATTATGATGTATGCTTGAAAAATATAATGTTTTGTTCAAAGGCTAAGACTATACTATATGAAGTGGGTTTTACTGGCCCCTGATCAGATTAGCATGATTAGCAGTTAACTTTTTTCAATGACACATTCAGCATCACATTGAATTTTAATAAAATTACTTACTTAATTAAGATTGTTGAAGTGATTTTTGACTGTTTGGTGTTTTGTCAAATTAGCAGTACCTAGATACTTGTTTGGCACTTAGCTCATTAGCACGTATGTTTTGTTGTTAAGCTTAGCTTCAGTTCCTACATTGGATAATTTGAATTTTAGCACATGTACCTTTCAGCTACACATTACAATAGAATATATTTTAAGTGTATTTTGACAAAACAAATTAACAGGAGATTAACTTAACATTTAGCATGAAAACTGAGATAAATCTCTTTTTAGCATTTTTTAGCTGTAGCTCCTGAAATAGATAGAAAACTAACAACTCCACTTTTCTCAGTTTTATTTAAAACCTTCTCTTTTAAGCCTCTAAGGATTTGTGAGGTGCCACGTTGCTTATTATTTTTTGCCTTCTGTCTCTCTGTTCTTGTTCTCCAAGGGGGACCTGCTTGACGGTACACCAGATTACTTGTCAGGGCTGGACGACATGACAGACCCCGACTCCTGTCTGTCGCGGAAGAAGATTAAGAAGACCGAAAGTGGTATGTACGCGTGTGACTTGTGCGACAAAACATTCCAGAAGAGCAGTTCCCTTCTAAGACACAAATATGAACACACAGGTATATACTGTTCTAGACCCTTATTTTAAACCCCATGCTTTTTTATTTTATGTTTTAAATGTTTGTGTTGCCAAATCCTACCAGTATATATTTATATATTTTGTTTTATTTCCCTTTTTCCTCACTTTTTTTCCTTCTCTGTTCAATCCTTAAGTTGTATATGTAAACCAACACCTAACTTGCTTCTTCATTGACAGGGATAAGATGCCATGTGATGTTTTTAAAGCTTTGTGTGTTCCTTTTTGCAATAAGAGCAATTAATGCAGGTAGTCAAAGAAGAGGGAGCTGTACTCTTTTATTTTCTAATCATATCCTGTTAAAACCATTTTGCTCTCTTAAAAGACACGCATGAATTTACCTAGATATATAAAGCAACGGGGGAAAAAAGCCTCTTAATGCCTTTATCAGCCCCATTATTGGCAGTAGATCATATCAGCCAAGCCACAGGAGCTTCAGAGTCCTGATAAGAAGTCTTTCATTGTAGTTATTATACAGAGACCCTCTTTCACGAGGTTGCATCATTTATTTTATCCACTATCAGTAGCTCAGAGTACTCAAAGCTTTATGCAGCCATCGAGTTATCAGCTCGGGCATAAAAAGGCAGGGAGGGTGCACCCTGGCTCTGAATGATGCCTCTTTTTAGGTTCCTGTTGAACCGGCAATGACTCATGTACTCGAACGTGGAAGCAAGGGGCTTTACATGTGGCATTCCTCAAGGCTACATTCTCAGGACACTTTTATTCAGTCTCTGTTTGCTTGCCCAAGTTCAGTTTGTGGAGTACTGGAACATCTCTGGCCATATGTATGCTGATGATGCACTTTGAAATACTTTTTATATGAGTGGTACTGTATAAATAACAGAATGTCCGACAGAGGGGGAATTCAGGTGTTAAGGCAGCAACATGTTATGTAGGTTCACACAAAAATTCAAAAAGTGTGAAAAAAATATATACATAAAAATAATAATAATAATAATATACTGTACAAGATTATAACATAAAAATACTGTGTAGTAATCAGAAATAATGTACTCCAATCCAAGGGAAATAAAAATAGAAATAATGCAGGAAAAACAGATGTGCAATGCCAGCAGAAATGTTATTTAAAAATTAATAAAGCTGTGCTAAAACCAGCAGGTATGTAAACACCTATTGATTCTGTTGGGCGCAGTGATTGTTATAGGAAGGATCTCCTGTAACACTCCTTTGTGCACATGGGATGCAGCAGTTTGTCGGCTTATAGTGCAAGGAATTTAAATAAATCGTGTCTTTGCTTTGTTGTGACTTGTGTGAGTTGTTTGCGATTCCGGCGACCCACTCACCTCTCGTCCCGCTTTCTGTTGCTGTGTCTCCGCAGGCAAGAGGCCGCACCAATGCCAGATCTGCAAGAAAGCCTTCAAACACAAACACCATCTCATCGAGCACTCGCGGCTGCACTCTGGCGAGAAGCCGTACCAGTGCGACAAGTGCGGGAAGCGCTTCTCCCACTCGGGCTCCTACTCGCAGCACATGAACCACCGTTACTCCTACTGCAAGCGGGAGGCCGAGGAGCGGGAGGCGGCCGAGAGGGAGGCCCGCGAGAAGGGCCACCTGGAGCCCACCGAGCTGCTCATGAGCAGGGCGTACTTGCAGGGTATGACTCCTCAGGGCTACCCGGCGGAGCTGGCGGAGCGCGAGGCCATCCTGAGGCACGACGGCGTGAACGGAGGGATCAGGGCAGAGGGACGGAAGGAGGTGGATGGAACGTACGCGAAGATAGGACGGAGGGATGAGTTCGAGGAGGAGGAAGAGGAAGAGAGCAAGAGCATGGACACGGACCCGGACACGTTGAGGGACGAGGAGGAGAACGGGGAGCACTCGATGGACGACAGCTCGCTGGACGGCAAAACGGAAACCAAATCGGATCACGAGGACGCGATGGAGGACGGCATGTAATGAAAGCGAGGACGGACAGGACAGGGGGACACTTTTTAGGAAGCTTCCCATCTTAAAGTTTTCAGTTTGTCTCTTTCGGTTCAGTATTCTCACCTGCTCGGTTTAAAACGCCGTGTTTTAAGCTGCACGTGCCTGAAGCTTCCGGAAAGCTCTCTTTGGGACGACGTCTGCCGAATGGGACGGGGGACTCAAAAATCAATCCGAAGGACGGGAGGCGCGGGTTTGTGAAATAAGCTGCATTATGCAAACCGAACAACGAATAAATGAATAAAAAAATGTACAGTACTAAGGCCTAAAACAACGTGTGGTGCTAACCTCCTGTGTTCCATAGTATTTATAGCACAACTAGTGACTTGTACAAATTGCACTCAGCTTCTATAATCATGAACAAAAATAATAAAAAGTATTGCCTATGTATATATTTATACAGTGTTGGAAAAGAGCAGTATTACCTGCACTGCAGTCCTTCAGTATTACCACCTACCTGCGTTTTTCGGTGTCGTCTTTATTTCTTGAAACATCTCCAGCCGCACTGTTTTAGGCCTCTTGAATTGAATCAAATGAAGGAATTTAAACTGTGTTCATTTTGTTTTTTTAAAGAAGTTTTAAAGAGACCTTCGTTTTAAGGGAAAATTACAGTTTATGGACGGAGCGTTGGGGGAATAAAAAGAAGAAAACAATGAAGGACGAAGCCTTTGTAAGGTGTTTTTTGATAAGAAAAAAGAAGCCTTATATGCAAACCTTTTAACCTGTGTGTTTTTCTGCAAGTGCCACCCTCGTATTGTGTAAAAGGACGGTTCGGTTTCTTATTTTTTTTGTTTTGTTCTTCTTCACCAGCTTCAGTATTATGATGAAATGGTTCACCGTTGTTCTCCGAAGCACCCGTGTCAGTATTAAAGACGTATAGGCAGCCGTTTTCCTTTAGTTTACATTATGTTGTGCAATGTTTTCTCAGCTCTTTTCTTTTCAAACTCTCTCAGTATTACAACCAAACCGTTTTTTTTTTTTCTTTTTTTTTTTTCTTTTTTTTGTTTTTTTTTTGATTATTTATGTGGCCCATTTTATATTTCCTAATTTTATTTATTTCATACTGTTGTGTACAGTACTATAGTTCTTCAATATATAGATATATTTTAGTAAAAAGGAACATGTTGTCGATCATAGGGGCAAATTTTACGTAAAAAAAAAGAGCATTTATTGTGTTTTGAAACATTGTGACGTTTTAATCTTATTTTTTTTTTCTTTCCAGTTACTGGAAAAAAAATCCAAAATTTGGGAACTTTTATACAATTGTGAAAACACTGTATTTTCGACTGAAAAAAAATTCCACTTTCTTCATCTTTGTTTTCTTTTTTTAAGCTGAAAAAAACAATGAAGAGGGACTGTTAAATACTATGTATGATATGATGACTGAAGAAGAAATCTTTCCTGAAATGTCTTTGTAAAAGTATTATGGATTCTTAATTTGTAATTTTCTCTTGAAGATGACCCTGCTCGAATAAAAAGTAGCCAAATTACAGAGTATTGAACCCTTCAGCGCTTGGTTTTTCTTCCCATCCAGCTGCTCCTGCACATCTTCCTGCTCTCATATCCACATTATTCCAGAGCTGCAGTGGATAAAGTGTCTGCTTCTCATTATTATGCTAATTAGATACAGTTTCGTTGCTCATTTTCAGGCGGATCAAAGCAAATTGACCTCGGTGCTGAGGCTTACGTCTCATTTAGATAAAGCTAAACATAGATTCCACATTTTTCCACCTGTTTATGCTTTAAACAATAATCATCAACAAGTTTTTAATAATTCATATGCTTCCTTCTGTCAATAGGATCCAACAGAGACGCTGCAGCACAATGAACACAAAACAAGTTTTAATCCGCTGCAGAAAATAGTGCCTCTTAAAGCTTCTGCTTCGTGAATACCACGAATGACAAAGGATTTATATTGGAAAATTTTGGTAAGAATTTCTTCGTTTTTATTTGGAGACGCATAATTTGCCTTAAATAATAAAAAAAAAAAGGAGTAACTTTTTAAAAAAATATTCAGAATATTTCACCTGGTTTCATATTTTTCAAAAGTATTTTTTAGAAAATGTCGACATTTAGTGAAAATGTGATTAAAAAATATTTTTATCTTTGCTTTTTTTGGTGAAAGTCCTGAATAGAGAAAAGTTTAAAAAAAAAATCCAAATTCTTGACTTGTTTTACCACTTTTAAAAACATATGTAGTAAATTTTAAAATTGGATACACATTAGTTAAGTTAGTTGTTTTAGCCAAAATAAATAATTTGTCCCACTTGAAACACATAAAAGTAACATTTAAAAAGTGATCTAAATGTTTTCCTTATTTTTTTATGACATCTGTAGTACGTATTTAAATTTAGTGAAAATATTTCTGTTTTTATTCACTATTCTGGGTTATATTGGAACCAAAATTTGGTTCCAAGAACTTTGATTGGAAACTGAATAAAACAAAAACAAAATCATTTTAAAAATATTTTGTTTTTGTTTTTTAAATTTAGCATTAAGTTTTGTGTTGATCAGCTTTTTATTGGAACAACATTTATGTGAAATATTAGTACATTTTCTTGGTAGTCCATCATAGGACTACCAAGAAAACACCAATCTGGATTTATTTTTAACAATATCTCCCAAGGTTTTATCTTGAATTATTACAACAAAAATATTCTTTTGAGGCTCTTGACATATTTTTTCTTACACTACAGTGGAAACCGAAACCAAAACCGGACTGAGGAACCAAAGAAGGTTTCAACACATGTTAGCAAACATTTGAAGGTGGGCAGCAACAGTTTACTCTCTACGGTCATTGCTGATATCTTTCCATCCTGACATTGTTAATAAACATGCCTAAGTTAGCATGTAAACAGATTAATGAGACATTTTTTCAAACCTAAACATTAAATTATTGCAAATATGTGGTTCTGATAAAATCATCAGTCAGTCCTCAGCTGAATTAAATAGTTATAGAAAAAGTGATGTATTTTGAGGTTAAAATTAATATTATGGAAGTTGGAGTCAGACATGGAGGAACCATGATCTTTAACGGTTGGAGCAACCGTTAAAGATCCTCAGATATTTTAAAAGATAAATCCTTGATCTTTGATTTTGGGACTAGTTATACTGTGATGTTTGAAAATTTTGATCAAAGGGAGATTTTTAGAATCATGTAACAGGTTTCAGAAGCAAAACCAGGCAAGTTTTCCTGTTTGGTTGACAAATATGAAGTTCAGGTTTTAAATTTGTGTTGCGAATCAGATCAAACAAGAAAATTACCAGAGCTTTTCTAGACTTTTTTTCAAATTCTTTTGCCAAAAATTAGTTCCAGAAGTTCAGAGGCGATGATTTCCGGAGATGATTCCTTTTCCCCTCCACAGAGGAGTGCCCCGTTTTCCGAATCTCCTCCTGAAACGTTCCCCTGGTCCTGGCAGGTGGAGTCCAGCTGAGAGGTCCTCTCCAGCGGAGGAGGTGCCCGTCTCCATCAGCCACTCGAGCCGCGCGCCGCAGAGCGAAAGCAACTTCAAAAGGCAGAGATGAAAGCGCCAAAGGTTGCGCGATGCCAAAAGACCAGAACACGCTCTGCATATTCTGATTTTCCTATTGATCGGGCTACCGTTGGATCATTTGTGAACCATTCCTTTACATAGAAGAAGGGAAGGGGGTGTCTTAAATGATTAGCTGATGAATTTGATGATGCGCTGTGAACAATTACAAATGCAAAGAAAAAGAAGAGAGAGTGAGAGCTTGTGGTGAGACGGGCAAAGAGGGAATCCTCTGGAGTACATCGCTATCATTAGGGGAGAAATTTCAACCTTCCTCTGCTTTTACATTTTACATCTGTTAGATTCCGGCTCTCCGACTTCACAGGCAACTAATAGGGAGGTCAAAGGTGGGAGATGGATGTGATGAAACATTCCTGCAACCCCAGAGTGGTGGAGAGGCTGAGTTAGGAAACGGAGAGAGGAAATCTACATTCATTAGCTCGCGCTCCGTAGAGGGAAAAGTGGAAGAAAAAAAAAGGTGTGGAAGAAAGAGACTTTTTCATGCAAAACATTTCTCAAGGTTCTCAGATGGAGAAAGGTGGAACGCTCCCTCTGGGTTAGGAGGTTGGGTGAGGTTCCGCCTCAGTCGGACGGTTCAAGCATCCAAGCATCTTGGAGCAGGAGATGGAGAGACGAATAATGACTTGAACTGCAGTAAAGATGGTGTGGATTCACGCTGGGAAACTTTTTATTGCTGTCAAACATGGGGAAGGCCACCCTTGCTACCGATGGAAGCAGGAGTTCCAGCATACAGGTGTCTGAGAGTTACTGTGGTCGCTGCTGGAGTTCAGGACAGGGAGACAAACAGATCTGGAAATAACATGGACGCATGTCTTAGGTTTGAAAAGTTGCATCTGGATTTAGTTCAAGACTGTTGTAACAGTGTTCTCTGGAAAGCTGAGACAAACCCTCCTACTGGCATTGAAGCACGGCAGTGGATGAGTCATAATTTGGGCTTGGTTTGCTGCCACAGGGAAGGAAGTATTGAAGGAAGGAAGGATGAATTGATGGACGGACGGATGGATAGATGGACAGACGAATTGAAGGATGGATGGATGGATGGATGGACGGACGGAGGGATGTTTAATGGATGGATGGACGGATGGACAGATGGACAGACGGATGGATGGTTTAATGGATGGATGGATGAATGGATGGATGAATGGATGGATGTACGGATGGATGGATGAACAGATGGTTGGATGTATGGACGGACGGATGGATGTTTAATGGATGGATGGACGGATGGACAGACGGATGGATGGTTTAATGGATGGATGGATGTTTAATGGATGGATGGACAGATGGACGGATGGACAGACGGATGGATGGTTTAATGGATGGATGAATGTTTAATGGATGGAGGAATGGATGGATGTACGGATGGATGGATGAACAGATGGTTGGATGTATGGACGGACGGATGGATGTTTAATGGATGGATGGACGGATGGACAGACGGATGGATGGTTTAATGGATGGATGAATGTTTAATGGATGGATGGACGGATGGACAGACGGATGGATGGTTTAATGGATGGATGGATGTTTAATGGATGGATGGACAGATGGACGGATGGACAGACAGATGGATGGTTTAATGGATGGATGGATGTACGGATGGACAGATGGACAGACGGATGGATGGTTTAATGGATGGATGGATGAATGGATGGATGAATGGATGGATGGATGAACAGATGGTTGGATGTATGGACGGACGGATGGATGTTTAATGGACAGATGGACGGATGGACAGACGGATGGATGGTTTAATGGATGGATGGATGTTTAATGGATGGATGGACAGATGGACGGATGGACAGACGGATGGATGGTTTAATGGATGGATGAATGTTTAATGGATGGAGGAATGGATGGATGTACGGATGGATGGATGAACAGATGGTTGGATGTATGGACGGACAGATGGATGTTTAATGGATGGATGGACGGATGGACAGACGGATGGATGGTTTAATGGATGGATGAATGTTTAATGGATGGACGGACGGATGGACAGACGGATGGATGGTTTAATGGATGGATGGATGTTTAATGGATGGATGGACAGATGGACGGATGGACAGACGGATGGATGGTTTAATGGATGGATGAATGTTTAATGGATGGATGGACGGATGGACAGATGGATGGATGGTTTAATGGATGGATGGATGAATATACGGGTGGATAGAGATGGTTGGATGGACAGACAGATGGACAGATGGATGGTTTAATGGAGGGATGGATGAATGGATGGATGTACGGATGGATGGATGAATGGATGGTTGGATGTATGGACGGACAGATGGATGTTTAATGGACGGATGGATGGTTTAATGGAGGGATGGATGAACAGATGGATGGATGTATGAACGGACGGATCCAGTCTCAGTCCTGCCGCCTCCTCCGACATCTCCTTCCAGCTGAAGATCTGCTGCTGCGCTCCCTCACCTCGCCTCCGTCTGCCTCCACCTTCAGTTCCCTCTGGACCTCGCTGATCCTGATCCACTCTGAAGTGCGCCGGCGCTGGGAGCTCGTAGAACATCTAAAAGGCAGGAGAAACAACAACCCAGGCGTATAGTAGTAATTCATCCCAGAGTCATACAGCCATATGCCCGGTCCAGATTGGTGGTGCGTTCTGGACAGCTGAGCTCTGATGATTCACTGCCGAGCCGCGCTAAGACCAAAGCTAAGTTTACGTTTTGCCTCAGGCTACTCCACTGCCTCCACCAATTATCTAAGCAGTGAAACCGACCCACTTTAAAAACACTCATCTGTCATTTTCTTACTCATGTTCTCCAGCTTTGGTGTTTTACCTGCGTCCCTCAGCCTCATAAAGAGAAAATCCACATTTCTGCTCATTTATTAGGAAAAAGGAGAAGTGTTACAGAATGGAAAAAGGGAGAAACTTCAGCTCCAAAATAAAAAAGAGGGAAAAGTAAGAGTGATAGGGCATGACAGAACACGGCGGAGGCCAGTGGATGAAAATAGGTTTGAGGTTTTGTTGAAAAAAGCATTTTTTTACATCTTAAAGTCAGGCTAGGCTCAGCTGGAGAACAGATTAGTGCCTGAAATAAAACAAGAGCTTTGCATCAGATGAAGGAAGGACCAGGCAGCACAGAAAAGAACAGACCTTGAGGGTAAAACAGGTGCCTTCAACACGTTTCGACGAATAAGTATCAGTGTTCCTTCTTGGTTTTGGATGCTGTGCAGCTGGAATGACTTTTACAGCAGATTATCAGCCTCTCAGAAGCTCAAGTAACACCTGAACTTTGACCCCAAATCCCAGGAGGAATCATGGATGCAGAGCTTGACCAACCAGGAAGTATAAACCATCTCTTCCGTCAATCATAACGGACAAGGATCATATCCCCTACTCCAACATCTCTCTGCAAGACAGAGTGGCAAAAGCAAATGAGGTTGATTAGCAGTGTTCACCAACAACTGCCCAGATATTGAGCTGTTAGCATGTCCTGACAGTCATGAGACTCATACAGCAAGAGTCTTCAGTCAGAGGCCTCTTTAGATTCGTTGGAAGACCAACTGGTACAGGAGATCCTTCCTGCCCGCAACATTTAATTTGAAAATGTGTCTTTGGATTGAATCCAGTGATTTGAGTTGATTCTCACACATTTTTAAGGTAAGGATCCAGAGATAGTAACTTGCAGAGGAGTTCCCACTTTGACTTTTTTCACATTTTAACCATAAACTTATGCAACAGAACAACTGGAAAGTGGAAGACAAATCATAGTTTTCAACATTTTTTACAAGGAAAGATCAAAAAGTGTTGCTATGCATCTGAGTGGACACCCCGTGAGACCACTTTGTCCTTTGGGGATGTCTCTGCAGGCTTTGGACATCCACAGACAGCTCAAGCTCAGTCAGACTGGATGGAGCGTGTCTGAACATCAGTAATCCAGTATTGACACAGATTCTCAATTGGATTCAGGTATGGACTTTGACTAGGCCATTCTAAGGGTTGCTCTCTTGCTGGAGGGTTAACTTTCACCCTAGTCTACAGACTTTTGAAGCCTCCATTTGTTTTCCCATAAACTCTGACCAGTGTCCCCACAGCACAACGCTGCCACCACCGTGTTTCACAGATGGTGCTGTCAACAGAAAACAGAAAGAGTTCAGTTTTGGTTTCCTCTGACCAGAGCAAAAGAAGAAGGAATCCATGAACAAAAGATGATCTTAGGTCCTCAAATGAAAGCTGGTTCTTGATTAAAACTAAGATTTTTGGTGGTAGCATCAGGTTTAAATGGAGTCTTTGTTTTCCCTTCTGATGGGTGTGAACAAGGAGAAAGCAGAGGAGACTCTCAGACATTCGACCTCATTAAATTATTCACATATGTAGCCCAGACCATTCAGATGGGGGGCTGGGCGAAAAGCAGAGGAGGCAGAGATCGCTCTTGTCTGACCTGGCACTGGCTAGGAGAAAGTTCAATGACACGCGAGGAGGAAAAAAGTGCAACTGACCAGCAGGGATTAGCCAATCAGAGCATCAGAAGAGCAGCCAGCTGTTGGTTCTGGCTGGACTGAAAAGAAGCTCGGAGCAGGTGGTGCAGCCCGGTGCCAGCGGTGCTACAGAGGGCAAGGAGGAGACCATAAAATAGACTTAATGTGGTTATTTTACTGCAACACTCCTACGCTCAGGCATTGTTTCACCAAATTTTAGTGTGTTTAATTGAGATTTTATATGATGGATCAAGACAACGTGGTGTTTGATTCTGAAGAGGAACAAAAACATCCGGTGTCATCGACTCTCAGGGTTCTGTGAAGGTCTCAGAGGTTTTTTGGACAACATTAGAGAACATGGAGATCAAGGAGCACAGCAGACGGGTCAGGGAGGAAGTTGTAACTACAGAGATCCATTGTGGGCGCCGCTAGCTAAATTAGTCAGTGAGTTAGTTGTGCTAACTGTAAAGCCCTAAATGGCTACATCAACACAGTATTTAGCAAAAGCTAATACTAAAGCGCAATACCAACTCGGTATTCAAATTCAAAATTCTCATTCAAATTCAAAAATACTTTATTTATCCCAGAGGGAAATCAAATGTTGATGTAACTAATTTAATTAACGAATTATAAATTATGATGGCTGTGGGCAGGAAAAATCTAAAGTATTGTACTGTATTAAAGTATAGTAAAGTATTGAGCAGAAGCTAATGCTAAAGCACTACACCAACACGGTATTTGTCAAAAGTTAATGCTAGAGCACTATTACAACATAGTATTTAGTAGATGCTAATGGTAAAGCACTATGTCAAGACAGTATAGAGCAGAAGGTAATGCTAAATGCTACACCAACATGGTATTTATCAAAAGCTAATGCTAGAGCACTATTACAACATGGTATTTAACGGAAGCTCATGCTATATAGCATGGTATATAGCAAAAGCTAATGCTAAAGCATTAATTCATGAGGAGAATGTGAGGAGGCTCTCAAAATAATTCATGTTGGTGTATTTTTGCAAGTATTTGTTTAACTAACAATCCTGGATGTTTGTTCATCTTGCTTTTGTATTCCTCTGTATACCTCATTTGTTCGTTTATTTTGCATTTACTCTATAAATTTTCTTGAAAAGAGAAAAAGGGAGGAAACAGGACTGCTGCATAAACAAAAATAAGAGCATGAACATAAATGGCTAGCGATCTGAAGAATTTTTAACAGTTGATAATTAAAATTTTAACACATATGTTGAACTTAATTAAACTGAAAATTTACAAAACAGCCAAGTAAGTTAGCGCTTTAGTTTAGGGGAAGCTAAGTGAGCTAAATGTTTTCAAGGTTAGCAAAAAAGCTAAATTGCTAAGCAAAAAATTAGCTCCTCTACTAGCGCATGAGTGGATTAATGGAAGTGTACCCAATACTGCAGAGATCCAAGGCTGTCATCGGGATGATCATTAGTCAAATTTTCCAAAAATCTGGTGGTGGCAGCATCATGTTGTGAGGAAAGCTGGTCAGAGTTTATTGGGAAATGGGTGGAACTAAATCCTGGACAATCCTGGAGGAAGACATATGGACCTTCCCTTTCCAGGAGGACAATGACCCCAAATATACAACCAAAAGAAACAATGAATCATAGTACATTAATGTTAGAATGGCCTAGTCAAAGTCCAAAACTAAGGCCATTTGAAAATCTAATGTTCATAAATGCTGTCCTTCCAATCTTACTGAGCTTGAACTTTTGTTTGAAAAGATTTTGATAAAAAACATTGAAAAACATGAATTATTTTTCTCCTCTCAGTTTTGTGGCACTTCTCTCACATCAAATCCTAATTAAAACCTTGCAGTTTGTGGTTCTAACGTTTTGCGGTGCTCAGTGCCAGGGAACATCTCTAAAGAAGGTACCTGCTGCTTCTCAAACATGGCTCAGGCCGCTTTCACAGATTGTTTCCTATATTTTTTTCTGTAAGCAGGATTTCTGGAGGCGAGACAGTGTGAGAAACGTCTCCGTCTCCTCCCGGGAATACGGCAGCTGCACAGCACCACAAAGACAACAATGCACTCCCCATCGGAGGGGAGGGGGGCTTGCTACACCTTGGTGGTGTTGGACAGCTTTGTAAGCACCCCCGCGTGGATTTTTATTAATTTGCATTTATGGTTTTATGAGCTTGCTGTCACTGAAACACCCCGTTTGGCAACAGCCAACCGGACTCCTGCTGAGATCTGGGACTCTGCTGCTGGAAATATCCTCCCAAAGGGAAGTTTAGCTGTTCACTGAAAAAAGTGACAAACAGGAAGCTAGAAAAAGGTCGAAGAGAGACTGGTTTTCCTTTAAAACGAGGTGGTTTCCTAGAAGAAGGAAGAAGCAGCAGCAGCAGCCACCTGCTGGCCACAATGTCATCACTGATCATCTCAATAAAGGTTTTCTGTTCAAATTGTGAACTTGGAAGCACCTCCATTTTGGTCCAGTCCAGGGGAAACTTTAACTTAAATGAGTAAAAGGAACAGAATCAAGATCTGGGTTCTCATGTTGATTTTTATTGGTTCTGGTGAGAACACTGGTGAACACGTGAGGTTTTGCTCTTCCGTCCTGCAGAGCCCCTATCTGAGGATGCGTCCCTGCTCCAGCACACCTGAAGCAGATGAATAGCTCATTAGCAGAGCTCAAGATCCAGGTGTGTTGGAGCGGGGATGCGTCTAAAAGTTGCAGGATACAGGCTCTTGAGGACCGGACCTCGACAGTCCTGTCTTCGGCCCAAAACACACCGTTTGCTTATGACTTTTCACGCTCCGACCATATTCTTACAGGACAGTCCCCCAACGAACCACATTCCTCGCGAGAGTTTGTACTGGAAATGCCGCCCGTTTAAACACAAGCCGGTCCAGTTGTGAACTCAAAGCTACTCGAACAAGATCACCGTTTCACTTTTTAATTTCTTCCTGGACTTCTAAACTCCTACTATGGGTAAGTACGCTACCTTTCTGCGAGTAAAATAGTTTAATTTGTGTCCCCCCCCCCCCAAATCGGATGCGTTTTACTTCGCCCCCGTGTCTCACTCAAGCGCAGCGTCGCTCCAAACAAAATGGACACCGGGTCCATCTTGGCGAAGCGCCATTAGCTTTAACGTTTTCTAACCCGATTTTCCGTCGGTTTCGGTGGGTTTTGAGCCCAAGATGGTTCCTCCTCCGTTTTACTGGAGAAAGGAAGGTAATAGCTGTGTTTCTGAATGTATGGGCGTTATCTCCAGAGCTTTACTGAGTTCGTTCATGTTTAATGAGGTGTGTTCCTGTGGTGCACTTTCAAATGTGCTACGTTTTTAAAATGAGTTGCTTTATTTTGTTAGCGCATAGTTTGTAGCTCCGTTATCTGTAAATGCTGTAAATTGCTGCCCGTGAGCAGCTGAAACAGCGAAGTCAGATGTTCCCGCTCGGTGACCCTCTGAAATTATTATTATTATTAACGTTTTCTAAATGTATGTTTTAAAATGTTTTTAATTCCCCCCAGTTTTTTAATTTTTTTTAAATTTTCATCTTTTACATTTTTAATTTTAAAAATTTCCAATTTTTTACTTTTCTAAATTTTAATTTTTTTTAATTAGCTTAATTTTTTTTTTCTCTCCCCCTATTTGATTTAAACGAAACAAAAACAAACCCCCCCCCCCCTTTAAAAGCAGACATTCATGATTATTTTTACTTTCAGAGAGGAGCTGAGCAGCTTGCTGTCCATTGGTCTTCAGTGTGAAGAGATCCAGCTGAGTCAGGTAAGCAGCAATGATCTCCATGTTGAGCGTGGCATCAGATTTCTCCTGGTGTTGCTGCAGGTGGTGCAGAACTTCCAGCTCAGGCCAGATGTTTACATACTCTGAATTAAAGGATATAAAACTGTTATCATCCCAGAGGAGGAGATGAGATCGCTTTCCTGGTTTTTAGTTTGGGTGGGGTTAACACATTTCTACTTGCTAAATGCCAGACTAATAGTTCTGAAGTTTCCATCCTTGGTATTTGGTTGAACTGCGTTGAAACTGTATGACTTGGGTCAAATGTTTTGGGTTGCGTTCCTTAAGCTCCTCACTGTAGTTTTCTGGTCCATTTCTCCTGACTGACCTGCTGGAACGAGGTCAGGTTTGAGTCTCTGTTTTTCTCTGAGACTGAGATCAGAGCTTTGTGATGGACCCTCCTAAACATCTTATCCTTAAGCTTGGACTTAACTGTGTCTCCCACCAAATTACTCGAGTATTTCCATGTTTCTTTGTCCTGACGGACCTATGTTGTGAAGCGCACCAGTCCCTCCTGCAGCATGCCTGGTGTTCTCATGTTTGTAGACATGGGCGACATTTACGAGCCTGAATGTTTTTCTCTCTCGCTGCGGTTGCTGCTGCTTTTGGACGAACATCTTCTTCCTTTGAGTGGCTTTCGAATCAGAAGTTTCTGGACTGCTTGGATTAAAGCCCCTCCCTGATGCTGGTGCGTCACGTGTCCCTGAGCACTTACAGGAAATGATCTCTGTGCGTCTGTCTGGCGCTCGTCTCCCCCTTCAAGGGATGAGTGATTATGTGTTTTGCCAACCCGTTTGTGGAAGTCTTTTGATATGCACAAACACAAATCCTAATGCAGCAGCAGCGTTTTTTTTATTTTTTTTATTATTTATTTATTTTTTTTAACGGCTGATTAGGATGCTGGATCATGGCTGAATCTGCGAGGCCCCAGCTGGGTGCAGGGAACATCGCTCATTACATGTTTTCTAGAGAGTGTAGAGGGGGGGGGTGAGGGGGTAATTCAGTGCTGCTCAGCATGCCGGTGGAGGTGTAATCATATCATTCTGAATCAGCGGTCAGTTGCGCGGCGGAGGAGCCGGCTGGAGTCTGATTAAAGCCTGGCCAAAGACAAAGTGACGCGTCCTGAACCTCATCAGAGCCGACGTGGCGCAAACCGTCGCTTACCCGTCAAGGTGCGAGGCTCGACCCGCAGAGACCCTGGGCCCCAGCCTCTCCTGCTAAATGAGAGCTTTCTTCTGGCCGTGCTGCATGCATGTTTTATGAAGGTGGTGGATGGCTGCCTGGGCGTTCCCATCACTGATATCGCCACTGTCCTCTTGATTTAATTAGACGTCGGCCCCCACTATTTTCGACAAGGAAATATCTGCTCTAATTAAGCGCTATACTTCAGCAGAGGAAGAACAGGCTGGCTTTAATGTGCTCATAAAAAATCCATGATTTCTTGCCCTTTGCCCCTCTTCTCTGGGGCGTTTTTGCCGCTGAAGTCAGAAACCGAAACGAGTTTTTATTCTTCCTCAGAGGAAGAAAGTTTGAAGAAGCATGGTGGCCGTTACGTTGTCTCCGCACCTGTAGGTTCCTGGTAAACAGCTGGAGTAAGACAGAGAATGTCAGACTGAAAAATGTAGAAACCCAACCTTTACTCTCAGCGTATTTATTCAGAAGAAAAATAATTCAACTTGATTAAATAACAAAAGCACTACAGCGTAAATTATTCATTTAAAAGCAACAGAATTTCACGATTCTGTCGTTTCTAAGTAATTCATGACTTTCTCTTTCCTCCGGATGTGAACACAATCCCTCTGCTCTCGAGCCTTTCCTGTCCTACCATCACAAACGCAACAAAGCTGGGGCTCTAAGGCCTCGCTTTCACAGAGCATTCCTGGTCCGCCGTCAGTTGCAGCTCCATTGGACGGTTAGGGCGGAGCTACTGGCGTCACATCGATTCATCCATTGGTTGATTGCGGCCAATTAAATACCATCGTAACGAGGCTTCTGTGTCAACCGTCCCAAAGCGACCCGAATGTGCAGAAGAAGAACGTTGACGTCACACAGTTTATGGTCATAATGGACGCCGCCGTCTGTGGTTTTAAAGTTTATTCAGCAACGGGAGGCGCCGGCATCGTCACAAGATCGTCATGAAGGAACTGCAGTGCAGCTTCTGAAGAGAAGTCTGTTAGGATGCGGGATTGGGGGGTGATGCCAGCTTCTTTCATATTTATCATTTCCAGCCATTGTTTACGTCCAGATTTAGCGCTTCTGGCTTCTTCTGGTCCAGACTTGTACATCATTCATGTGAGACACGCGTCACAAGTCGGATAAAATGCGACGAGACCGTTCGACGAATCCAGTTAGCAGCACGTATGGAAGTGGCACAGGTCGGATTGATTTTTGGGTGAAAAGGGTCGTTCAGACTGCGGCGGAAAAGTTTCATGTTGTCCTCATTTCCCTGCTGCGTGAACGTAGCCGATGAAGAACACACTCCGCGGTCAATATGTGGAAAAGCACTTGTGGAGGAGCCGTGATGCTGTGGGCCTGTTATGATCAAACTGGACTGTATGTTATTGACTCAGTCTGTGTGTCGTTGGGTTGGTCACCATGTAGTCAGATATGAATTGGACCTGTTTGACATGTTCTCTTGTTTTTCCCATCTTGAGGAGCAGCTGAGGGAATTGCACCGCGGCGTTTCTACCCCGGGGTTTGGTGTGAAACGAGGTGGATATGTGCAGCTGGGGGCCGCGAAATGAGTTTCAGTCATAGTGACGTGACCCCTGAGGTGTACGTTGGGACAAAAGGAAATAAATAAGTGTACCATTAAATATTATACCTTCATTATTTTTCTGAAAGAAATCCATTTAAAAACGCGTAAAATTATTTGACTCTATAAATTTTGAAGTAGAGGGAAATAATTAGATGTATATTTTAGGGGGTTGCCAACAGGGGGTCACCAGCAGGCCTGTCACAATGAGTAATTAATCGCATAATAAATTAAAATAAGCTCAATTTCCATTTTTTATATATATATATATATATATATATATATATATATATATATATATATATATATATATATATATATATATATATATATATATATATATATATAAATAACTGAAGTGGCTGATATCAGGAAATCCTACCAATGGCTGGAAAAAGCTGGACTCAAGGACAGCACAGAGGCACTCATCCTGGCTGCACAGGAACAGGCCCTAAACACCAGAGCAATAGAGGCTCAGATCTACCACACCAGACAAGATCCAAGGTGTAGATTGTGCAAGGAGGCCCCTGAGACAGTCCAACACATAACAGCAGGGTGCAAGATGCTGGCAGGGAAAGCATACATGGAACGTCATAACCAAGTGGCGGGCATAGTGTACAGAAACATCTGTGCAGGATATGGACTGGAAGCCCCGAGATCTAAGTGGGGCACACCCCCAAAGGTGGTGGAGAATGACCGAGCTAAGATCCTGTGGGACTTCCAAATCCAGACAGACAAAATGGTAATGGCGAACCAACCGGACATCGTGGTGGTGGATAAACAACAGAGGAAAGCCGTTGTGGTGGATGTAGCAATACCAAGCGATTGCAACATCAGGAAAAAGGAACACGAGAAACTGGAGAAATACCAGGGCCTCAGAGAGGAACTGGAGAAGGCCTGGAAGGTGAAGACCACAGTGGTGCCTGTGGTCATCGGGGCCCTCGGGGCAGTCACCCCCAAACTGGAGCAGTGGCTAAAACAGATCCCAGGAACAACATCAGACATCTCAGTCCAGAAATGCGCAGTTCTCGGCACAGCCAAGATACTACGCAGAACCCTCAAGCTCCCAGGCCTCTGGTAGAGGACCCGAGCTCAGAGGTTGAGAAAGACCACCCGTGGAGGGTGAGAAGGGAATTTTTTTTTTTTTTTATATATATATTTTTTTTTTTTTTTTTTTTTTTTGAAGTGCAGATTTGACTTCATAATCCATTTCATTTTGGCTTTCAGTTGTGCGTTATGTTTTGTTTTTGATATTTAAAATGTCTTAAAAATGACAAATCCAGGCTATGGAAAAAAAAAATGCATGATGAAATCAGTGTAAATAAAAATAACTGTAAATAAATAAATGCAAAGAATGAGAGGAAATAATGAAATAAAAGCAACTAATAAGATTGGAAATGAAATAGAAAAATTAATAAGTGTTTACAAGATTAAATTTTATTGGTTTTTGAGAGGGCGAACTTGCGTTCTTCAATAATCAATATTTTACTTGAAAATGGTCTTAAAAAAAAAACCCAAAAAAACCCCATTATCGTTTATGGCAGTAATTTTTGGGACCCTTAATTTATCGTGACAGGTCTGGTCACCAGTATGTGGCACTGATATTTACCAGGCTGGGAATGTGGGAGGCAGCGTCTCATACTTAAGTGTGGTGAAGAATCTGTGATGCTGTGGGTCCATTTCTCCCTCTTTTCCATCCAGCTTTTCCTTCCGCTAAACTTTCCAGTAAGATGCTTGGCGAGAGCTTTTACAGTGACTGAATCCACTGAGCTGCACCTGGCCCACTGGGTTCTGGCGCCGTGCAAGAGAGGGTTCTCTGTGTTCTCCTGCAGAGCTGCTTCCGGACTGTTTTCCCCTGGAAATGGATAATTACTCCACCTCTGCAGTCCAACAGGAACTGAACGTACGTGATTTCTTAAAGGAAGCATTTTCCCTCCGTAGCCTGCAGGGATTAGGCCCTAATGACACAAGTTAATTATATTAAGAGTAATTTTCAAAAACAGTTCATGAACTGCAAATTATACTTAAATTTGCTCCTTAATGCTCTTAACTGTAATTAAATTGCCTAATATCTTAAGAAAATGAACATGTGGGACAGGAGTAATGGCTGGACGGGAACTTTTAGGGGTTCTGTGGGTAATGGCGGATAAAATTGGGAATGTTGAGACGGAGCAGATAGATGTGGGGTTCGGACCTTGTGACTTGTCGCTGCGACGTTCATGTATTCATGAGGAGGAGGATGAGGATGAGTCCGTCTGGGTTGCAGAAACACTTCCCTGAACGCCTCCTGTCCGCTGCTATTTTCCCTCTGAGGTGGAAAACTGCTCCAGCGCCGCGCTCCGATCCCACAAACTGGTGACGGCGGGGATTTCTGCAGCATTTCTCAGAGTCGTGAGTGTTTTGCTCTGTAATTGGGTGCGTTTCTTCTCGTTTTCTAATTTATTTAACGGCCTTCAGAGCGAAGGCCAGCAGTTTTTGAGTAGAAGGTGGAGAAAAGCGGACGAGCAGCTGCTGATCTGCAGAGTTGAGGTTGGTGTTGGGTTCCTGGAGATCAAAGCCTCAGCAGAAAGTATTATTCAATCAGAGCTTCTATGTTAAACCAGCAGAACGCCATTGTTGGACCACTGACAGCAGCTTTTTTTTTTTTTTTTTTTTTTTTTTTTACCTCAAAGACTTTTGGAGGCTTTCCGAGTCATGCCATTTGTGCAACTCTGCATATTAAATCTTGTTGGAATTTCACATTTCTGGGACTGTCTGTTCTGTTTGTGCACAAAAAACCCCCCACACACATGGATCCTCTCTGCATCCTCCATCTCCGCCGTGAAGCCAGACCCCCCTCGGCTTTTCTCACTCGTAACCGTGTCCAAGTTTGCACAGGAAGGCAGGGGGAAGGGGAGAGCCATGTGAACCCGTGTGGGTGTTTTTCTTCTCTTCCTCTTACAAAAAGCCGACTCCTGATTACCGCCCGTCTCAGAGATCCAAACCACCTTCTGAAGGCTCGCTAACGCCGAGCTCCGTCCCTGTTTTTCCCAGCTGAAGTTGGGGATTGGCTCTGGGAAAGGAGGAAGACTTGCTGCCAAGTATCAATTTAAAGGATGCAGAGAGTCCGACGAGTCGAGCAGCGTGTTTTACTCCAGTTTGAGTTTAAACTACGGCAGCCCTGAGGGGGAAACTCCAAAACAAGCTGGAATGGGAAATGAAAAAAACAAACTACATGACACTGCAGGAAAAACTACGAAACATCAACAGTGAAACTATAACAAAACCCAAAGAAAGCTTAAAACGACTGAATTCTGAAAATAAAATTACAAACGTCAGAAGTGACCAAGAAAATGCAGCTGAAGATGAGAAAATCCACAGGAAGAAAAACCACATTAGGGGGCTATATAGATAGATAGATATTCATTCTCTCTCTGTCCGTCCATGGTTCCCAGGTTGTGCTGCAGGGACATGTCTCCTGATCTTTGTGGACTTGTGTGTTGAGACTTGCCGTGTGGGGACCCTCCGGACTTTGTGTATGTTGGACAGAAAAGATGACATCATCAGGATGGCAAAGCCATGAGCTTCAACCACACTGATACTGAAGCAACTTCTCAAGTTTCAAATCATTCTGATCAGTGTAGAAATTTAAAAACAACCACAATGGAGTGTAACTTTTGAATGAGGTCACAGATGTTCAGCTTTGGTGCTTTAAACTGAGTTTTTCCTTCTTCGCAGTAAAATCTGCTCCTCTTGAAGTCGTCCTTCTCATAAACACCCTGCAGAGACTGAAAAGATGCAGCGGAGCTCCTGAACGTTCCTCCATACCTCGGCTGAAGTCACGTCAAGTTCCTGTGAGGACCGTCGTGTTCTTGGCGTCCTCCTGCGCGTCTCCATTCGGGCCCTGCGTGTTGTCTGGGCAGCTTGGAGCAGTTTGCAGCCCTGGCTGGTGTAAATGCGTGTGTGTTGGAGCCCACCCTGGCCGCGGCTATCAGCGGGGGCCGGCCGGCCTGCGAGCGGCGAGAGCGTGGTGTCTGGAACAAAACCGCGTCCGTCCCCGGGGCGAGGCGCGGCGCCACCTTCCAGGAGAGAGGCCGTGTGGGCCCAGAAAGTCTGAGCGACTTCCAGGGAAGTTTGTGGGAGAAGTTGCGCCGGCCTCATTTGCATGATCTCACCAAGCATCAATCTGCTGTCGGTGACGATGAGTGTGATGAAGGCTTTAATTAGCCGCCAGGCGGGGAGGAGGCGGGTCACTGGCTGAAGTGGGTCAGGTCCGAAGCGAGTGATGCGACCCGATGGTGGACGCAGGACGCCGGTCGCCACGGGGCAAACATCACAGGAAGGCGGAGTGACGGCGGCGGCGGAGTTTGCTGCTGGAGAAACTCTGAGCTGCAGCTCGTAGCTCCTGATGGGTCGGAGCTGCAGCTGCCGATTATTGATTCTTCTGACGGTTATTTGGATAAAAAACTGGCACGTTCTACAGACTCTTCATTTAAGCCTCGTTTTACACATCAGAAATGCACCGAAAATCCAAATAAACAAATCAGTTCCTTCTTTAAATATGAAAATAAACATTTTATTGCCCAAAACGCAATTAGTATCAAAGGATGCATCTGCAGCTAAATGCATACCTCTAACAATACTTCTGAGCTCAGCGCTTTCTGCTTGGCATAACATCAATACGCTGCAGGACTAATTTTTAATTAATTTATTTTTTTTTAGATTACTGATTAATAACTGGATGCAGAAGGTGTTTAAGAGGAGATTTTACAGAATGTGAACCGGGTGAAGATTAAACTGCCACTGGAGGTCTGGCTGGAACATATTTACAGACAGGTGTTTTGTTTTTATCTTAAATGCAAAATGTTTATATTTTATACAATTTTTGGCTTAATTACTGCTGTGTTCTTTCAGTAAACAACCTTTTTTAGAGTCTGTATACTCCAGTTAATGATTAATCGATTACTAAATTAATTGATGACTTTAATCATCGATTGATCACGATCGTTCCAGCCCTCATAATCCGTCTGCAGCGCGCTCACATGGCTGGAGCAGACCGCCAGTCATGCTGGATGAGGAGGAAGCTCCTTCTGGAGTCTGACATCATTTCATCCCATTTTGCCTGAAAACATTTGTTGAGAATGTCCTCATTCCAGAGAGCAGGCACCACAGCATCACACATCCTCCACCGTACTTAGCAATAGGGTCCTGCATGTTTGAGGTGTTTCCTGGCTTGACACCCTTGGACCAAATGACTGTGCAGAACCTCATGACATGCTGGACCAGGGACACGTTGCAACCCCTATGTTTTCTTGTCTTTTTTGTTTTGAGACATTCTTATACCAGTTAGAAAAAACAAGTCCCGCTTTACTAAAAAAGTGAAGTTTAAACGCGTTTCAGTTGCTTTTTATTTTCTAAAAATGTTCAGGGTGCCAATGACTGACATCAGCTTGTTTTGGTGCATCTCAATGGAGCAGTAGGTGGGGCAGGGTTCGCACTGCTCCAAGATGTTCAAGTTGGAGAACATAGGTTGTTTCTAAGCTGGCTTAGTTTCCTGACTTTAAACAGATCCACAAAACTTTTTTTTTTTGTTTTCAGATTTAAAAGATCTTTTCATGTTAGTCACTTCCTGTTCTTCTGAGACGACTTCCTGTTCCTGCCAACGTGTCCGTGCATCCTTAAATCGTCCTAAATTCATGTAACTAAAATTAAGGTCTTAAAATATCTTAAATTTACTTTAAAAAAAAAAAAGTTAGTTGGCCTTTTAATACGTTGGAGATGCACACAAACATCTTTATGTTCTGTGACTCGAGGCTACCGCTAGCTAGCTGCTAATAAACCCTTGCTAGCTAGCCAGCTAGCTAGATTTTTAGCTTCTGTCATGGTTAAGTGTAAATTTATCACTGGCTCACTTCTGTTACCAACCCTTACAATGTTGGGTGCGTTCCGGGGGGAAAAAAGTGAACCGATGACAATCGGCCGATAACCAGATGGGTGACGTCGTTATCGGTCCGACATCACCACGAAAAGCACAGATAAGATGTTCGGTGGTGCTGGTGACGGGTGTTTTTTGTTTTTAAAAAAAAAAAAAAAAAAAAAAAAAAAAAAAAAAAAAAATATCAAACACTGTTTCGGAGGAAGATGATACGGTGGTTTGTGTAAGAAATGTTGAAAGGAAGTTCTGCGAGGAGAGAAACAACAATCGCTTTGACAGTGTTCAAAGCATTTGAGGACGCCGCGATGCTAAGATGGCCTTCAAGAAGCCATCGGGACTCAAATCAGTCGGCAAAGCTTTTGGCGAAACCTGGAAATCTGCCCAAGAGGATACGAGGGCTGAAGCGATTAAAGAGCTCGCAATGATCTCAGACGGGGGCTGTTCTCGGCTCGTTGGCCACCTGGAGCCGCTGACCTGCGTCTTCAAGATCAGTTTGGTTCGGCAGCCGAGTTCATTCACTGAGAGCAGCGTTAGCGACATGAGCTGCTTCTTCTGCTAGTCATTCCAGCAGGCTGTGGGCTGGCTTAGCGTAATGCTGCCCCCTACTGGACTGATTCACATAAGCTTCACCGCAGATATAAGGTTATAAATATCCATAATTATACGTTAGTAATATAAATGAATGTTTGTTTTAAATCCCCGATCAATTCTACAGACCTTGGTTGTTTTTTCTCTTACATCAACAAGTAATGAACCTGATTTAGATGATCGTTTCAGATATGGTTTCTGTTGATTTATATTTTGGCAAATGTTTGTTTTAATTTTTCATTTCAAATGTTATCTCTTCATTTAAAGGGTTTGGTCTCGTTTAGAGTATTGACGTCACAGCCTCATGTGTTTGAACGCTAGTCGCATAGTTCCACGTATGTTATCTGTTATTATTGGTAATGGATTAAAAAAAAAATCGTTATCGTGCATCCCTACAATATAAAATGTGCGGTTTTTCTTTTGTACATTTCTGTTGTGATACAGGTCTTAAATTTAATAATTAAAGGTCTTAAAAAGCCTTAAACTTGACTTGGTGCAGAAACCCTGCATGGGTTTTCCTTTTCTTACATAAGAGGAAAAACTTTGTCCGTCAGTCCAAAGCTGCAGCGCTGCAAGTTTGGCTGCATGATGCAAGTAGCTGGCATGTTCTCCTCGCATGAAACGGGGCATGTGTCGCCACAGGGCAGCAGCCAATCAGAAGTGATCAGCGTGACGCATGGCTGAGATGACGAAGTTTTCGGCTCCGCTTTGCTTCTCCTTTTGGAAAAAGTTGACCGACATCTGCGTATCCGTTAACTTCCAAGGCTGTTCTCATTTTCTGAAGCTGAATAGGAGAGTAAATAAGAGGTGTGTGTTAGTAGAAGCAAAGGATCCTCAAAATAGGCTGCTGCTTTTCATCCTTTCACTGCCCTCCATCAGAGTGGAGTCGTCAGAAACACAAAGAGCAACAACAACTTGAAAAGCTTCTGGCTCATCTCGGCGTTCCTGGCGTCTCTGAAGGCCAAAGCCAGAAAGAGTTTAGGATTCCAGTCAGAGTTGAGTGATGATTAAACTGCTGCGCCTGATTCTTCTATCATCCGTCTCCCGGCGCCTTTAATATGCAAATTGTAGGTATGCAAAGCTCTGATGCTTTTATTTAAAAGACATGTCCTCGGGCGATAGCAGTGGGCTTCCAGGGAGAGCCGTGTGTTGGTATGAAATAGTTGTTAAGGAGATCACACAAGTTTGTATCTTAAAAGATGAAAAGCTAATTGACATGAATAATTTATTTGTATTGCAGTATCTTAAATATCAGGAATAACGCTTGATAAATAAGTTCAAACTGTGTTGATGGGGGCCTTCCGAGCGTTCAGAGGGAATAAAATCTCCGATAAGCCGTCATCTCTTAAACTCATAATGGCGTTTGTCCTAAGGTCACTCCAGTGCAATTATCAGATATTACCAGAATACTCCGAGGTATTAAGAATAATGATCCGAATGTGAATCATTATGTTGCTCCTGAGGTCGGGGATCGGGGAGGGGAGCAGGAGCAGAGAGATGAAACTCTGATTTGGGATGTCGTCAGGTACAACGATCAGAAAGGGAAAACACTGGAGCGCTGAAAGCTGCATGTGTGTTGAAGATCAGCTGGTTGCAGGTTCTCCTGGTTCAACTGTGGAGTGGATTCGAGGCTTGTTCTTGATTTGAGGCTTCAGCTAATTATTTTAGTTGTCAGTTTAATCAGTTATTCTGATGATTAATTGGATAAATAGTCGGTACATTCTGCAGACTTTTCATTGAACCTTTTGTTTTAAACAATATTAGATATGCAAAAAATACATTCTTTTTTTTTTTTTAAATCAGAAAATGAACATTTGACCTAAAATCCAATAACTTTCCTTTTAAACGCGTGATCATTGGTTGTGAAAGATGCATCTGCAGCTAAATAAATCCTGCTGTGCAAAGCTCAGACCTTTCTGCTTGATTTTTCAATACAGCGTCGGACTGATCTGTTCAATTTTTGGATTAATAGATTAGTAATTGGATTGAAAAAGGGGCTTTTTTTTAAATTTTATTTTTTTTTTTTTGACAGCAAAAAAACAATTCATAAAAACCCTAAATGGAGAATTGAGAAAACTCCATTTTTGTGTGTACGTTAGAAAGCTGAGAGTTAGGGTCCCATGCATTAGTCTGCGACAAATAAGGCACCAATATTTCCAGACTTGCTTTGACATGGTTCCCAATCAACATTGTCTTGTTTTATTAACTTTTTATGTTCTAAAATGCTAACTAAAAGTGGTTAAACCTATAAATCTGTCCACACAAATGAACTTGATGGCATCATTTTTAATTCCGAACAGGAAGTCGTGGTTGTTTTGAAGCAATCTGATTGGTTGTGGGTTTTAGCTTTGCGCTGCACTGCCCCCTATGGGTTTGGCATGTTTAAAACACTCTGGGGTGTATTTGTGCGGATTCACGTGGATGGAAATGTTCTAGAACGGATCCAGGGTGTACGACATTACTTTTTAAACAATGTGGCCTTGATATTTGTTTTTAAAAAGACCTGTCCACGTGTGTATGAGACTTTAATGTTAAATAATGATTTGGTTACTAAAAGGTAACAAGTTAGATAATTAACTCTTACCTAAACATTAGGTAAAGGCTAATTCAGGTTTAACCGTTATCTCATTCAGTTAGTGTTATCAATGATTTTAGTTGGGCCACACTTATTTCATATTTTGCAGACATTAATTAATCAATGCCTAGTCAAATGCCATTTTGAGTTGTCAAAGGTTCTTGGTTTGCCAGTGATTAGCTGAGTTCCCAATGATTCTCGACTATTAGTTAAATAGATGAACCAGAACACCAACTAAGATCTGGAGTTCAGAAGTAATATTTAATAATTCAACTGTATGTCTTTAATATTTAATCATTTGATAAGGATTATTATGAGGACATTAGTTCGAGTTAATAGCATGTCTATCTTTTAAGGCTGCTAGACACTGGTTACTTGACCATTACTAATGGTTAACTAATCATTAAGTAATGCTTAAATGTTTTAGTTTTCAGGTGAAATCTAATGAACCATGAATTAATCGTTAGCTAATTTAGTCATCCGTTAATCGTTAACTGGAGGATACAGGCTATTTGCTGAAAAAACATTCACAGCAGTAATTAAGCCAAAACTGTACAAAATATAAACATTTTGCAATAAAAATGTTTGTTTTCCTATTTGAAAAAGGAATTTAATTATCCATTTGCCTCTTTTCATGCATTTCTAATATTGTATAAAAAAAGCTTAAGAGGTTAAATTAATAATCTGCAGAATGTTCCAATTTTTTTTATTTATTTTTTTTTTTATCCAAATCATGGATTACTAAAATAGTCTTCAGTTGCAGCCCTACTAATGACCCGCAATCAGAAGTTTTTGTTTGACTATTAAATCATCACATCATCAGCAAATGGTCAGATTGTGACTGAAGTTTCATCCGGTGCAGGATCACTGACGACTTGTCGGCTTTCCTCACTGAATAAAATGATTCTAATAGCGGCTAATGATTAGCACGTCTTTAACTGATGACACAATCATGTGAAAAACGAATTGCAACACTCTATGCATGAAGTTTTATACAACAGATTTAACGTTTCTTGACATCAAGGTTACTTCAGTGGGGGTTTTTTTTTTTTTTTTTTAAAGGTTGACAAAAGGCAACAAATTCCCATTTTAAATGCTCACTTTGCATGTTTTTCATTTTTCTAGAGAAAAAGGGCATAAATCAACTTGTACTGTGACTTTAAATGTAGAAGAAGAGTCATGGCATTTATTTTCCATCTCGGCTGTAACCGGAGAAGCCGTCTGATCCTGTTTTTATTTTTCCAGCTCTGCTGTGGTCAGCTTTTGTTTGCCTCTGTGGTTTTGTATATTTTAACTCATGTCTGAAAATGAATATGTTGATGGTTTTTCTGGTGTCAAAAGGAGCATCAGACGCTTTGAGTTATGCTCAGTGTGGAAGCACCTTTTCTTCAGCGCTAACATTTCTAGGTTTTGGCTTCAGACATGTTTTATGTTTTACAAACAAAGCAGCAGAATCAGAATGTGTTGAGTCTCTCCAATCACTCCCTTCTCTGTGACCGACTGACATTTTTCCCTAAACGATGGATCCCGCCCACAGGGTCCTCTGCCCGGGCTGAAAGGGAGCGCTCAAAGTGTTTTAAAATTGCAGTTTGACCCCAGCGTAGAGGAGGTGCGTGCACACTCCGAGTTCAATCCTACTGCATATCTCTGCTGGCATAGTTTGAATTCACAAGTGCTCGGCTGGAACGGGAATGCCGCTCTGATTGGAGACAACCCACAATGCCCTCTGTTGTTGTTGTGAACTTTTGACTGCGTGGGCCGGGCCTCGACGGCAGCGGGCCGCGCTGAGGAGTCGGCAGCGAGGTGGAATACTTGACATTTCTCCGTGATGACAGCCTCGTTACTACTCCTGATTCTGTAGCGCACGCATCTTCTCTGCCCGGATCTCCTGTGGCAACACGGAATCTGATTTGGATGACGAATCCTTTCCGGCGCCGTCTGTTTTCCTGCAGACTCCACCCTGTGTTCTCAAATTAAAGCTCGAGATGAACTGTTTGACACAAGGGGGGCGTGAACCTGTTCTTCAGGGAAGCGCTAGAAGTTTTCTTTTTAAGTTTCTGCATGAACAGAACCCTTCATGTTCCTAATGTCATGAATACCATCCGGCTTAGTGACCTGGAATCCTTCCTCAGATGAACCCAGAGTCCAAAGCAGTCCAACAAAGCTCTTATTCAGAGCGGCTGACATTTAGGAGAAATGATCTGAAAGTAAAATTCAGCCGATGAGGTTCGTGCTAATGTGTGGCTACAGCTGCACCTGCTCTTCGCTGCTGTATCTGTTCGGAGTGACGGTAAAACGGCTTTGAAACACAAGAGTAACGAATGAAACGCATCAGCTGTGAGCAGCAATTACATCGCCCTGCAAAAGGTTTCAAACTGCTTTAATCTTTATATTACAGCCACAAGTTTCCATACATGTTATAGTTTAGGGCTGCACTGAGTAATTGTGATTTATTGAAATATTTGTCAACTAATTTAGTAATCGAATTATCAGAGTATACACACTCTCTAAAAAAGGCTAGTTGCTGAAAGAACAATCCACCCAGAGCAGTAATTGAGCCAAAACTGTTCAAAATGTATAAACATTTTGCATTTAAGAAACATTTGTCTGTAAATCTGTTCTGCCCAAAACTCAAGTGGTGGTTTTAGCTTCATCTGGTTCAGATTCACTAAAGAGAAGTTATCATTGGATTTAGGCAATAAAATGTTTATTTTCCCATTTAATAAAGGAATTTGTTTGTATAAAAAAGCCCAAGAGGGTAAATTAAATATCTGCAGGATGTTCCAATTATTTTTTTAAATTTTTTTATTTTTTTTATGCAAGTAATCGTCAGAATAATCGATTACTAAAATAATCGTTAGTATCAGCCCTGTAAGTTTAATCTAGTAATTGTGAATGAGGAATAAGTGTGAATATTTGAATTTTTTTTTTATTTTTTTTTTTATTTTTTTATCCAATAGACAGAATTAAGGATTATATTGATTGAAATATAAAATATTAGTAAAGCTTAGATGCTAACACTAATTTTAATATATGCTTTAAACCTGTCACAATAAGCAGTTAAGCAATTAATCATATGATAAATCAAAATGTGGGCTTCATTTTCCATTCTGATGATTTAATATTTTCTAAATGGCCATCTTTGTTTCCAGAGATGACATAATATATTTTATTTATGGTTTCAGTTGTGTTTTTTGTGTTTAATTTGTTTTTTGGTTGTTTTATTTTGGATATTGAAAGATCTTCCAGTTCCAGTGCTACAAGGTCTTCACAAAATTAAAGTTCACTGGAGTTTTAGAGGGCGAACTTGCATTATGCCATTATCGATATAGTCTTAAAAAAAAGCAAAGTTTATCGTGGGGGGGAAGTGGGTTGTTTTTATATATGGATGGATGGATGGATAGTTAAAGAAGTCTGGTGCTCCATGTGGAGTTTAAGGGATTTTCAAACGCATAACATTGAGATGAAGAGGGCATATTCAAAGTCTCAAACCACCTTGACAAGTCAGTTGTCGAAACACCAGAAACAACCTTATCAGATGAACTCAAACGCCTTACTGCGGTCCAGGGCTGATGTTTGTCTTAACCCTGACTGATGGGGGGGGGGGGGGGTAATTTTGGTAGTAAACCAACCTGAAGGTAGCTCTGGGACAGCAGGTGGTGTGGTGGTAGAGCGGGCGACCCATATATGGGGGCTATTGGTCCTCGACGAAGCAGTCTGCGGTTCGATTCTCAATCCTAGGAACTTTGCATCTTTCTTTCCCTTCTCTGTCTGCTCATTTTTCTGTTTATTTCCTTAAACAGGCCACGATGAGGAAAAACCTTTTAAAAAGCCAAAAATCTGAAGGTTTCTCTGTGTACAGGGTGCCTGCGCATCCTTAAAGTCTTAAATTCATTTTAAAAAAAGGTTGGTCTTAGGTACTTGAATTGTTTGTTTTTCCCCTCTCCCCTCACGGGACTTTAATGTCTAAAGTTTGAGTTGCACTCAGGCATCTACGTTGCGTCTGACTTACTGCTAACATACCCTGGATAGCTAACTAGCTAGCTAGCTTTTTGCGTATCTCATGGGTAAGTGCAAATTTATCGCCAGTTGCTCGGACAAAGTTTGTGCGTTTCTGTGGAGATGGGTCTTAAATTTAATAACTGTCTTAAAAAGTCTTAAATTTGAGTGGCGAAACCTGCAGAAACTCTGGTAGGTTGAGCACAGGGCATTGGCTGTTGGGGTGGTTTCCCTCTTTGGATCGCTCCAGAACCAATTGGACACACAGAACAAATTGCTCCTAAAGACCGTCACTGAACTTTTCAGAGGTTTGGTGGGAAGAACCAAAGTTTGCTGGGCTGTTAGCTAGTTGTGGTGTTTTGCATCCAGAGCCAGCAGCTTCCTGGAGAGGAGTCGTCATGAGTGCATTATCAGCCATTCAGAAGCAGACTTTGGACCACGTATGGTCTCAAGGCATCCTGTCACGTTCTTAAGTCTGTGGACGGTCTAAAATGGAAGCAAACTATCCAAATAGATCAAATATTTGATCTCATGATCATGCAACGAGACGTTTTTAGGCTGCACTAAAAGGTCCAAAAAGGTATTTTTAGGGCCATGTTAGACTGTTCTGATTTATCAAAGGGTATTTAGATGGAGATGTTGTTAGTGGTCTTTGAAAAAGTCAAAGTTCCTATATTATATAGATTCAGACAGGACAGGACTGTCCTGTTGTCAGACCATGACTGTCTTCAGTGTCCAGAAAGCCAACAGTCTGGTCAGTAGAAGTTACTGCTTAACAACAAAGCCTGGAGGAAATCCCAGTGTTACAGCATCAGCTAAGTCCCACTGTTGCTTCAAGCTCAAACCAGATGTTTAGATACCCTTTACATAAATCTCCTCAGTACTTGTACAGTTTGAAAGCGTTTCTGCCAACTTGGTAGTTCCTTCCACCACCTTCAACAGTTTTCAGGGATTTTGGCCCATTTCTCCTGACACAACAGCTGGAACTGGGTCAGTGTTGGTAAACCATGTTGCTCAAACGCACATTCTCAGCTCTGCTCACAAGGTTTCTCTGGATCTAAGATGGACCCTCCAAAACGGACCTCATGTTCCTTTGTTGGCCATTTTGTAACTAACTGCTGAGGGAAATGCTGCGTTCCAGTTACCTTGGAAGTTGGCGCTGGATTTGACATCAGACCTGAGGTAACGCTCCTGTTAAAAAGTCGGAGTTTCAACATGGCGACGCCCATGAACGTCCACTTTTTAAATTGTTCAGTTTAGAGTTACAGGCGCTACGTGGACCCCCCCCCTTTCCCCCTCTCCTGAGTGGGAAGCTGGAATTTCCCAGTTCCGAATACAACTGGAACGCAGCGTTATCGTCCATTTATATGAGCCAGTTTTTCAAAGCTTTATTTTCCATGTGGATGTCTTGAGATGCTGTCTATTTTAAGTGCACCAGTCCCTCCTGCAGCAAAAAGGGCAACGCATGATGCTGCCACCCCCGTGCCTTACAGTTGTGATGCTGTTCTTGGTGTCTGAGTAAGACTGGATCATTGTAACATGAAAACAATTGCATGTAACTTTCTTTTTTGGTGATATTCAGGAAAGCCTCCCTTAGAATCAAACTGGTGCTCATAAAGCCTCATATTACAGAGGTGTTGCAGTGATCTGCACGTACATAGATGTGACATGAAGCAGCATATGTAACCTCACATCTGCTCTGGACCACGTCGCGAGTATTAAAGGAGAGACGAGTCTTTGAATAGAGAAATACATTCTTATTGTTGAAATGAAGCTCTGACAATGAGCCCCCTCGCTCCTTGTTGAGCCTTGCAGAGGCCGACTTGTTCATCCCTTGTTATGCCGCTAATGTGCATGATTTAAGGGGGAATTATGCACATCTCAATGTGCCTATAAATGACATTATTCATGCACAGGTGCTGCACTAAGCAGCTCCTGAATGATAATTAAGATAATCTTTCTTTCTTTCTTTCCGCTCGCTGGATCTCTTTTTCTCACGGATCCACTTTGTTGGAGCGATATCTCCTGTGTCAATACCTCGCCAGACTGCAGCCCCCTTCTCCCCTCAGCCATTGTCTGATCCTTATTCAGCACTAAAACCCGCACTAACAAGTGAGACCACGTCTATGTTCCTCCCCGGAGCCTGACGGTATTTCTGAGAAATAACGTGCCAAGTTGAATTAAAGTGAGAGAATTAAAATAAAAAGAATAAAAAAAAAAACTTTAAGCGAGGCAGAAACTTGGCAGCGGCGTTCCCGAGGGAATTCACTGCGCAATGAATTTCTCCAACGAGGATATGAAGACATTGATGTTGAGCACTTTGCATATGATAAGCTCTTCCTCCATAAAGAGGAATGATTAGTTTAGTAAATGTTGATGAGGAAAATGTGTCTTGGATAATAAAAAGTGGATGAATTTGGTCGTCGTTGGGAGGAAGTTGTCTTCTCGTTTTTAAAAAAAAAAAAAAAAAAAAAAAAAACCCCAGCAAAAATCAAACTTTCCTTGTGTCTCTGCACTAAGAGGACACATGATTCCCATTTCTCCTGATGTGTTTGGACAGTAGCAGGTCGCAGCGTGCCAAGTCGCAGTCTCTAAATGCATCAACACAGAGACGGACTTAGTGAATCCAGCTTGGTTTGTGTTATTGAGGAACCTGAGGCTGTTTGGGGGCCGGAGCCTCTCTCCTCTGCGGTAAACAGTGAGCGATGAATATCAAGAGGAGACCCAGCTGTATTGTTTTAGCACAGCCGCTTGTTTACACCAACCTCCACTCGGTTCACTTCTTTTTTTTTTTTTTTGTTTGTGTTTTCTGATTTTCGTGTTGTTACATGTCGGAGAATCCCCTCCACCGCCACCACCGCCCCGCCCTCCCGCCCGGTCCCTGGCCCACGTTGCGGAGGAAGCCGTTCGGTGTCTCGGCGGTGGACAGCTGGGTTTCATTTACCCGACTCCTGCCACACCCTTTCACTCCAAATAAACACACTGAGGATGTAGGACAGCAAACAGAGACGAGGAAAAGCTGTAAATAATTTACGACTTTTTTCTGTCATCAAGGAGGCCGCCAAAGTGATCAAAGGAACAGGATGGCTTTAGGGGAAAAATATTTAAAATGCCTTTTAAAATAATATAATCAAACAAATCTTTTTATCCTCTTCAGTTAATAAATACCCAGGTTTGGAAGACGGATAAAAATGCTCACTGCAGCAGCAATAACAGGTTTCCTACAGGCTGGTTGTGGGTCTGGTGAAGCATTCTGTGCTGATTAGGTCAAAAAAAAACAAACATTTCTTCTGTTTTTTGTCGTCACAGCTTCGCTATTTCTGGTCATCAAAGTTTAAGTTGAATTTTTCTAGCCGCACTCGGGCCTGATTAGTCAAACATGCAGAATCAAGAAATTACTAGAACCAGAACCTAACCAACAACAGGAAGTAGGTTAAAAGATCTGAAAAACCCACTCGTCTGGTCCTGATCTAAAGAAATTCAACAACAGATGAAAAACAAAGAGAAATGGTTCCAGAGCCATTTCTAAGGCTTTTGGACCACACATGGAGAAAACATGGGGGAGTGGTGAACCTTCTCAGGAGTGGCCGGCCTTCCTCCATCCAGGAGGTCAGAGACCCCATCAAATGGGCAGTTCCAAGGTCAGAACCACAAGAACATCTTTATCTACAAAACCTGTTGGAAAATCTGTGGACTGATGAGACGAAGGTGGAACTTCTTTAAAGGTGTGCATCTGGTGTCAAACTAACAGTGTTACTTGTATAGCACTTTACAACAGCAGCTACTGCACCAAAGTACTTCTGTTAGTTCAGGAACAAAAAATAAACTAAAATAAGATGAGTAGAAACATAAAAATGACAAAATGCTGCAATGTACTCAAAGCAATTCCCAAATGTCTTTACCTTGGCTTTAAACAGAAGTTAAGTTTATGTCTGTAGCACATTTCAGCAGCAAGGCGGTTCGAATGCTTCACGTCGTAAAATCAAGCAAGTGTACATCAAAATGAAAATCACTGAGCTCATGTACATCAAAATCATAACTGAGTAAATATACTCTAAGCAGGTGTGTTTTAGCCTCGATTTAGTGGTTCAGTTTTCCGGCTGTCTTGCAGTTTTCTGTAAGTTGGTTCTAGATTCGTGGTGCATAGAAGCTGAATGCTCCTCCATGTTTCAAACAGAGAAAGGTCATTGATCAAACATAGCTCAAAAGGTGGTGAAGTCCAGCAAATGAACGGTCACCCCACTGTTTGAACTTGGGTCTGGGTACTGGTACGAATGAAAAAAGGTTTCGTTCAGAGTGGCCTAGTCAAAGTTGAAACTTCAGTGGGATTGAGATGCTTAAAAAGCCTCTGAAGTGGCAGAATTAAAACAATTCTGCAAAGCAGAGTGGGTCAACAGTCCTGCCACCCTTGGCGTGACTACGGCGGCAGAACCACGCTTTAGGTTTAGGTACCCAAATATCTACGTTTTATTGAAAAAGACTCTAAAGAGAACCAGCATATTTCGTTTAGACCTCTCTTAAACCCAAATTAATCGTGCATATAAGCAGTAATTTGAGGTAGAGGCTATAATTTGATAATTTATCATTTTTGTGTTGCAGTGTTCACTAAAGGAGTTTCTCTCCTCCAACCACTAAAGACGGGGAAAAAAAAATCACATTTTGAGAAGTGAAGCGAGAGACACTCCACCCCTTTGATTCTCTCAGAAGTTTAAATTATGAGGCTTTTGCAAGCGAGGCCCGGCCACAGATGGATGTTTGCCAGTTGTGTGCAAAAAACTCAGGACATAAATTAGAAAGACGTGCTTTGCTGTGGAGACGACCGTCACTGCGACAGTCGGCGTGTCCTCCCAGAATAAATGACAAAATAGGTTGCCTGACGCCCGTATTGGCAGTAAAAATTTTTTTTTTTTTTTTTTTTTTTTTTTTCACTACCTTCTCATGTGAAAGTGTTGCTGGTTGTTTTCTTTAATTGCTCTGGAAGGTTTTTTTTTTCATGCATAAGAAAATCTTGCACCGCTGAAGTCAGAAAAAGCAGAATAAGCCTGCTGTAAAACCCAGATTTCCCCTGCAAATGACACTGAATCATATATATCAGAGCCGTGCCTCCTGGCTACAGCGCGTCCTCGAATGTCTTTAATAAGGATGAGGATGTAAAGGGGGGGTGCAGCTCCAGTTTTAAAGTAGAAATAACCCGCTTGACTCCCAGAAAAGGTTAGCTTTAAACACATCGCATTAATCTCTGCTGCACATTTATGGAGCTGAGTGAGTTATGTGAGGCGTTATGAACCAAAATATGAAAAAGCAATTAGAGAAATGGAGAAAAGTCCAAAGAGGTAAAACAATCTCCAGTCAGTGTTTTTACAGATTGATGACAAACAATCAGCTTAATCAATGTGATAAAGGACGACGGAAGTCAATAATACGCTGCTGATTTCACCCTGCTGTGCATGTATGACTACAATGATGGCGGCTGCAGAAATTGAGATTGCCCGTCGTCGGTAAAAAAGCTGCAAAGTGCCCTTGCTGAATAGTCACAGGTGTCGCGTTTGAACGGAGCAGAAATACCCGGAGTGGCTTTTATTTCTGTTTGTTGCAGAAGCAGAGCGAACACAAGCCTCTGTTAGATTGAAACGCCGTTTTATGGGACCATTAGCGGATTGGAGATTTAGTTACACAAACATTTTATGCAGGGAGCTGCAATCTGATTGGCCAAGGTGGAGGTGAAGATCTGTGCTGTGACTGTTCGGGAACATCACTGGAGCTGTAGGCCAGTAAAACAGAGCGCCATATTAATGAATGTAGCTTTCAAGTAAAGTCATGTTGAACAAAGTGGAATAAAGGTTGTTATAGGTGTGCAAAATAAAAAGAGGGGGATAAAATGATGCATTTGGGGGAAAATACAACTTTGTTGGGGTTTGTTACTTGATGCTGTTGACAGGTGGAGCTGATTTCTGAGTGTTGGTTTTAACAAGAAACATTTACTGGTGATTTTAGCTCCTAATCAACACATCATGAAAAGTAGCCCAAGTCAATCTACATTAACTAGCTCTGTTTTGGAAGGGCTGTAAAAGGTTGGCTCCAACAGCAGCTGCAACACAAAGGACGATACATAGTACCTTTTTGTTCATTGTAGTGGGGTGTTTTTTTGTATGTTTTATGCTAAAAAGTCTGAAAAGCCTAGTTTATGTAGAAAAAGTAAAGCTAATGTAGGACCTGATGTAAATGAACCTATTAATCTTGGCTTAATTGCAACATTAGATCGTTTTGAAAAGCTTGATAACATTTTAAAAGGATAGTCTGTCATGAATTACAGTAATTCCCTCTAAACCATCAATGTTCATTGTTGTAGTACAGGTAGGGGTGCATATTTTCAAGTAAATACCAGGATAAACTGATCCAGACTTTGTGCCGTTCTTACACTGTAGGCACCTGGTTACTTTCTAGGTACCCTGAGAGTTACTACATAGATACTCAGAGTACCTCATTGGTACCTTTATAAGAACCCCAACAGCTACCCTGTTGGGTAACAATCAGCTCATGATGCATCCTGAGTGAGGCCTTGTAAGCGGTAGGTAGGCTATAAATTACTCTATAGTTACCCGAAAAGGTACTCCATAGCAGAGATGTGGACTTGTCATTAATATTATGACTTTAGACTTGATTTGGAAAAAATGTTCAGAGACTTGAGTTGAACTTGTATACTGAAATAAGACTTGAATTAGACTTGAACCTGTTTACTTAAACGACTTGATATTTTACCCAAAAGTTTAAAACTTATTTAAAAAGTGTTCCCCCCCCCCCCCAACTGAATGTTTATTCTGGAAAATTAGTTTAAAGTTAGACTATTCTTGCTGCTAAGATTAATTGAACTTTACAATATGGAGGTTCAGTTTTAGAAATACTTATTTTATACTTTGTCACAAATTTCTGACTTGTCTTTACTTTAGACTTGACTAAGGACTTGAAAAATCACTTGGTCCCACCTCTCCAACATAAAATACCTCATGCAAGTACCCAGTATGTCTCTCTGTAGGTACCCTGTAAATACTGGATTACAAAGCGCCTTATAATAGAGCTAAATTCCTACTATACGCTGTAGTTTCCCATAGTTACTCTGCAAAGTGCCCTTGTAGGATATATATATATATATATATATATATATATATATATATATATATATATATATATATATATATATATATATATATATATATATATATATATAAATAAAAAAAAGAAAAACCTGGTGGTACCTCCTAAATACCTAGTATGTTTCATGCGTAACTAGCTTTGTAGGTACCCTATAGCTTACTCCATAAGGTACTAATAGAATTAATCTACTAGTATTATCAAAGTACCTTAAAGACATATTTCCTTGTCTATATACCTCCATAAAACAGCCTGATCCAAGTGAAAACCTCCAATTGTCTCTATAGGTGTACCCTGTATGTGGAATTTGCATTTTACCTTTTTTGATACTCTTGTAAGTATCCCATGGGATGCACTCCCATAGATACTTGAGTGCCCACTCTATACTCTTCAGTTACCCCTCTAGGTACCCTGAAAGTACCCCTGTAGACACCCAGGTGCCACATGCATACCGTTTAAGAATCCCCAGTAACTCCAGAGGCACCTCTGAAGTACCCCTGTAGGTGCAGTGTGAACCTTTTTGTATTATAATTCTGGAGTGATATGAAAATAACTGTAAAGCCTTTTTAGAAAATGCTTAAACATAACCTCTTGTTACAAGCTAATATTAGGGTTATGGCACCTAGTTCCTCTATTATCCCGTCCTATAGTAGTGTTGTTCCAAGACAGTCCAGGATCCTACGGAATTCCTCTGAGTGTAATTTAATCTTTATATACAGCTATCCTATAAAGGCCTCAGCATGCCAACAGCATAACAATGCCACTACCATGTTTGACAATGGAGATGGTGTATTCAGGCCGATGGGGTGTGTTTTAGTCTGATCTGACCAAGACCCCTTCATCCATATGTTGGGTTGTTCTTGTGTGTTTTTAGAGATGAAATAAACAGTTGAAATTAGGCGTAAAGACGAATTTAAAGCCCCCCGTTTTTTTTTGTTTTTTTTTTTTGTTTTTTTTTCTGTTGCACACAGATGTATCTCTGCCTTTTGTCTTTCACCATGTTGTAATTCTTTGGTGCCACATGGAGAGTTGAAGTGTCTCATACCTGGCTCAACACCCGGAGAGGCATACTCATCTGAGAGAATGTTCATATCACTTTCAATATCCCCCTCTTTAAGATCATACACAACAGGATCAGGCAAACACTGGAAGGGAAGATGTGTCTTGGGGGGGTTGAACATCTTTGTTCCTTCTGCTCTTTGGAAAGTGTACAGGATGTGCCTGATGTTTCCTTGGCAAAGGAAAAGGTAAAAATAGAGAAGATTCATCTGGTTTGAGTTCAGCAGCACCACATTACTTTAGGGGTGGTTTCTTCCCTGATCTCTCTCCGTTTTTTTTATTTTAATTTTTTTTATGCCGAGCCATCCCGACTTCTTTTGTGATTTGAAGCTCAAACGGACCAGGAAATGCAAATAATCCCGGTTCTAAAGGCGTCCAGTGACGTGATTGTTGGGACGGTGTGGGGGAGGCCGGCTGGCTCGCCACATTAAAGGCAAGAGTTTGAGCGAGAGATGAGTGGAGACTGGGTTAAGTTAAGTGAAAGGGTAGGACTTCAAAGGCCGTTAGGTTTTCCTGCCATATTAAGAGTGACGAGACGTGTCTTTTATTAATAGCATTCGCCAGAGTTTCTGCTCTCAGCCGGTTTCATTGTTCCACAATCATGGCAGTGTGGAGACTGGATGAAGGGAGTCTTTAAAGCTACAGAGCAAATTACACCTTGATTACAAGAGAAGGGAGTCTGTTGAAGGATTTACTGCTTGTGGTTGTTTGACATCTTTTGTTTTAATCTAATTTAAAGCTCTTTACCACCTTGATAAAAGCACCATGCTCACATTTTCCACTACATCTGGCATTTCTTAAAAAAAAAAAAAAAAAAAAAAAAAAAAAAAAAAATTCATAGGTTTCGAGAGGTCTGCAGTTTAACCCAAATAGTTTTTCCTCAAAATTTAACTTGGGGGGGTCTGGAAAAGCATGATTAAAGTATTTTCCAGGTCTGGATGAGTGTAGGACACTGTTGCATTTCTAGAATTCTGTTATCGAAATGGTTCATCCTTTCATCCATCTGCTTGCTCAACCGATTGGGCAGACAGACATACGGACAACTGAGTGTCTGTCTGTCTGCCCAACCGATTGTCCATCCAACTAATGCTGCATCCATCCATCTGTCCACAATCTATCTACAATCCATCCACTAATCCAATTGTCCATTTGTGTCTGCTCGTCCAACAATCCAGCCTGTGGTTTTTCAAGTTTAGTTGTAAATCCTGACCTGAAACATCTTCCATTAATTCGTCAACTTTTCTTCATTCCCAGCTGAAACAAGGCGAATGGAAATGTCTGGCAAACTAAGGAGATTAAACCTGCATGAGGATGGAAACACTGACTTCACAGGAAAACCTAATTTTTGAGTCTAAAAATGCAATACACCTGTTTTCTTCTTCATTATAACTTCTGATGAGATACAGGATAAAACAAGTAAGGCCTAGATTGTTTTTTTTTTTTCAGTCTCTTCGTGATGTCTTAATGAGGCTAATTGATAATTTCCGTTAGCTTTGGTAGAGCAAGACAGGATTTTGAGCATGGACATATTTCCTATAACAAGGTTGTGGTGGCTTCATATTATAAATATAGGGATGACATATCATGACATACAGGTGGTCATTGAGAATTTGAATCAAAACTGAGCATGTTGGCTGCCATGCTTGATTTGTAATTAGCATTGCACTAACATGGTCCGGGTCAATTGGTTGTATTCAGAATCTCACAAGCCATTCTTCTTTTCTTGCCATGTTTCACAGCTGTACATATACAAACTCGTTTGCTACCCTTCAAAATGAGACAGAGAACAAGCACAAGGGGACGACTGTGGCAGAGTACATAGGCAATGCTTATTTAATAAGTAGATATTGCATAATATCGGACTTGTTCACATATCTTTTATGCAAGCATGTGGATGCGCTTTTCTGATAGCAAAAACTGTAAAACTAAGTGTAACACTGTATGTAATTATAATTTATTGCAGTGATTATTTCCCTAAGAAAATCAGATACCCCAGGCTGCCTTCTTAAAATAAGAACCATAAAAATTAGTCTCTTGACTTGGAGAAAAGCAGTTAAATTAGGATAAAGTTCACATCCGATAGTACTTTGAAAAATCTTAAATATCAGTACCGTCTGCTCAACCCTTAGTTTATTCTAAATTATTTTCTATCAGGGCGGAGGGATCTTCTTGGCACAAGTTTGACTGTGCCTCCTGAAACTCAATTACTGCCTCAGTTTTCTGGCTTCATTCATATCGGCTGTGGTACAGAACTCCATCAGACACCATTTCTGATTTGCATATTACAATGCGAGCACTGCCCATCATCCCTTCTCCTCATTAAACGTTGGGCATGTCGTCGTCTTTTTGTCTGTTTTCATAAAAAAAAGAGAACTGAAAAAGAAATCTTGATTTAGCCGCTTTAATTCTCCTCCGCAGACTTGTTTACATGATTGGCTTTTTTTCCTTGCCCATAAATCCTTGTCAATCTAAAGCCGCTCTCGCACGTTATCAAGCGAAGAGAAACAAAAAGACGCCACAGTAAACATTCTATAATTGACTGTTTATGAGCACGATCATCAGTTAGGGTGGGATTTTAGGGCCGTAATCTGCTTTTGCCTTCTTTCTTGCCATTCAACCAAAAATGGACACGAGAGTTAACGCATCCATCCAACCTCTGAGCCATTTACACTCGCTGAATGTACTTGTAATGATTAAGTTTGAAAAGAGACATTTTTTATCATCGGCCAACACAAGAGTTGGCAATCTTAAGACCTTAAACTAGAAATAATTAGGATCTATTTGAATGCTGAGTGCGCCGAGACAAGAGTTAAGCTTGTTAACGAATGCGGTGGCAATTAAATGCTTCGTCCAGCCCCAATTCTGCTGTTTATTTTTCTTTCTTTCTTTTTTTTTTTTTTTTTTTTTTTTTTTATCACCTGAAAATTGATTATAATTCTGACCATAAAGTTTGAAATTCCATGCCAGCGGATAATTGAAAATGCAAGCAATGGAGTATAGTGTTTGTAAGGGGTTTTAGTTCCCACGTGAAACCAGAGCTGGTTAAAATTAGTCCATGTGGCTCCTCTGTTTTAATTTCTCCACAGTTTAATGGTAAAAATCAGGTCAACCTTTAAGATTTATGAGCAGTGGAGGGGAAAAAAATGAATTAATGGTATGCTATTTTTATTCAGTCAGGCGTCTGTTAATTTGATATGACCTTAGTCAAAGGCGGCGGAATAACAAACTCTACTTACTTCTTCTTAAGAGCAAACCCCTGGTCCCCCATGTTGCTTTGCTGAGGATCTGAGAAGCGAAGGGCCCGCTGCCAGCTGCCGTTTCTTTAACTCTTATCTGCAAAACTCAACAAACGGGCTTCTTTTAGGACATCAGTGGCGCTGGGAAACGAACGCCCTTTCATCTAATTACATAGCGTATTGTTTCAATTAGGCATTTTCTTTATTAATTCTGCTTTGAAATGGGGGAAAAAGGAGTTGTTCAAGTGGCATTTAAGCGCATTGGGAAAATAAATCCTGACAGCCAAATGAGGCGGCTCATCATCCGATGATGCCAAAGAGGTGGAGGACATAGTTTGCGGCGTCGCCTCGGAGTGTCTTTGTCCTCGGGTCAAAGCAGAGGTGCGTCACCTCCCTTTTTTTCCCACCTTTCTTCCTCACTCATGAGATCTCAGTGTGACTCGCCTCATGACAGCATCTAAAACTTCACTGCCATGAGGGGACGGGGACTCACAGGCCCCCATTGAAGCATCCCTGCAGGGGTTTTCTTCACACAAGGGCTAAAGGGGAGGGGGTGAAGGTGAAAGTTTGGCACTAAGCGACGGATCCCCCAACAAGGGATGGCCTTTGTTGCCAGGTTGCTCATGCTCAGCAACGTGGAGGAGCCAGGTGGCCTCTGACCTGACCTCTAGTCTGAGAGGACCGGTGGGCCGAGAGGCTGGGGGGGAAAAAAAAAAAAAAAAAAAAAAAAAAAAAAAAAAAGGAATGGGCAACTTCGGTCGGAGGAAAGGACTGGAGTGGAGGAAGGGGATGTGGTGTGGGGACGATGTGAAACAAAGTGCTCAGAAATAGGTCAACCAGTATCTCATTTTTCTTGCTAGGCCTCTAATCACCCATGACAAGCACACAGGAACAGGCTATTCAGTGAGAATTGAGGACTCATGACGGTAAATGACACATCCCAACCATCCGTCTCATGACGAGACGAAACCTCGAAGTTGGAATCTTTGTTCGTAATTTTGGTTTGCTTGACTTACCTGAGTTGGCATGTTATCTCACCAAGTTTTGGTGTCTCCAATATAAGAAGGAAGGAAGGTGGTGTTCATGTTTTGCCTGAGGACACCTTTAGCGAAGACAGAGGTCATTCACTGACCTATAAATCAACCACGTAAAGCTATAGTACAATGCAGAAAACTTATTTTTTTTTTATTTATTTATTCCCCCCCCCAAATCAGACTTTCTCGTTATATATTCAAGTGGTCTTAATCAATGGACAGCTTACTTAAAGTCAGTTTTTCTGTTCTACATGGTCATCTTATATTATGAGTAAAAAGATAAAGTTGGAAGTGATGGGCCTAAAAAAACATCTCCAGCAGACAAAAAGTATCTGAAAGTCACAAGAACCACATGTCACCAGACGAAATCAGAGCTAAAATGTCTTTGTGAAAGGTTGCTGGTACCAGAGTGCCTAAAGAACCAATTTAAAATGCACTTCTATGTCTACAGTAGATGTGTAGCTTGACTTGGAGATAAAATTTCAAGATAAAAATCAGTTGGATGCAAAAAGTATTTATGGATTAATTCTGATTTATTTTATTTTTTTACACTGTCTTGGTCCAGAGGTAAACTAATCTAAGATCCCCTAAACTTAGTTTTGCTATCATAGGGTAAACTAAGATTACCTAAGCTATAATAAAGTAGGCTAATGTAGGTTAACATGAGCAAAACCATAGATGCATCAAGGCATACCAAACTAAGGAAAGAAAAAAGATATTAAGATACAGAAGACTAAACTCAACAAAGAAAAGGTAAAAAACAGGATGTTTACTCAAGGAAAGTAGGAAACAAAATCCAAGCCAGACAAACTTTAGTCCAAGTGTGTAAAGCAATCTCTTAATGTAAACTATGGTACTATAGGCTAAGCTAAAGTATGTTAAAATAAACCAGGATTGGACAAGTTCAACTCAACAGCATTAAGGTAAGTAGCATAGTTCATGTAAGCTAAAGTACATAAACAAAGCTACTTTAAGCTAAACTATATTTTTGCAGGACATCAAATTAAATAAAGCTATGGTAATCTAAAATAACTTTTAAAGTAGGCTAAGGTTAGTTAAATTACAAAAAAGCTAATGTAATCCAAGGTAAAGTGAACAAAGCCATGTTAATGTAGCCACAGTAAACTAAATTAGCATGCCTTCTTTTAAATAGGCTTAAGGTATGTTAAACTATGAAACTACAGTAAATTCAGTTAAGTTAACTTAAGCTGTGCTAAGGTAGGCACTGCATTAAAGTAAGCTGTGCCAAGATGAACTCAAAAGTTAAAACTGGCAATTTTACAAACCAAACTAAGTTTGACTTTAGCTAAGATTAGCTGTATGAAATGTAAGGTTGGGTGTTCAAAGTTGTAGATTATTTTGAGGAAGGCGAAGGTAAAGTAAGATTAACAATAAGCTAAACTAAGGAAGCCAAAACCAATGTAATCTATGAATCCATCTCTTCTAAACAAGCTCTGGGTTTAACTGGGAAAATATACCAGTCACTGTTATTTGTGTAGTCATTACTTCTAAATCTGCTTCCTTTGAAATGGCTAATGGCAAGCCAAGCTAAACTAAAGCTTAGCGCCACAAAATGGGTAGCTTAAACTACGGCCCCTATGGAGGGGGAGGGAGTTGGGATATATAAATATATAAATCTGTTTTTTGGGCCACTGTCAGCAATAAAAAAAAAAAACTTTTTTAAAACTTTTTTTTGCAGGAAAGGTTTTATGTGACCGCTCTGACCAAAAAAAAAAAAAAAAAAAATCAGAGATCCATATTTACCGAACACCCCCCTGTATTTGCACGAAATGGTTTGTTCCTGCTTTAGCGCACCTGACTGTAATGGCGTTTAATTAGTAGCAGACAAAAAAGCAGAACGACAGTGATAATAATGCTGACCAGAAAAATTCTAAAACCAGTTTTTCAAGAAAGGAAAAAGACGATAAAGAAAGAAGGGTGTCAAATTGTTACCCTGTTTTTTTTGTCCAAGAGGTACGTACTCGTGTGATATCAACCTGCTAACTAAGCTAGCTTTGTAGGAAAAAAACAAAAGTAAATAGTTTACAGTATTTGGTTGTGGTGTAAGTGAATTTACTTCTTGTTCATCGGTGTTAATGTACTTAATATTGTAGGATAGACTGGCTTCGTAGTTGGCTGAATTATGAGGGACGTCAAACGAAAAGCAGTGTTTTTCTCTAATGCAGGGCGACAGAGCTCATTTCAGAATTATTCACGAGTGCGTAAATGACGAGAATAATTACGTCACCTGTGTTTTAGTTGTGTGTGTTAACATGGCTGTGTGTAACATGTCTGTTGTGGACGATATTTCAGATTTTAATTGTTAATTTCTGACGGTGTCAGTCTGAGCCCACACCTGTTGATTAGCCACCTAGCTAACATGGTGCCGCTGTCGGGCAAATTGTGTCATATTCCTGTTTAATTAGCCTCCTATGTTTACGGTTTGCTTCGGTTACAGTATAGAGTGTTACAGCTGCACGGTAATACGACACCAGTAGTTTCTTTTGCATTAATGGTTTGAACTTTGACGCTAATTCGGCACCGGAAGTAACCCTTTTTGGTTGTAGCAATAAGTGTGCTGTGCCACGTTCGTTACCGGAAGTGTTACGTCAGTATTGGTGGTAAATTAACACGTAGGAATAACCTTATAGGATTGTAATATCTGATTGCCAACTTTATTTATTTTTTTGTTTTAAAATAAACTGGTAACAGAGGAAGTGAGGATTTTTGATGTTTATTGTATTTGATATTATTTAATTAGGTGACTCCACTCTGAATCAGTGCTTTTCAGCCAGAACAGTGTGTGCCTCCCTGTCAAGCTTAGTCACAGACTGCTGTTGGCCAGCATTTAATCTGTGAAGGAAAATGTTCAGCAAGATATTCATATATTTAACTTATCCCTGTACCTTTTACCACACTTAACAGATGAGCCGGAGTCTCCCCAACTGCCCATACCAGCGCAACTCCTCCGTGTCCCAGTGGAAAAGGTGAGCTACAGTGTTAAATGACATGCTAGTTAGCATCATTGCAGGTGGTTTCTTGGTCTTTCTACCATTATGCAACAAAACTGAAATATTTATTGCTGACAGAAATTAAATCGTTATAAAATAAGAATAATAATAAAAAAAACATAATCCTGTTTGGACTGGAAGCTGGACAGTTGGAAACAATGAGTATCTTCCTGAGTTTGCTTGCAAGTTACAGATGATATTAAAATAATGCAGTTTGATACTTTTGTTCAGATTGAGTTATGAGTTGAATTGATTTTTTTTTTTTTTAACCTCCATGGTCTGCATGATCAGTGATCTGGACACCAGCTTCCACACCACTGCAGAAATACTTGAGGAATCCGCCGCTGTATTAATGACAGTCCCTTCTGTGTGCAAACTACTTAAGTAGACAGATCTCATATCCAAGTTTTAAAATGAGATAAGACACCTGGTATGATATATGCTGCCACTTTCCCTCCTAACTTGTCCCCTCTTAGTCTCTTAAATGCAACTAGCAAAATGCAGCTCCAAAGCATTTTTGGAGAAGTCTGCATGGCTGAATGTTTTTGTGCATTGCCTATTGCTGTTGGAGCAGTCAGTAAGCTCAAACCAATCAACCATTTGAGGTTCACTATGTCTCACTATGCAGTCTTGCTTGTTGTCCATTGAAAGTCAGTAGGCTAGAAGCTAGACTTTGAGGATTTGATCAGTGACTTTGCTTGGAAGAAGGAAGGGTTAATGCTTGACTCTGGGTGAGTCAGGCTGGGCAGAGGGCCAGGTCGTTGTCTGGTGGCATAACTGAGGGAAAAGTTTGGGTTTCTAGAAGCCATTTGTTCTTGTTCAGAAAAATCTGCTGTTTTCATTACTTTCAGAGGATGATGTTGATATATTTTAATTTGATTGTAAAGTTATACATGTGTAACTTTGTTTATAAAGTTATGAATTTGTATTTAAGCGCCCTTTCTCATAGTTAAAGAATGTTTAGAGAATTTTTCATTTTTAACTTTAAGGAATAAAATAATTTTTTTTAACATCTGCTTTTAATCTTGTGTCAAATCATAAATTAGATACTGTCTGCAGATTGTTTCATGTATAATACACTAGCAGTAAATGTGCTTGTACCAGTGTTGGACCAAAGGAAGCAAGCAAGTTGCAAGCCTTTTAAAGTTAGTTGTGTAAAACTTTTGATGGGCCAGTTAGATTCTAGATTTGTGGTGACAGCAGCATGGAGAGCTATTGGTTTTTTTTTTTTTTTTTTTTTTTTTTTTTTTTTTTTTATTTTTGTCATGGGGCCCAAAATTCCTGAGTTTAACCTCCCTGGCTTAAACTCAACTAAGCTAAGGTAAGCAAAATGCAGCTAATGTGAGGTAGGCTCAGTAGATATTCACTAAAGGCTTGTTTGTCTTCTAAAGTGGTCCTGATCTAAATTGACTGAGTTGAGACAGACTAAACTAACTTGTATCCAATTCAAGACCATCTATTATAAACTGTTCTCTGAAATTACAGCTTTAGGGGTTTTTTTTTTTTTTTGTTTGTTTGTTTTTTTTTTGTTTTTTTTTTTTCATATTTTGGTACAATTGGAGATCTGTGATCCTTTAGTTGATTCAGCCACAAGCCTTTTGATGGTAAAATCATATTTTCTCCCAAACTGGAACCTTTTAAACCTTCAGGCGCATGAAATGCGAAACTCATTCATTCAACCTTTGTTTAACCAGGTAGGCGATTAAGAACAAGTTACTTACAGTCACGACCTGGGAGGGGAAACGCATAGTGAGGACAAACATTGTACAGTTTCACAGTCAACAATCATACATTTATAACCATGGTTATGTCTCAAGCAATAAACGGCACTAAAAGCATAAAAAACCCTTTTTATAACCTAGTCGGGTCAGACAGTTCCTACTTTACTGAAACATTCTGATAATGAGACTAAACCACCCTTAGATCAACTAGCATATAAAATTTAACTAACATGTGCAGGTACCTGGTAAAAATTTCTACAGTGACTTTAAAATGACCGGGGTTCACGATTTTAAACCTCTTTGGAGGCCATTCCAGTCCTTTACTGCAGCATATTTTGATTTATTGGAACAGAGAATAAAATGTGTTGTCGGGCTGCTACTGACGATTGTTTTGGTCAGCCATTAGTCTACCGATTATTCTGACGACTAATCGGATAAAAAGAATTGGAACGTTCTGCAGATTTTTAATTTAAACTTAGGCATTTTTTATGTAATATTAGACATGCATTAAGAGAGGCAAACAATTTAAATTCCTTTTTTAAATTGGGAAATATTTTATTGCATAAAATGCAATATTATAGTTTTCCTTTCAGTGAATTTGAACCAGGTGAAGCTGAAACTGCCAATTGAGTTTTGGTTTGAACATATTTACAAGGGGGGGGATTTTTTTATTTTTTTATTAATTTTTTTAAAATGTATCTTAAGTGAAATATTTATATATTTTGTACAGTTTTGGCTTAATTACAGCTGTTTTTTTTCAGTAAATGGCTTTTTTTTAGTGTCTTTATACTTAAGTTAACGATTAATCAGTTAATAAATTGACTATTTCAATAATCATTTATTCCTAATTAATTTGAATCGGAGCAGCCCTACTGTTAAGCAAATTTCTCATTTTCAGTGAGAGGGAGAGAATTGGACAAAATTGCGAATAAGTAACGTAACTTTAAGAAAAACTTGAAAAGACCTTCAGAAAATCTAAAACACTTGATTGATGCCTCTTTCAAAGGTATCTAGGAAGGCTTGGATGCTTGGAAGAAAAAAGTTTTTTTTTTTTTTTTTTTTTTTTTTTTTTTTTTTTTTTTTTTTTTTTTTTGTGCTGCATTGTTTGTGAAATATATTGGAATGTTTTATTGATTCCAATTAAATATTTGTTAAAAATGTGCTTGACCTATGCAAGAATAGGTGCGTCGACTCAGTTTTATTTGCAGTCATCTTTAAAGTCCTTTGATCTTCATCCACTCCAGGAAATTCAGGGAGATCTTCATGAATCCTCCAACGTTGCTGTGGATTCATCCTTCCTGGGAGTAATTGTTGCAGTGATGATGAGTCTTCATCAGGAAGCAATTCCACATCTTGCTGCAGATTTAAACGTGATCTTGTTAAGCCACCAAAGAGACTGAATCTCGCCCATGGGTGGTCAAAGCATACTCTGCTGCTAATGAGGTGTGCAAGGCCCCCTGGGTAAAGGCAGTGTCACGCCAAAGCTTTCAGACACCCCGGGGTGAACGTACAGTACGGTCCAGACCTCCGTCGTCTGCTGACATTCAGTTGATGCTGAAACAATGAAACACGTGGACCATAAAACCCAGTTTGCATTGGTAGTTTTGATCCCTTCCACTCTAAATACCCATTTTAATATGCATTTTAGCCATTATGTCACTGTTAATAAGAAGTCTCTTTGAGAATGTGCCCATTGTTGAGCGAGTCTGTTAATTATGACGGCTCAAAGTGCTGCTGTATTCCACTGACTCTTCCTCATAAGAAGCCTGATTATTCATCACCATGATAAGAATTAATTTGCAGGAAATATTGCGCCTTTTTTCCCCTCTCATGCTCCAAATTTAAACGCTCCAAATTACACATTCAATCCATCTTTGTTTGTGGGTTTAGCGTTGTTAAACAAGGCAGCACTCGGTGACTTTTAAAGACCCGCGGCTTATTGGACTCGGCGCTGGCGTCGCTGAACGACAAGTCGGTATTAAATAAACACTTAATGTATCGAGGGATGTAAACAAATGTTTGGCCTCTGCTGTGCAGCTGCTGGGAATAAAGCTCCAACTGAAGTGACACCAGCTCTGATCCAGTAATTCATGTCTTTTTAGACGGCTGGGACAACAGGGCAGATTCTGCTGCTGATGATCCAACAGGAAGAGGGTCAGGAGAGCAGCACAATGAGGGAAGCTACAATGGTGAAGGGGGCTCAGAAACCCCTGCTGTTTGTATCCAGAGCATTTAATCAAACTGGCATTAGTTTGGAAACTGTATAGCTTAAACTTTCAATCCTGTCCGCAAACTTAATATTGTTGACAGTAGCTCCAAATTCAACTATAGACTCAGCAAGTAAAAGGATAAGATGAGCTTAAAGGGCTTTTTATAACCTTTCTATTCAGCCCATAAGACACAGAGAGTCATGCACCTGGCTGAAAATCTAAGGAGCTTTCAGGGAAGCATTTCAAATGAATTACCTTGCAGGTTTATTCCCTGTTATTTTCTGTATTATTTCTTTGGTATAGTGACTATATGAATAACATGGGTGTCAGGTGAATGGAATAAAAACACAGCGTGAAGGCTTTCGTCACTCAGACGCTCTAGTTTAAAAGAAATATTAAAGATGCAATCCAAAGTACCGACTAAGATATGCCAGTTTTTTTTAATCCTGCAAACACTATGGATGCCACAGTGTAAGGCTCAGTCAAAAAGGTGACATTGTGTTATATTTAAAATGACTCACTGGCTGACAATAACAGTAAAAACTTGAATTTATCTTTCTCCTAATTTCGAACAAAAAGGGCTCGTTTCTGTCTTCTGCAAACCAGATGTGCGTTTTTCATTAAAATGTCAGATGGCTCCAACTTTGGATAAAAAACAATTTCTTCTACATTAAAAGACAAATGTTAAATGCTAAACATTGGCAACTTAAAAAAAAAAAAAAAAAAAAAAAAAGTGGTATTTTATTTCTTTCACAGCCCTGTGGTCATGAAACAAGCAGAAAGGGCAGGGATGTTATTTAATTTTTTAAATTGGAAAATATTCATATTTTCTGTGAAATTAAAGAGGTCACCTTTTAAAATATTCCCACTGAGAATCTAATTTGGAGACTTTCCTTTCGATTTGGGCTGCTTAATCCCAGATTTAAAGCAAATTTACTCAGAGAAATTCATTTAGACAAAAAAAGTCTCTAAGTCAAGGAATGAATCTGTGTTCAGTCGGTACCAAGCGGCTTAAATTAAAGATTCATTTTTAAATTGGATCTTTTGGATCATTGTTACTAGCAGCCTTAAATAAAAACACATTTCATGTTTTGAATTGAATGTATTGAAAATACAAAAAAAATGAAAGACTGACAAAGTATCATAACTCCAGCTAGGTAATTCCCAAATGGTTATTAAATGATACATACAGCATGCAAGTAGACGATTATATGAAGAATGATTTTTATTTCACTAAATTCAGAAAAATGTTTGAAAGCAAACACAATAAGCTTATCTTCCTCAGTTTTCCCTACCTTAGTTGAGTTTGACCAACATTGGCATGGCTTAGTAATTTCCTAAAGTTTTGGTAAACCTATCTTAACTTGGCTTCATTTAGTTTAAGCTAACTACAGTATCTTTGTTTAGTGTGACTTGGCTTAGCCAGTCTTTTTAATGTAGTTCAGTTTTCCTTAGCATTATTTAGTAAATTTACATTAATCATCTTAGTTTAGCTTACTTTAGGATACCCAAGCCTAGTTCAGCATAATTTGGCTTAGTTCAGCATACCTTACCATAGCGTAGTTTGGTTTACCCTACATTAGGTAATCTTAGTTTAGCATACATTTATTCAGTTTAGCAAACCTTAGCTTTGTTTAGTTTAGCCTACATTAGCTCATCTTAGGTTGCACTAGCTTATTTTAACGTACCTTAACATAGGCTGAATGAAACACTTTTCTAATGAATGCTAAACTAGGCTAACTAATCTTAGTTTTGCTTAGCTTTATTTTAGCGTACATTAACTCAATTTAGCTTGCAATAGCTTAGCGTACCTGAGCCAGGGTATCTTAATCTTACCATAGCTTAGTTTAGTGTCGCCTGTACTAAGTAATCTTAGTTCAGTGTTAGCTCAGTTAGCATATGTTAGTTTAGCCAACATTAACTTATTTTAGATTAGCTTGCTCTTGCTTAGTTTAGTGTACCTTGTCATAGTCGAGCGTTCCTTAGGAATGAATTGTTTAGGTCGTCTTCATCAACTCAGTCTTAGTTTTGCAAACCTTTCTGTTCAGCCTACATTACCTATTATCTTAGTTTGTCTTAGCTAATTGCACTTTAGCATGCCTTAGGTTAAGTTTCGCCTACTTAAACATATCTTTGTTTAGTTTACCCTGCCTTATCCTAATTTATCTTTTAATTCAGAAAATGTTGAATCTTTTATCAAAGTTGTCTGGAAATGACAAACAAGTAGGAAGTAGAGCTAATTTTATTTTTTAATTTAACATTTAGGTCAGTTCTGTGTTGTCATGTTAGGCTAACCAGCAGCTATTTGTTATACCACCTAACGCTGACCTGTGGCTTATTTAGCCATAAAAACCTCAAAAAACTTCTAAATTTAACACATTCACCAGTGCAGATGGTCATTTTAGAACCTCTTGGGAAATGGGTTTTTCTAGAAACGCTTTTTGTTTCCCCATTGTCAAGTTTTTTTTTCTGCTCCCTTTTTAATAAAAAAAAAAAAAAAAAAAAAAAAAAAAAAAAAAAAAGCCAAAGTACATAGAAAAACCTTGAGTAGTCACACAGACTGAATAACTATTGATCAAGACCCCTTTAAGTGATAAGAAAATCTGAAGCAGGTGAAATGGTGATTCATCCAATTTGGCAAACCGTAAAAAGGCTAAAAACTGAGCAGTTGGGTTTTTGTAAAGGTATTTATTTTTTTATTTTACTAAACTGAGTCTAGAACTTTTTTTTTTTAAATGTAGATGACGTGTGGGCTTCATTGGTGCATTTCTCTCCATCATTCATGGTTGACAACTGCATGTATTCATTTTTATTTTAATTAGAAGACGGGTTAGTCCAAGTAAATCATTGACATTTCTATTTTTTTTTTTTTTTTTTGTTTATTTTTAATTCCTGCAGAAACGTGAAAGATCTGGAACAGGAAGGAGAAAATGCGGAAGTAGAAGACTTTACTGAGAAGAGGTAAGGTAAAAACCCTCCATCAGATCAGAGCGTTTATTTTATATCCCTGAAGCCCGTTGAGATGCTGCGAGGAGCAGTGTTTCTAAAGCATGTTTGTTTGCATTTATGTGCGTTTATGTGTGTGTGGTTGCGTATATGCAGTAATACAACTGAGAATCTTGTTGTAAGCTTTTTGCCCAGAGTGTTTCTGAGCTCATTTTCAAATGGTAATTTGCCTTATCCGAAGCAAACTCACTGACTGTAAGTAAGTGATTATTTGCATGACTGACAATCATTCGGCTCGCCTACGGTCTTTTTCCAAACTGCTCCAGTTTGTCCAGTCTTTTGAAAGAAATAAAAAACTCAGGGTGGGCCAGTTCTCTTTGAAACATCGTTTCATTTACCTTATCATTAGACACAAATATGGCATGGTTTAATGGCGGCAAAAAAAGCCTGCAGTTTTGATGAAGGCTTTGCAGGCAATAAAAAGCCTTCTTTGTGATTGCTGGAAAAAGATACAGTTGATGATTTTCAGCTGCTGCTTAGTCGTTTTTTGCCAAATTATCTGGTTGAACTTGACGGTTTTGGTCCGAACACCTCAGGTTTTGGGTTTTTATCAAAGCGCCAAGTTTCTGTGGTCCTGTTTAATTGGTAATTATCTAATTTGAGGCATCTCGACTGTTGGTAAAGTGCAGCAATGACACGGACCCACAGACAGCAGAACAATGTAGTGATTTAGTATCCGCACTCCCCCTCAATCACGCTCAAATGTCAGCCACAGACTCATCAATGCCCCTAACCCTGAGCACGCCCCTGAGACGCACACTCAGCCCGCATTACTACACACCAGCCGTGTCGGGAGCTGCGGAAAACGAGGCAGGACGATGAAGCGGGAGATGGATTTTCCTGAACTGAAACTTGAAGCAGATTTGAGTCTAGTTTTAACCCACTCTGCTTCAAGCAGTCATTTACAATTCATGGGTCTCCATGGAGTTGCTTCTTACAGCAGTTAATTGTCATAACTGCATATGTTAAACATGATTTTTATACGTTTTTTTTTTTTTTTCACCTGAACTGATTCTTTTGTTTTCTGAGCACTGACTGGCGCAATAAATCTTGATGTCGAAGGTGTTGTGCTGTTGCGAAGACTTGAGTATAATTTTAACACCCAAAGCAACGCCACTGCCCAACAAAACCTAAAGAGACAGTGTTAGACAAGTATGTGTTTTTTAAATGGGTCATATCAGTACAAGGTAGGTTTAAAAAAAAAAAAGAAAGTGGAAAACATCTGCAAGACTTGTAGGTTTTTCTAGATCTTGTTCATAAGCTGTTTTATCTCCTTGTTTATACCAAAGGACTAACATTTTTACCATCTGTTCAGCTATCCTTTTTACAATGAGCCGTAAATATTTATTTGTATATGCATATGCACCGAATTAATCATGAAAAATCGATTGAAGATAATCTATTAAGTTTTTGTTCAACTTAATCGCATTTAATGTGATTTACATTAGCTTAGCATATTTTTGCTTAGTTAAACTTCAGTTTGGTTTAGTCTACATTAGCTTGTCTTAATTTAGCATGCTAACTTTAATATACTTGAGTATATTGTAGCTCAGGTTAGCTTATCGTAGTATCTTGGCATACCAAAGCTAAGTTTAACATGGTAGCTTAACTGATTTTGGCTTGGGTTTTACTTAGCTTGACCTAACTTAGCTTAGTTAGCCATACTTTAGATGACTTTAGTGTAGCCTAATGCAACTTTTAGTTAGTCCTTAAATGAATGCATTTGGGTTTAACTTGAATCTCATCTTAAACTAGGCACCAGTGATATTAACATTTACTGAAGTGATTGAAAAAAATTAACTTTTTGATTTCCTCTAAACACAACTGTTTTTTTTTTTTTTTTTTTTTTTTTTTTTAAAGAGTTGGTTAAAATGCTTATTTTCCAGCATCTACATGAGAAGCTATCCATTTCCCTTTGTCTTTGATCATTGATTTAAAAACGCTGAAAACATCTTGACGGCAGAGCAGCTTGTGTGCTTTTTGGACGGCATTTGTCCTCAAAGAAACTGAAATAAAAGATGAATGAAACCACAAGGATTATTTCAGGAAGAAAGCCTCCAGTCCTGGTTCAATACTTGCCAATAACAATCCGGTAAAGGTTTGGCTTTGCCCTGACAAAACTGGGAGGGAGAGGAACAAAAGTCATAGAAGTCCTTCATTTGCCATGATCATCCATCAATCAGTATTTAGGACATTGACAAGTGGTAATTTAATAAGCAGTGACCTGGGCAGGCAGGAAGCCGCTCTGACAGACAATACAAACTCATTTATCACGGTGGAGCGACGGCGCTATGCTGCAGCGGATGCTCTGTGATTTTGTCGCTGTAGGAGTCACTTTCTGCAAAACACTGAGGAGCAGGCGCATATTAGCTGAGGGATAATGTGTTTAAGCACAGCGGGATGAATGGTTGCTGTGAGAAACAGCTTTGGGTTGCAACCAGGAGTGATTTTAAACCTGACTTTCACCTTTAATCTCTCCTAAAGGAAGCTAAACCCTGTTGTTTAATACGATCCAGTCTGCTGTTACAGTTCATGACTAATTTCTATATCTGACATTAAATGAGCTGGATTTGGTCAAATGAGACCAAAATTAAGACATTATGCCGAAATAATCTGTGGATGAGGTTCTCTGAGTACACTTTACCTACTATAAAACACGGGGGAGGCAGAATCATGCTGTGGAGTTGTTTCACTGGTAAACTGGACGGCCAGTCCAGAAGCTTAATGTTGGCCTCCAAACAGGACTAGCTGAGCTGAGTCTTTTCACACCTAACACTGCGCTTACTGTCAAACAGTGTTGGCAGCATCATGCTGTGGGCTCATTTTGTCATCAGCAGTGCTAGTATCACACAATGACGTTGGATTTTTATTTATTTTATTTATTTTTTTTGCAAGGTAATGCCAGAAGCCTAATTATTATGGTGAAGCTTTCAAACCTAAGCATATATGAACTACTCAAAAGCATGATACTGGCAGTATCATGCTGTGGGGAATTTCAACCATCTCGCTGTTGATTTGAGGTGAAATTATTATTTCACCTACTTGGTGCCATACACCAATAACACTGAGGGTGAAGCAGCCCCACAGCATGACACCACCACCACCATGCTTGACAGTGACAGCTTTCTTAAATTTAAAAGCCTAAACCTGACTCACCTGTGTGGAGGTTAACTTTAAGCTGGATTTACCTTCTTAAAACTTGGATCTTGACTGTTTGGGTGGATGTCTGACAGCTTTACGAGGTAAAATTGATCTGCAGTGTCGTCATCGAGGGGAAAAACAAAGTACACCCTCTTATTATTCCAGGGTTTGTAGGACTTTTCAACCCCTAATCAGCCAGTTTATAGGATAAATTAAGGATAATCACATTTTTTTACATATTTTATATGTAAAACCCCTCAAAACCAAGACTGTTGTGCGATCTATTGTTTCTAAAGTTGTCCTGAGTCTGGATTCAGATTGAACAGTCGCATGTGCAGCAACCTTCCCACTGATCTGCACTGAGTGGAGGTTATTTAGACGGTTTCATCCTTGTTGCAAGTTAATTCAGGAAGCACGCCTCACCCTGTTCTGGCTCGGTTTCGTCAGGCTGAGCTGTGTTTGCCCACATACAGTAACATCATATACCTCGCTGAGCCTCTCGTCATCTTGCTGCCAAATTGCAATCAGTGGGCAGGCGTCCACATGAGCTGCCATTAGGCCACGGTGCAGCAAGCCGGTCGCTGACTCACCCGCAGCATTTTGACTCCTGAGGAGGCAGCGGAATGCCGTAATGTTGATTTTAATGTGCACTAATGATCTTTTTGTTTGTCTCGGTTGCTCCGTGTTTCTGGCCGAGCACCGCGGCGATGGCGTTCGAACGGTGGTGTCTCTTTCCAGTAGCATCACCTGTGAAAGTGAGCACGCTAATGAGGGCAGTGATGAGGTGAATGGGCTGCATAGTGATGCCCTCGCAAACCTGGCAACCCGATTCAGCTACACCAGCACTGATAGCTGGACTGTCAGAGGAACAGTGGAGATTATAGAGGTTGTGATACCGATTGCAAAGGTTTTTACATTGTTATAACCCTTTAAAACTGTTAGTAAAGCTACCTGAGAGTGTATACACCTGGAGAGTATTGTTATATCAAGTGTTGTCATTCATTCATGTCAAGGTGTCTACATCCTTAGTCTGAAAATGTCTTAATTTCATGCATCTAAAATTAAGGCCTTAAAATGTCTGAAATTCATAAATAAAATGGTCTTAAATATGTTAATCACAGGTCCTAAATTTTATCTTAATCGGACCATTTAATCTTGTACTTTTTTTTTTTTTTTCTCGCTGGACTTTTCTGTCAGGCAAAAGTTTGAGTTCAAACATCTTCATTGCGTTCTGACTCGAGACGGTTGAGGCTACCGCTAACCAGCTGCTAATAAACCCTGGCTAGTTTTTCTCATACATCATGGCTCGTTTCACATTTGTCGCCAGTTGGCTGGATGATGTTCGTACAGCTCTGTGGAGATGCATAGATCTTTCATTCATAAGGGTCTTAAGTTAAATTTGAGTTGGTGAAACCTGCAGAAAACAAGTATTTACTTATTTTACATCTTTGTCTGGGTTTCTTTCTTGCAACTTTTTGGCAAATGGTGCAGGGATATTCTGTGTTTTATAAATATTCCCTATACAAACTCTAAATTGTTTGCGTAAAATTCACTTTTTTTTTTTTTTTGTACGGGATATCTAAAACATTCCAAAGCAAGGGAAGGCAAAATAACTCAGCTAAACTAGACGCGCTATTGGCTGGCATTTGCCAAGCAGCCAATCAAGGAGCACCATTCATTTTGCTTGATGCTGATTGGCTGAACCCAGAAATGAGGAAGACCGTAGATGTTCGCTTCTGTGGTAGTGCTAAAACAGCTTCCACTGCGTATTAATGCATATTAAGGTATATTTGGTGTCTGAACTGTTAGAATAGGCAGCCAGAAGCGGTTTGAAGTATTGACGAAGTTTACATATTTGGGGATGACTGTGGTCTCGAACCTCTGCAAATACTGGGGATGGATGGATAATTAAAATTAATTCAATCAAAAATATAGCTGCAGGTAAATTAGTGATTCAAATAAAAATAAGCTAAACCATTTAAATACTGTTAAATATAAAAGTATTTAACCGATGTATAGATACAACTTAAAAAAAAAAAATCAGTCTTTCACGAGGAAAGAGTTTAGCTCACGAAGATTAGCTAATGTAAGCTGTCTTACCTTAGCTTATTGCACTTTAGCATACCTTAGCTTAACTGTTTTTTTGTTTTTTTTTTTTACCTGAGTTTAATAAAAAAATTCAGTTGAATAAAAATAAAGTACTGCATGAATAAATAAAATTACCGATTAATTGTATAAAATCTACATGTAAATTATAACATACATAAGTCAAACCAAAGTTTAAAAATAGATTAATAAATATTACATATACACCATAGTTCATTTTCAAATATATTATCAAAGAATAGATTTAAAATTGGTTAATTTAAATGAATAATAAGTTTTAGTAAAGATGAGATTACATGGATTAAAAATGTAACACCAACACATTTAAAAAAGAAAATTAAACATATCAAACCACTTTTTCAAATTGTCATAGAATAAAATAAATAAATGAGACATAACTAATAAATTGGCAAAATATAGTTGGGGAAAAACTAACCCAGAACTTACATGAAGTAGAGACTAAAGTTTTCATCTTTGTTTCTAGAGGAATAAACATGGTAAAACTTCAGAAAAATGTTTCCATATCGGGGGGGGGGGGGTTTTTTTTTTGGATTTTTTTTTTTTTCCTGGCAAAGCAGCAAACGTACCAGGACACATTAAACAGTACAGATATTCATAAAAAAGGAACAATCCCATAACTCTAAATCTGTAATAAATAATGTCGTCCCTCTTCTCAGAAGAACGAACTGCAGTGACGTTTATCATAGTTTTAAAAAAGCAGCCGTTTTTATGAGCAGCATTTTCATGATGAACAGTGAAGCTTGAGGCCTCCCAGGCTTGTGCCTCACGGCTCAGGCCACTTTATCGCCGCCCTGCAGTCCAGTGGAAATCAATGAGAGTCTGATTAGTGCAGGCCAAAGAGGGACTCACCATTATTACCAATAAAGGGAATTAGATAAATGATTTTCTTTTTTGTTAGGGGACTTCAAAACCTGCAGCTTGATCAAATTTAAGATGGAGTCATCAGTGAAATTGCTGTTGATTTATAAATAAGCTAATTGGTTCCTCCCTCCACTGCTGCTTCTGTCCTCCTGCTTTTTATTGCTTAGTCAAACCAACTGCTTCCATTTTTAAATTGCGTATTGAGTGGGGATCTCGGCGGACCTGCCAGCCCACCATTAGCATCTCCTTGAAGTTTCTGCTCTTACTGGGGGAAATCTTTAAGGTATTTTCTGAACGCAGGATTGTACCTGTGTCTGAACTACTGTAAAGAACATTAAATCCAAACAAAACCAACGATTTGATCTTAATTTCTAGTTGTCTGGTCTGTTTTATGATACTATGAAGAAAAAAAAAGTGGCATTATACCTAATCAGGTGGCTTTGTTGGTGTGGAAAACCAACATCTGTGTCTAATTTAAAACAAAAGTGTTGTCAGTTCTACATTTGAGTTTAAAAAGTGGGAGAAGACCTTTCAACACCTGCCACTCAACACAAGCAGCCATTGTGCTGTTTGGTATTCGTACCGTGGCGTTTTCTCACCACGGCGTGTCCCTGCGCAGGTGATAATTTCATCTCCTTCACTCTGCTTTTTGACGTCGGTGTTGAATAAAACGACACTTAAGATTTGAGTCCTTTTGTTCTCAAAAACTTTAAAATATCTTTAGAAACTGTTAAGAGAAGTGAGAAGAACCTGCTTTGTTGGTTATCCTTGAAATATGTTTTCTATTGAATGAGTTACTCAAGCCAGGGTGGTGCGACACATGAAGCTACCCTCAAGTTTTCTACTGTCTTGTGGAATCAAAAAATCAGCTAAACAGAACCCGTCTGACAAGACGAAGTAGGGAAAACATAGTGAGTCATTATCCACAAACTGGAGAAAGAACTAAGGCTGAATTGAGTATCTCGATTTATTAAAATTCCTTAACCCAAATTATGTTTGAAGTATTTAGCGCCGCGTGTTTCAGCCGGATAATTATTTGTGTTGCGCGACGCTCTCACTTCCGCCAGTGAGTTGTGTACGAATGCTAAGTGCTATTAGCACAACACAGAGGGAGCAAACGCCCCCCCCCCCCCCTGGGCGTTTCTGGGCTTTCATCGATTTTTGGGGGACCTGAAAAGGAAGTCCACCTCTGAACGTCTCAAAAACAACTAAGAGATAATGTGCCATAAATTTAAATAGGAAAGGCCACCCCTGTGGCTGAATCTCAGCAGTTTTAGTAATAAATTACAAAATTAGGTTGAAATAGACATTTTGGCCACTTAATCGCTTTGGAGATTTTCTCTCACATTTTTCAATAAATCTGACCTCAAAATGTGAGAAACAGTTGATCACTATGACTCATTAATCTTTCCTTTCAGACGTGACGTTTAGGTTCCATTTTTCTTTAATCTTTGCAAAATTTTCTTAAAATTTAAGGCAGCAGCATATTTAATTTACATGAGGCAACTGCTGAGAGAAGCGCTTTCCAGTTTAACTGCAGAAAACTGGTCTGACTGGACGGGTTTCAGTCGTTCCTCAGCGAGCCGAGCCAATCAGGACCTCATCCAGGCCTGATGCACAACTTGGACCTGGTTCCCGAGCTGCCTGGAAAGGAGGCAAACATTCAATTGACCTTTTCAAACACAATCAGATTTAACAAAGCTGCTATTAGGCAGCTGTTATTGAGCGTCTGAAGGGACACGTGCTGCTCTTTGATTCGTTTTCCATACCTGCTGTACTTTGTAGCGCTGCACAAGGAGGTTTTACCGTTAGTCCTGTACTAAAAGGGAAACCAGTTAACGGTTTCTCTCCAGTTGTTTCTGTGTTAATAAATACATTTAAAATAGGTTTATTATTAGAAATGCATTTTTATTTTGCAGCGTTTCCTCTTCAGTTGTCTTCAGGCTTGTCGCTAACAGCTAAATCACGGTATAATGTGAAATGGGGCTGGAACAAATCAGATTAAAACTGTATAAAGTATATAAACTTCTTTCATTTAAGATTGAGTTTTGGGTAAAACATTTACGGGGGGGGGGGGGTTTAAATATCACAGTTCAAATTCACTAAAGCAAAACTATATTGCATTTTAGGCAATAAAATGTTTAACTTTTTTAAAAAAGGAATTTAATTATTTGCTTTTTTTGTGCATATTTTTAATGTATTTCTAAAATTAAAAATCTGTAGAATGTGGCAAATTTTTTGTCTGATTAATTGATTTATCAGTTACTAAAATAATTAGTTGCAGTTCTAATGTGAAAATATTCTAAAAATGTTACTTTACATGTTTCTACAATCTCTTATTGCATTAGAATGAAATATTGTGAAAACATGCAGTTGTTTTTATGTGATGAAGATCGAACCTCGCCCAGTCGGCTTTTTCTGCGGAATGATTATTCGTGGAAAATCCACATTCGGATTCTTTTATAGAGCATATTTAAAATAGTCAAAAGAAGCTGAAACAACTGCCGATATTTATTAGTTGTAGAAGTTCAAATTGCTGCTATTTCTTTGAAATCACATATCCAGATTATTCTGTTGAATGTTTTCTTGGAATTAAAAATTAAATGTTTTCCAGTTTCAACAGACTAACTTTTCTTTTTATGTAAAAAATGGGTAAAACCATTCAACCGAATAATATAAAATCCTCACAATCATCTCAAAGCAGCAGTTATCCTTGTTGCTCAAGCATCATTTTCTACCACAGTTTTTCCTTCCACTAAACCTTCCATTTCCATGCTTGGATACAGCATTCTATGAACAATCGGGGTGTAAGTGATTGTCGGCAGCCCAAGTAGGCAGTTTTGCACATTAAAATTCAGTAGGCCATGTATATGGAGCCAACATAGCAATTCTGTATGAACAAATTTATTTTGGTTATCAGATTGTCTCAAAATGAAATTTGGGTTTGTATTTTATTGCTACAGTTCTTGGAAAGCTGTTTAAAAAAAAAAAAAAAAAAAAAAAAAAAAAAAAATTTCCTTCCACTCAACTTTCCATGAATTATGCTAGTTTAAAAATTTTTTTTTTTTTTTTTTTTTTTAAGCTGTGCTTCAAAATCACCGAAACTACCTTTTTAAATATAGACTTGAAATGTATCACGTTGTGTAACTTTTGAGTGGCACTTTAGTAACTGTATCATTGAAACAACTTTACAAAGTTGCACCTGTGGAATAAATGCATGTTAAGATCGAATACTGATGTTTTTTTTTTTTTTTTTTTTTTTTTTTTTTTTTCTTGGTAATTTTCAGTCTTACAGGCATAAAAACTGCAGTGTTCAATGAAACTTTGCATGACTGAATGAAGCTGGCAGTGGGAAGTGTCACTTTTCCCAGTCGGACCTCAGGCGGCTGCCTCTTTACAGCTTGCTGAGGCGGAATAAATTGCCAACAGGACAGGTACCTGCTCCCACTCTCTCCGTCATTTTGCTCCCGGCACCTCGCTAACAGCTGAGACCCCCCCCCACGGTGTTTGTGTGTGTAAGTCACCTGGAAAGCTGGTGTAGTGGTGGTATCAGTGGGGCGCAGGTTGCACTCCGACGCAGCCATGCGAGAAAAGAGGGGAGGGATGCTGCAGATTCTCGTGACTCAGATGGGATTACAGGTTGCTAACACTTGATGACACAAGCTGTTTCCAGCATCTCACCCACCTTGTCTGCTGAAGACTCAACTCCCAGGTTCAACTCGATTTGACAACACATCGGTGCCAGCTGCTGCTCCTGTGCACTGAACCCACTCTGTAGACTTCCTCCTGAAATTGAGTGATGATACAAAAACAGCCTGACTAATGGGCAGTCCAGGATGTTGCGATGTCGTTTTTTTTTTTTTCCTGATGACTGCGGCCCAAAATTACTGCTTTTTCACAAAAATGCAGTCAATATTGCGGGGTTTTTTTGTTTTGTTTTTTTTTTTTTAAAAAAAGCATTTTTCTTGCCATAACATGGTCGGACAAGAAAGTTAAAATTGCTGCATGTTCTTAAAATGGCACCCTTAAAGTTATTCTACCTGATGAATTGTGTATATAAAAATATTTTAAGGCAGAAGGTGAGTGAAAGGTGCGGTCGAGTTGGGGGGGCAGGATGGTTGCAGATTTGTGGAAAAATTGCAATGATGGGGAATTGCAAGCTCACACAAGTGCAAATGAGTGAATTTGCTACTCAGTCCTGGAGGGACTGAATAGCGCCAACAAGTTGCCGTATTTTCCAGATTATAAATCACTTATTTAAAATAGTTTCCTGCATCTTATGAGCAACTAATTGTTTTTTCTCTTTTCATGACACATTTTTTGACGAATGCAGCTCATGCTCCGGAGTGACGTATAGTCTGGAAAATATGGTAAATAGAACCTATCAGACAGGATGAAGTAGGCTGAAAGATCTCAGAAACCAACATATTTTCCTAATACAAAGAGATTCAAGATGAGAAACGATCCTTACTATGTTTCCATCCAATTGTCGTGTGAAATTTTAAAAAGTCGCAAAAAAGGAAGAAAGAAATGTTAGGCGCGTTACCATCTACCTGTTTGGCGCGACTAAACCAGGCTGTACAAAGCATCATTTCATCAAATGTTGACGCTATGCATGGCTGTGATAAACAGGAAGTAGAGGTTGCAAGCTAGCATGGAGCACACATCTAGAAAGTAGAAAGAATTCTCCCCTCCAAGCCTGAACTTTTAAAATGTTCTGATTTTCTTGCCTCTGGTAAGGCACACAACCACCAGTGGGTAGAAGCTTTCGCTACATCAGAACTTATGCGAAAAATCCAGGTTTCATCTCCCCTTTGGCGCGATAATCCTTTTCCGGAAAAGCCAAAAACCAGAACCTTGTTGTGAAATTGAGGAAGCAATTTGAAATGTTGCTGTTTCCACCAACCATTTCTAATGTGATACTTCAAAATGCGCATGAAAAACGTTGATGGAAACACAGCTATTTATCCATCAGACTGGAAATGGTTAAGCGATTTCCAAGCGCTGTACCAAGAACCACAGAAGGAAACTACGTGAAAACCTCTGAAGACATGAGTGCAATTTGCTTCTTCATGAAGTTGAAACAAAAATGGAGCATCAGATTTTCACTGTCGTATGATTTTTATTGGTTAAGACCACGAGCTAATTCTCCTGCTAGCGCTAGACTCACGCGTTTGTTTTGGTTGTATTTACCCAGAATGCCCTGCGGTATTGACCTTTTGCACGTAACGTCATGCTCTTCAGAAAGCGGCTAACTCCACCATGATGGACTGAAAAACAACCGATGCGCCCGTGAAGCTAATCTAAAACCAGACAGTTGGTCGCCTAATATCGCGGATATGCAGTGAACACTTTTTACAAGGTAAGAAGATTAACGTTCATGTACTTTTATAAGTTAGTAAGATGCAATTAAATATGGTATTTTGTAAAGGTACGTGTCTGATAATTAGTAACCATGGAGAAAATGCCATTATGTAGCTTAGCATACATGGGGGGAAAAAAAAAAAACTGGTTAGCATCTAGACCTTTGTATACTTTTCAGTCTGCTCTGGTGTTGCGAGGAAACGCCGTGTATGACATACTGGAATAAATTGTTGTGAATGAAGGCAAAGTTGTCGTTTTGATCAAATAGGCGTCTGCCTTGAGAAGCTATGGATCGGTTTCTAAGCTAGCGATTTATAACTTTGGTGCATCCCGCTGTCTGAGCCGCAACTCGGTGTGGTACTTTCACAGACAAGTTAGCTTCACTTAAACGGGTAGAAGCCATGGCTAAGCTAGCGAAAACAATGACAGTCGCTCCATCAAATACTCCCCGTCCGGCACTTCCGACGTCCATCATGGCGCCTCGCGTGATTAAGTGACGTAGTTGCAGAAGGTCAGCAGTGCGCTTCCTGCTTTTCACTTCAACCGAACCCAGGCTGAGGTTTGCAGGCGGAGCAGCTCTCTCTTTGGTCGCATCCACACCTCCCCAGACGATTAGTGGGGAAAAAACTGAAATAAGTCTGGAAAACACTTTTAAATACCACAAATGGTTGGATTTCTGAAGGGAACGCGTGACCCACAGGGTAACGATTACATTTTGGGATAATGCTTGAAAACATTAAGAGCATCAGTTCAGAGCAGGGCGTTATATGACCCGCTTACCTTGACGTGCAGGTAAATAACTCTGGGAACGCAGAGGAAAAAAAAAAAAAAAAAAAAAATTATTTAATATCCACTCGGATTCAGAGTCGTTATTACCTGCTAACCCACCACCCGGACCCCCCTCGCCCCTTCCAGCCCCTCCAGATACGACGTTTGAAAGACCACCGTGTCTCCGAGGCCTAATTAGAATTGAAAGTCGGCTCATTTAGAATTGTCAACCCTCACCTCAAGCCCGGACTGGTTCGCCTTCAATTTCAAACACGGCCCATAACGCTTAATGGTGTGAGATATTGTGCAGGATATAACTTTGCACTGACCTTAGGTAAATGAACGTTATTGCAGGGGAGCACCAGATTATCTGTGCGCTGAGTAAACTATTAAAAATGTCGGATTAGAGGAAGCAGCTCTGATTTACATGATCTTCTCCGGTGTGCTTGTCGTTTTTAAAATGATACCGTGGAGGGTATTAACCTAACTCAGCATGTGGCCTGTAAACATCACCATCCATCAGACGGAGGAGTCTTTTTGTTGTGGGGGGGGGGTTTGTTTTCATGTTTAAGGAAGACATGAAATACTGTCCTTAACTTAATCACCACCTTGTTTCACTACATTTGCATATATTTACATATTAATTGGACCACCGATTAAAATTGGTTTTGTAATTTTAATTAAGTGTCCACAAAGGTATATGATTAGTACTGTTTAAAATACAGCCTGACATAACTAGAAGCAAAAAAGGAGGGGGATCTTGGCTGCAGACTTTTTTATTTTTTTATTTTTTTATTATTTTTTTAAATTTTTCCTACGAAACAGAGGATTACTTCCAGGGCAAGCCTGGTTCCTGATGGCCCTTGAAGAAATAAAATCTGTGCCACATTAGGACTCAGAGCCCCAGAAAATGACTGATGGAGGGGCGGGGCCTGTAAATTATTTAGGATTTGGATGACTGAAAGGAGGCTGCTGACTAGAAAGCTGCTGTTTATCAGGAAGACTTGGAGTGATATTTTAATTTTCTTTCCAGAATGTTGGAAACTAGATCCAATTTCTTCACTTTATGATGTTAAATCAACTAATTTTTTTTTTTTTTCTTTTTTAGTTCAATTAGGATTACAAACATATATGGACTGAAAGGCCACTCGGCAAGGAAGAAGCCATAAGTCTAAAAGTGACATAAAAAGCCAGATTAGTTTGCAAATGAACAGAGTTCAGTTTAATTGAGATTAGTTTACTACACCTAAAGTTAGCTGAGTTTTGTCTTCCTTAGGTTCCCTTAGTTTATCTTGAGTTTTTTCCTTTTTAAGTTGTCCTACCAAGCATAGCTTGCTTAGATTTATTTAGCCTACCTTACGATATATTTAGTTGAAAGCGTAGCTTGGTTTACTTTCGCCTAAGATTAATGGACTTTAGTTTAACATTTGTATTTGGTTATGCAGTGCTTTAGTTTATTTAGGCTTGTTTGGCGATGTTGGGTAGCTTGGTTTAGTCAATATTGCCTTATTTCGCTTGATTTTTAACTTTTTGTAGCTTACTTTAACTTTAATTCAATCCTACCTTGAGCTTTTAGTGTTAATCTGTTTAGTTTGGGTTACGTTAGCTTAATATTGTCTTAGTAGATGCTAGCTTCATGTACTTTGTCTTGGTAGTTTATCCTTGTTTGGCTTGCGTGTTTTCTCTTTCAGCTTAGTTTGCTTAATTTATATTGTCATAGTTTTAGCTTGGCTACCTTTGCTTGGCACATTTCAGTTTATGCCATCTAGGTGTAACAGCTTTGTTTAATTTGAGTTAAACTAAGCTAGGCTAACCTAGCTTATCAATGGATTTTAACACCTTTTAGATGATTCCTGAGTGAGTTGCAAGAAACTTGCTCATCAGTAAGGGATGAGATGTGCTGTCAGGTGTTTGGTGGATTTTCTTTGTTTCTTGAAGACGTGATTTTTGAGTGTTAGTGTGGGGTTTTTTTTTTTTCTGCTGCTTCATATTTTGTTCTTGGTGGCCATACTTCAAGCATCAACTTCACAATAAGCTGTTAAGGTTAAGTAGAACTAAATTAAGGAAATTAATTAGATTTTGCGGAGTACGAAGTCCTGCCACATCTTCAAAACATTCGTGTTGCTTAAAATGTCCTCAATAGAGCATGTGTAACAGGATCAAGGGGGTGGATTTCAGTGTTGCATCGAGGTACAGCAAGGTGTTACTTTTCCTGTTACTCCACCATCTTGTTTTTTCTTTGTCACACATGAGGTACATCACATACATCTGGGTCAAATTGCAGGAATTTCAATTCATCCAAAAAAGAGCTGTTGAGCAAAACTTTAAACACTGTAAGAAACTTTGTTTTGCCCAATAAAGCTGCATTATGTGAGGAGTCTACGCCAGGAGGCGGGTCTTAGCGCTGTCAATCACCCTCATGTACGCGCCGCTCTCTGCTCTGCTACAGCTGGTTCACCACAACATAGCCTGCTGCTAATGCTAAGGCTAGCTAGCATGGCCACCGATGACGGAGGATAAACAGTTTTCCTGGAACGGTGAGCTGTTTCTCCACCATCAGCACATTTAGCAGCGCGTACACGAGGGTGATTGGCAGCGCTAAGCCCCTCCTCCTGGCTCTGATTGGTTGTTTTAGGTTGAGAGCGGAGCATTTCTTTAGACGGAAATAGTAGCTCAAGGAGGAGGTGGAGGAGCTCCAACTTTTCACAGATTATGTCTCGCTAAAACTTTAAAAAGGGACAGTGTATCACTAAAACATGTCACCATTTGATGTGCTGTACCAGATTATCGCATGAGCGAATTCGGATCAAAAGTTAAACACTGCAGCTTTAAATATGAGTAATAACCTATTAATCTGTTGGGAAAATTAATTTAGGGGCACACCACAGGTGATAGTTCGGCCCCTATTAAAACAAACAAACAAAAAAAAAACCCTCCAGAGTTTTAGAAGTGTGGGCCTCCAGGTTCTGCTCCGAACATGCAAACTGTTATCAAGCTCACCTTGCCTGCATGCGTTTCCTGCATTCATGTGGCTTGATTTGACTGCTCCTGCGGATGCCTGTGTCTCTGTGTCATTATGTAAAAAAAAAAAACAACAAAAAAACACACATACGTGGGACTAAGTGTGTTTCTTTGGTGGGGTGGTTGGGGGGGGGGTGGGTGTGCTCGCACATAAAACACTGAGGTTGGAAACATTCTGATGTCAACAGCGAAGCAAGAAATAGAAAACACATTGAAATCTTTGGCACCGTCGGGCTAGCGCTCAGGAGCCAGCCGAAATCACCCCAGCATCGCGTGTGACAGGGTGCATTGTGGGATAGCTCTTGATCCTCTGCATGAAAAAAAGCAATTCAGAGAGGTAAGATCCTTTCTGAGGACACCCAGTTGGTGCAGGTTGTACCTATTAAGGCAGCTTAGTAACTCAAGAATCCCCAATTTAGAGCGAAAAAAAAAGGATTGGGGGAGGGGGGAAACTAACCCGGAGGAGTTAGGAGTGGATGACAGAGGCTCGTCATCGGAAAGCTGATAATGATGGCCTCCATGCCAGATATCATCACGGACAGAGCGAGGAGGAGAGAAGTAGAGCGAATCAGGAAGTTGTGACGTTTGGCAACACGGTTTTACCTCTGGATTTAAAGCGCAAGAGGGAAAGTGGGGACTTTCAATCGTCGCATTTCCACTGTTTTTTCCCCCGGTTGGCAACAAAAACAAAACCCAGGAAACTGTATCCTATCACTTAAATGGTTAAGTATTTTATGAGTAAAATGCTTCCAAATGCCTCCCCCCTCCCAAAAAAAACAAAAAAAAAAGAAACCCTCCAGACCACACCAAAGACAAAATGAGGTAATATTACGTTTCTGAAAAGTCCCCAGTATGATACCCCGACTCTGCAGTAATTGCATCAGAAAAATGGTGCTGGAGTCTCTCTGTTACATGTCAGGCCGTTTGACTTGGCAAAAAGCTGCTCTCATTAAGAGAGTGGGAGAGAAAAGCTCTCAAATGTTTCCCAGCTGAGGCTTCGTGTGCTTCCAGAGGAGAGTAAAACGCGGCGACGCTGCGGGATCATCAGAAATGATCCGTACACGGGGGTTTCCCGTAGGTTCTGGAAAGTTAGGGAGATGGATTCAAGTGTTTTTTCCAGGTTGGAATGGAAAAACAAGATGGAGCATTTTCAGGCTAACCGTCCGTCCCTGTTGGAGGAGTTTGATTCCATCCATCTTGTGCACATTAAGGTCCTCGATTAGTTTTATTTATGAGGAGCAAATAATAATTGATGAAGTCCTTGTGGCTTTTGTTTCAGCACTATTTTTTTTTCCCTCCCCCCTTTCACTAAACTTTCCATAATTAGTTTGGCTGCAGCGTCCTTTGAACTGCTGGCTTTTGTCGTAGTGACCTTTTGTGGTCTTGCGTGAAACAATCCACTTTCACCATAGTTATCCTGTAGTTATCCTTGTGGCTTTTGTGCCACACTTTGTCCTTCCGTTAAACTTTCCATTATGATTTTGGATGCAGCATCCTGTGAACTGGTAGCTTCTGTCGTGATAACCTTTTTGTTTTTTGTCTTGCGAGAAACGATCCACTGTCACCATAATTAACCCGCTCTCTTTTGTGCCACACTTTGTCCTTTCACTTAACTTTCCATAATTAGTTTGGCTGCAATGTCCTTTGAACTGCTTGCTTCTATTGTAGTGCCCGTTGGTGGCTTTTTTTTTTTTTTTTTTTTTTTGCATGAAACAATCCATTGTTGCTTAATTCCTGTGGCTTTTGTTGACACACTTTGTCCTTCCACCTAACTTTCCATTATCAGTTTGGCTGTAGCATCCTTTCAACTGGTTTTGTGGTTTTTGTTTTTGGCCTTGTGAGAAACAATCCATTGTCACCATAATTATCCTGCTGTTTTGACACTTTTTTCTTCCACTAAACATTGCATCATCAATTTGTCTTTTTAAAATGCGCTGACATGACATTTGTTAATATTAATACACTGAATTAGATTAAAACAATTTTTAATAAAACTGCTCCACAATCTTGATTGTGGTCATCCATGTTGCTTTCTTTAAATTAGTTTTATCTTCCACTGAACTTTGTATTTGGATTCAAGACTTGGTGAAAGTTTGTTTCCTTATATGTACAAATGCCCTCTTTTTGTCAGTTTCTCCTTCCACTAAACTTTACAGTAACAAGCTGAATTTTTAAACTGAATTTTGGGATTTCATGCCTTCACAATAAAATGTACAAATGCCCTTCTTTTCCCCCAGTTTTTCCTTCCACTCAACTTTCCATAAACATGCTGAATTTTTAAACTAAATTTATGGTTTTCATTTGCTGTGAACCATAATCTTAAAAATTAAAAACACTGACACATTTTGCTTCGTGAACTGAATTACTTGAGTAAATCTATTGAGATGCAACTTGCTTTTGAATAACGATTTTATGCTCATTCGTGTCGAGGTCAGATTTTACCTTTTGTCATTGTTTTGCAATGTAAATTCAAGGAAATAATTTCTTTTTAAATGTTTTTCAACTGTAAAACTGCCTTTGGACCATTGAGGGTTGATAAACCAGCGTTTTGACGTTTGTAGAGCTGAGATTGAGAATATTTAAAACTTATCGGTCCATGTCGTACGTTTTAAAAAAATCTGTTGACGAGGAGGGAAAACAAACTAATAAAGAAACTGATCCTCCAGATTTGGGCGTTCCTCATGTTCATGTCCAAGAAGAAAATTGACTGCGTGATCGTCATACAGGATGCCACCTCCCCTCTCCCACGGACCCGTGGGTGTGGAAGCGACGCACAAATCAGACGTCTGCTCCACATAGGTGGCATCAGTGATGAAAACCTCCTCTGAAGCTGCAGCGTTATCATAAATAAAATGGAGCACAAACAGCAGCCTTTGCACATTAATGGAAGTTGTCAACATGAAAGAAGTGTTATTGAGCTCTACCCCCCCCCCCCCTTGTTCTCTTTCTCTTTGCTGATGCCTTGCCAAATACTTATCCCCTCTCTGGTGAGCGTTTAGCGTTAACTCGTGGCAGCTCCTGGGAATCGCACGGGGCGTAATGAAATTACCTCGGCACAAACAAATAGGGTCAAACTCAAGGAGACGAGCATTTAGGGCCGCTTTCTGCTAATTACAGTGGTTCTCTAAAGTGTGCACATTTGTTTATTTTTTTCTTTTTAAGAGTCAGGGTTTCGTGATGTAAAGTGAGGTGTTTCCAAAAAAGTTTGTCCACCTTTTGTGACAAAATCAGCTGAAAGTCAGTTTGGACACCCTTAAGCTAATAAAAGATGACCTTTTTGATTAAATTTTAAGGTTTAGTCTTGCTGAGGTCCCACCAAGCATCTGCTTTAGTGACGCTGCTGAACCTGAAATAAACATCTGTCCTTGGAGGACTTTATTAGACACATTTGCATCAGTTTGCCCAAACCGTGGGATCATGTAGAAAAAAAAAAAAGATGCCCTTAAAGCTGCAGTTTGTAACTTTTATGAAAATGTTTTTTACATGTTAAAATTATGCTTTGACAAAAAAAAACCAAGCTCCTCTGCCTTCTCCCAGTGCTCCCAGTACTAACTGCAGAAATACGCCACTCAGTCAGAATCAACCAATCAGAGCCAGGAGGAGGGGCTTAGCACTATCAATCACCCTCATGTACGCGCTCCTCTCTGCTATGCTACAGCTGGTTCACCACAACACAGCCTGCTGCTAATGCTAGCTAGCATGGCCACCGATGACGGAGGATAAGCAGTTTTCCTGGAACGGTGAGCTGTTTCTCCATCATCAGCACACTTAGCAGCGCGTACACGAGGGTGATTGGCAGCGCTAAGCCCCTCCTCCTGGCTGTGATTGGTTGTTTCAGGTCGGGAGCGGAGCATTTTAGATGGTAATTGCAGCTCAGGGAGGAGTTGTAATGCAATAAATGGTACAAACATTAAAATACACATACATGCAAAAAAAACCATCTTGATGTATCATTGAAAGAAATTATTTAATTACAAGTAAACATCCAGAATTTGCTTCCTTAAACTCACTGAGAAAAAGATATCAACAGAAATGTGGAAAAGTTAGGACACCCTACCCCCAAGTTCCTGGTGTTTAGCCCCTTTGGCTGAAATACCTTCAGTGAGATGCTTCTTGCAGCATCTTCCAGCTTGTCCTGGTATTTCTCAGCTAGTTCTCCGTGGATTTACTGGCATGTTGCAGAGTTCAGTTCTGGTTCTGTTGTAGCAAAGCATCCCCAAACCATGACACCTCCATCTCCATGCTTCAGTTGGTATGAGGTTCTTTATTCCTTCAATGCTGTTTGGTTTAAGCCAAACCTCTGCTCTGGTGGTGGTGTTACTAAAGGGACAATGCACATTACGAAATACACCAGAACTAGCCATAAAGGCTAGTTTTGCAGTGTCCCTTCAGTTACTATCAATGTACATGCAATTTAGACTAGTTAACAAGCTTCTTCCAACAAAAAAAGCAAAAATAAAGCAATTTATATATTTAAAAAGCCATATCGCACAAAAGTTCACCACTATACATGAAGAAAAAATGCAGGATTAGTTTTAGGGCTGCTACAATTGATCAAATTAATTGTTGTGCTCCTGATGTGACATAGCTATGCTCAAGTTTGGCCATTTTAAGGCTTTGTTTGCTTGAAAACTGAAGAGGAAGTAGGATTTCACCTTTAGGGATCAGTGAATTGACGCCAATATCAGAGAACAAAACAGTTGCTTCACTTGAAAATAGCTTTAAAAGGCCAGTATTACGTGTTAGAATCATTTTATAGCACAATCAAGTAACTGTTTCCTTCAGTTATAAAAAATACAGCATATGTCATGACTTAAAAGAAACTTGACATCATAATTTAATGCCTTGAAATTGGGCCTTTGTCTCTTTAAAAACTCCTGCTCTTTCTGAAACTCGACCTTCAGGAAGTAATCAAACAGCGCTCCTCTATTAACCCTTCAATGTTTTTATCAGCGTTTCACTGAGAAGTGGCTCATATAATGAGCTCAGCAGATGCGCTGTTCCACCAGTTGTTTAATTGCTGCTGGCTCGTCTGAAGGAGCTGAGTGGGGAAGTAACGCTCTGTGAGGCAGAAGCTTAGAAACTGCAGCTCCGAGGAGGAGCTGCACCACAAAGGCAGAGCTAGGTCCATCCAGGTGTTTTGTACAGCTGAATGGTTGCCATGGAGATTGAAGGATTTCTCAGACATGCATTAAAGTATCTAAGCAACACTCCTGGTATATTTTTGATGTAAAGCTCAAAAAAGCCAACACTGCCCCTTTAAGAGTCCAGAACTAGACTTGTTTTTACTCTTCCCCTCGATGTCACATTTAAAGGGGAAGAAAGTGTTTTACATGATACAAACCTGGCATTTTAGCGGTTTTGTTCACACCTTCTTTCGATCCGTCTTCGCTGGGATCTGCAGGACGCTGCCATGTCCAGAGGAATTAGTGAGGAGATCACCGTAAACAACCTTTTAATAGTCGGCTGATCTGCAGCTGATGATTAGACAGATTTCAGGCCAGTTTGTGGAAACGCAGACATGAAAGTTCAGCTGCATGGTTTTCTACCTGTAGAGAGAACAGACGAGTCAATAATCCCCCCAGGCCGCAGAGCCGGCCTTCATCATAATGACATTCCTTTACCATAACAATGCTATCAGATGCATTTTCTGCAATTCGTCTCACCTGTGTTATCGCTGCCAGCAGAGCAAGAGATGCCATTACCTGCACAGCCGAGACGGAGCGCTTTGTAATTACGGCGCGTGCTCCTGTGGTAATTACTTCAGTTTACTGAATTATAAAGGCTGGGGGGGGATGAAGGCCCTGAGCGGAGACAGAAATATTCCTCCGGAGGCTGAAGAGCTGAGAGACTGTTCCTTGGCAGCGGTATTATCACATACACTCATCTGCCAGAGTCTGTTGACAGAAAATATGCCCTATCAGCAGAAATAACCACTTTTTCCCCCTGCAGCCCCCCCCAATCCTCTCTGCTCTGACAGTCTGACGAAAGACAAAAGCTCCCCAGTGAGAAATATCAATAAATCACACAAACCAACAAGAGCGGAGACCACCTATCTCGCCTGGTGTTTTCTCGTTTCCTCCGGCTTTTGTTGGCCACCTACTCCGGCGTTGGCGGCGACGGATACCCGCTCGCTAATCTCCCTTTCAGCGCGCCCGACGCCGAGCAAATGGAGGCCGGATTATGCCCGCGAACGCGCTCATAAATTTGGGATTTAGTCGGAGGTAAATTGGGATTGACGGAGGAAGGCCCTCGTGTTTGGTAATCCCTCAACACTGAAGAGGCTGCTCGCATGGGGAACATCCAAGAAGCGGGATCGAGGCGCTTATCTGGAGAACCGAGGAGATGCCGTATTTGTTGGAGATTTTTAGCACTGATTTACATCCTACTGCATGTTCTTGAAATAAGAGGCAAGGAATGTTGCTTATTTTCATCTTTTTTTTTTTTTTTTTTTTTTTTTTTTTTGTGGGTAGAAGCCAAAATTTTATTAAAATTAACGTAATTGTGGTATATATCGGATTGGAGGCTCAAATCTATTCCAGCTGCTTTTTAAGAGCGCTGATGGAAATTGCAAAGGAAAGCGTTGTCTCAGTGTCTAAATTACTTTTTGCACACTTGGAAATTGGGGGGGGGGGTTGGGGTTTTTATTTATTTTTATTTTTTTATTTTATTTTTTCCCCCCAACTTTATTGAAGAGAACAGTGGCTTTATCAAAATGGAAATGTGTTGAAAGACTGCTGGGTGTATCTTCAGACTGATGGAAAAAGGCAAAAATATGTTGGAAACCAAAATGTATGTTAGATCTTTATTTTATCGTCTTGATTCCTCATGGAAGTTTTTATTATACCTTGTTTTTGCATTTGCAACGGGCAGAAAACGATGATTGGCCAGTTAATTTCAATGATTCTACTTTTGAAAATAAAATGTGTAAAGAAAATAGAATAGTTTGGAAATGGCCTTAGAATCCTTCCCAGATTGTTCAGCAACAGTTGCCGCCATTGGGTCGACGCTGTTGTCTTTCTGTGTTAGCATGGTGTTGACACACAGCGATATGCTCCAGATTATGTTGCATTTCTGTTTTCTGGGTTTAGACCTAAAAAAAAAAAACCCGAGCATTTTGGCATCTCATCAGCTTGAGTCTTTAATCAGTCTTTATTGTACGTTTTGCTTTAAACAAGTGAAAAAGACAGTTGTCAGATGAGTCTTTTTTTTTTTTTTATTTTAAATGAGTCTAAAGATTAAGAGATTAAGAAAAAGCAAAAGTAAAAAAACAAACAAAATGTAAGGTACATCTTAAAGGTTCTTGTGCAAATATTCTTGTTCAAAATCAGAAATGGAAGCAACACCACCTTCAGACTCCAACTTTTATCGCGTTGCTCGCAATACTTCATGCTCTGACGCCAGGCTGCATTAGCTTGGAGAGCCGCTCTTGCAAGGTTTTATGTTTTTGATTTTAAATAGTCTAGAAATAAACCTTAGAAAACATACCAAATGAATGTCATCTTTCTGACTTGGCACCATGTGAACTATGGCGCACCAAAACTGACATTTTGTTCTGCTGTTACCTTAAACAAGAGTTTATTCCTTTTTATATTTCCTCGTCTCCTTTTTTACTTTACCGTCTGCGTTTCTGCCTCATTATGCAAATGAGGAGGGCGGCCATCTTGGTCCAGCTCCTCTACCATTGGTCAATAAACAGGAAGCAGCAGGATCCATGTGCAGATTGTGCATGCCTGAGCCTTTGGCTTTAGTTTAACAACTGAAGCATTTCTTTAATTTCCTGATGAAAACACATGTATAAAGAAAGGGAGAAAAAAAAGCATATTTCTGCTTTTGTTTCAGTTTCGGTCCTACATACTGCAGAGTTCAAACTACCAGAACTCCAAGTCCTCACTTTTCTTTGCAACCAACAAGAAGAGGTCTTGCTCAGCTGTTGGACTTGCAGAAATAAAACGGTGTGTTTTTTTTTTTTTTTATAAAAAAAAAAAAAAAAAAAAAAAAAAATTAGCAAGGGTAACAAGAGTATTTCCTCAAGACTGTTGTCACAGCAGCTTTGAAAAATAAACGGAAGCGAAGAACATGTCCGACACTTGAACGAAGCACTTCCTTTGATGTCTACGCGTTCTGACGTTGGCGCGAATATCGTGTCGACTCCTGGGATGAGCAGCGCCGACCTTACATGATGGACTCGAAATAGTTTTGGGCGAAACACTTTGAGTTGGTAGGGAGCAGCCGTTGGTTCTCAGAAATCATTGTCTTCTCATCTTGGCATTGTGTTGGTCTACTCCAGACCAACAAACAGAAATTGAACCTTGGAGTACTTTCTTTTCCATTGACTGTATATATAAATATAATCAGTTTCTTTAATTTGTTATTGTGTTGTATAGTTCCCGGGAGTGGCGCAACAAGTGGGTATTTGCTTTATGCGGTGCATGGGGGGGGGGGGCGCCAAAACGATGGTGGAAAAATTGCTTAGTCGGCATTTTCTGCATTTAAAGGGGCAGGATTACATATTTATTTTCCAGGCACATAGAATAATTTCATAGTACAGTCGAAATTGGCCCTCTGTCACTTTAAAAACTCCTGTTTTTTCTGAAATCCTGCCTTCAGGAAGTCATCACAACAGCACTCCTTTATTAACCCTTTAACAGCTCAGCAGATGCGCATTTCTACCAGGTGTTTTCTAATTGTGCCTGGCTCGTCTGAAGGAGCTGAGTGAGGAAGTCATGGCGGAGGGGGGCTCTGTGAGACGGAAGCTTAGAAACTGCAGCTCCGAGGAGGAGCTCGGTCCATCCAGGCGTTATGCACAGCTGAATGGTTGCCATGGAGATTAAAGGATTTCTCAACCATGCATTAAAGAATCAAAGCAACGCTCCCAGTATGTTTTTGATGATGTAAAGCTCAGTCGATTTTAGCCAACACTGCCCCTTTAAGAGTCCAGAACTGGACTTTTATTCTTACTCTTCCCCTCGAGATGTCACATTTAAAGGGGAAGAAAGTGTTTTACATAATACAAACCTGGCATTTTTGCGGTTTTGTTCACTCTTTAAATCCGTCTTCGCTGGGATCTGCAGAACGCCACCATGTCCAAACAGGCAGGATCACCGTAAACAACCTTTAATATTCGGCTGATCTGCAGCTGATAATTAGACAGATTTCATGCCGGTTTGTGGAAATGCAGACATGAAGGTTCAGCTGAGTTGATTTTACATAATATTGCTTCTTTTTAACATCTGTTTGTTCTTTGAAAACTCGCTATAAAGTGTCTGCATACTCCTCAGGAAGTACTTAGCTGCACCCCTGGTTCTCTGTCTTGCATTTGGACAGTTGAGTGGACAGATTTGAACCTCCCTGTCCTCCTTGTTATCCCCTCCTGAGCCCAGCTCAGAGGCTGAGTTTATCCTCCAGATTGCAGGTTTTCTCGAGGCTTTCGGCCTCCTGGATCGGAATGAGCTCCACTTCCTGTTGGAAACAACTCAGGGATTCAAACTGGCAACCATCCAAGCAGCCAACTCTGGGCAGCCTGTCCGGTTTCCCTCTCCATGCTGCTGCTAACAGGTATCGCCAGAGCCGATTGGGCGTATCAGGGTTGTTTTCCTGCTGTTGTGCTGTTTGCTTTACACCTCATGATTCCCATTCCTCAGACTGAGATCCCTCCACTGCCGTGGGGAATTTCCAGAAGACGAAATAACCTCCAACTAACAAAATAAAACCCTCTCCTTCCAACAACGCCAAACGACAGGGAGAAGAAAAGAACATGGACTAACTGGCAGTGAAGGCAATTTGTCGCTGGAGCTTGCTCCCCCTTCACTTCAGCACCATCCAGATTTCCCATAAGGAATATGCTCCAGTGTAATTCATCACCGGGCCCATACGGCAAACCGCTCGTTGTGGCGGTGAAATATGAGTCAGTGAGGAGAGGCATTTTCGCACGGTAGCTCCGCTGAATGGGGTATTATTTTGGCAAGCTCCCACTAGATACTCCAACACCTTTTTCTTTCCCTGCCTTCGCAACACGCTGTTCATCAAACGTCTCCAGACACAGGAGGCGCACAATAAACATCAACCGCCGAATTACAAGCTTTGATTTCCGGCGCATTACTGTGTCCCATAAAGAATAAAAAAAAAAAAAAAAATGCTTGGAGAAAAGCACAGCACTCCATCTTGTTATAATAACATGCCTGTTTATGAAGATGGAGGATGACTAGAGTGTACCTGCCTGTGAGCGTGGGGCTGAGTGATAGGATTCATGCTCAGGAAGGTTTAAACTCCCCTAATTAGCTGCATCATCTTCAAAACTACAACTAATATTTAAATTCTTCCAGCTATAAAACGGTGAGCAAGCTGAGCTCTTCAGATACTCTGGACATTCTGATTAAGGTGTCCTAATTGTAGATTTGATGTTTGATTGAAGGGAAGTTCATAAAAAAAATGCTGAGCTCCACATTTCATATCGGGCCCCTCTGTTATTACCTTTCATAACCCTCTTTTTATAAAACCACCATCAAACAAGATACATCGTGTTCACGATCATGATTTCCTTATGGGGATCAATTCTTTAGGTACAAAATGGAGTTTAGCCATTTGCTAATGAAGTCAAAACTGTCCAATTTGCATTTAAGATGAACAAAAAAAAAAAATTGTCTGTCAATATTTTCTACCCAGATCTTAAGTGGCAGCAAAACCCCCCAAAAACCCCTATTAAGCACCTTTTGCATCCAGTCATTCGGTTAATCAAAAAAAATAAACACATCAGTCCTATACACGATTGATGTTAAATGAGCAGAAATGGCTGCAGATGCATCCTTTGCTACAAATGATCAAGCGTACAATGAGGAGTGTCAGCAATAAAGTTTTATTTAAAAGGGGAGTTGAATTATTTGCATCTTTTCGTGCATTTCAAAGTTTGTACAAAAAAGGCTTGAATGAAAAATGTTCCTCTTTTTTTTTTTATCCAATTGTCAAAATAATCGATAGATTAATTGATAATTAAAAATCATTAGTTTCAGCTCCAGTTCGAATAGATCTACTTTCAAAGTATATTTTTATTTTTATTTTTTTTTTTCACTTTATGATTCACTTCAGAAACACTAAATTTATCCCAAAGGGAAATAAAATGTAACTGATTTCAAAGAGGAGTTGTACATAGTGATGGCTGTGGGCAGGAATGATCTGCTGTAGAGGTCAGTATTACAGCGAGCCTGAAGAAGCATCTGACTGAAGATACTTGGCCTAAGAATCAGACACAACCCCCCCCCTTGAACTTCCCAACACAAAACCAGATTAATTTAGGTTATTTTAGTTTAGCTAAGCCTAGGATAGCAGAGTTTAGCTTAATTTGTCTTGTTTCAGGTTAGCTTTACATTTCTACTCCAGATTTAATATAACTTAAAACTGCAGTATGTTAATTTTTATAAAAAAATATATATTTTTTTACAAATTTAAAACTGTCAACATGTGACTGTATGAGACAGATAATCTGTGAAAAAATGGAGCTCCTCCTCCCTGAGCTGCTACTGCTGTCTAAAGAAACACTCCTGACCTAAAACAACCAATCAGAGCCAGGAGGAGGGGCTTAGCACTGCTCAATGTGCTAATGGTGGAGAAACGACTTTCCATTCAAGGAAAACTGCTAGTTAGCATAGCAGCTGTCATCGGTGGCTATGCTAACTAGCCTGAGCATCCACAACAGTCTCTGCGAGTTGCAGCTCGACAGAGTGGGAGGGGGGGATGAGTGGCACCACAAAGATGGTGATTGACAGCTCTAAGACCCGCGTCCTGGCTCTGATTGGTTGTTTCTTGATCGCACTGGGAGAAGGCAGAGGAGCTTGATCTTTTCACTGATTCTGTCTCATACCATTCTGTCACGACATGGTGACGGTTTCAACAAATGTAGAATTTTTATATAAAGTTACATACTGAAGTTTTAATTTCTTAGTTTAGCAAAGCTTAGTCTATGTAGTTTAGTCTTTGCTAGCTTAGCTTGTCTGAGCTAAGTTTATCTTAGCATAGTAGCTAGGTGTATCCACTTTGACTGACTGTGACTGTGTGGTTTACCTAAGCTTAGATTAGCTTTTCTTTAATTTTCCTTATTTTAGCTTTTCAAAGCTTAATTCACTCTTTATTAGCTTAGTATAGTGGGGTTTAGTTCAGCTTGTCTGAGCTAAGTTTATCTTAGCATAGTGTAGCTAGATTTTATCCACTTGAGCTTACCATGATTGTTTGGTGTTCCTAAACTGAGATTATCCTTTCTTAGGTTGCTTTATTTTTGTTTTTCAAAGCTCAATTTAGTCTTTATTAGCTCAGCGGAGCTCAGTTTAGGTAATTTTAGTTTAGTCTTTGTTAGCCTTGCATAGCTTGGTGTACTTCATTCAGCTCAATGAACCGTCGATTATTTTGGCTTAAGTTGGATTTTGTCCACTTAGTTTTCCCAGCATGGCACAGTTTCGTAAACCTAAGGTCAGCCTCAGCTTTAGCCTATTTTGGTTTGGATTGTTTAATTTTAGTTTATCTTAGTCTAGCTTGGTTCAGTTGAGCTGACCTTAGCTTTATTGAGCTTAGCTCACTTTGGTTCGCCTTATTTTGACATAGCTTAGCAAACCTTGATTGAGATTGTTTTACCATATTTTGGTATAGGTTAGCTTAGCTTCAAATAGCTTTGTTTAGTTTGTCTAACCTTAGCTTAGTTTGTCCTAGCTACGTTAGAGTAACTTACTTTAATCTACCGTTGCTCAGCATAGTTTGGTTTAGTTTACCTAAATCTACTTTACCTTGGGCTGGTTTGGCTTGATTTTGGTCACTTTAGCTTAATATGCCTGTTTACTTTAGTTTAGTTTCCCCAGATGCTCGTGGAAGCATGCACTCCACCTGAAATCAGATTATTTTTCAGTGATTGAATTAGTATTCGAAACTTTAACCATTTAGAGGAATGAAACTAGGAATTACCTCCTCGTGTTTGCATTCTTTATCCTGTGGATATGAACTAAAAGCCTGACCTGTTGGGTTTTGTCATTGTCCTAACCTCAGGCGTATTTAGGCTGAAGATTGTTGTTGGAGCCACTTGTTCTGGGAATCTCATTGGTAGAATAATAAAATATTGCTATTTTGCACCAATAAAACCAAAAATAAATTGCACCCATGCTACATCCTGGGAGCAGGTGTCTGTTTCTCTATGCCTGCCCTCTTGACTTGATCAAAGGGAATTAAAAGCAAACACCTTCCTGTGATGAGACGGCTGCACAGTGTCAGCACCCTCCTCTTCCTCCACTGAGCCATTTTTCTCTTAACGCTGCGAAGTTTAGGGGGTGGCGGTGGGCAAAAGGGGGGGGCATTTAATGCACAGTAAACAACTAAAGCACTTCAAGCCTTTAAATCCCGACAGGAGAAGTGAAAGTCGGATAGAGTGAGCTGCAGAGCCAAGGGAGACTCTCTTCTCCCAGTGGGAGATGACAAATGCCATATGTCCTGAGCACAGCGCTTGTGTTAATCCTCTGCAGGTCCCGGCAGGCCCACATCCGACTCGGCGACCTCTGTACCCCTCCTTCACTCGCTCTGCTTCCACCATGGCTCAGAAAACAAACTTGGCCTTCAGATAAAAGCAAAAAATGAATTGATTTTGGTTAAATGAATCTAATAATTTCTTTTACTGATTTTATTGTTACTAGCTTGACCCTTAAAATTTTTGTCCTTACTAATTTGTCCGGAAGACGCAGTTTCTTCCTGCTTATTCAAAGAGTGTTAAAATCATTGGGTCTTATTTCTCATTTAAAAAAAACAAAACAAAAAAAACGCAATATATATTATATATTTCTATTTATTCTGCCTTTTTAGCTTTCGTTAAACATCCTTTGAGGCCATGTAGGTTTCAAAGGATGTACAAAGTGAATGAAACATCTTAGCATTTTATTTCAGCTCTTATTCCCCCAAAGTGATGTTAATAATTGGTTTTCCAGGTTTCTTGAAACTCTTCAGGTTTTTGTTTTGATTTGGTCTTTGGCTGCTTTTCAAATGTTTATGCACATACCGGCTGATCTGTAACCTATAAGTCCATCTTAAACCTGCTATAAACTAAATGATAGTTGACTGAATGAAGTGGTTTTTATTAGCTTAATTGAGCTTAAACTGTTTACCTTGTGCTAAGATGAACTTTGTTAACTTAAGCTTAGCTCAGTTTAACAAATATCACCTAGTTTAGATTACTTAAACTTTTAGTTCATCAACCTTCCAACTTAAACTTTCAGACCTATATCCAGCATAGTTTTATTTATTTATTTTTTTTAATATCACTGGTTTTAATTTAGGTTCCACTTATTTTATCGCTCTAGGTTGGTGTACCCTTAAGGCTGAGTTATAGCCGTGCTTTTGAAAGCTCACGCGTTGTCCGCGTGAGCCGAGCAAGCGGGGTGTGACGTTTATACTTGACGCGTATGTTGGTGTCGTATTCTCTGAAAATGAGCCCCCATACAGGGTTCATATAAACGCCAGTGCAGGGGGACGTTCTCTGCAAGAGCACCTTCCAAAATCATCCAGTTTGAGTGAAAGGTGGCGCGCGGGATCCGTAACGAGTTACCAAAATTCAGAGATGCTCAAGCGGGCGCTGCGCCAATGCGCGAGGCCAACACGCAGGTGTGGGGACGATGCGTTTGGTGCGCGCCCGGTTCACTGCGTCAACTAAAAACTTAGGGCGTCCTCCCACCAGGAAAGTCCTTTGGTCTGAAAGTGGACTTCCTTTTTAGTTTGGTGCGCTTCGCTTTCTTTTTGTGCTTTTTTTTTGCAAGCGGACTGTAATTGGAAAATAAAACAATGCCGGTGACCATCATTGCTCTGGTTCGACAGAAATGACGGGGGCGAGACAGATCAGAACCAGAAAAAACAAACATGGAAGTCCTTTCTGCGCTTGTGCGGGAGTTATAACAATACCATTTTCAATGTCAAGAGCAGCTCATTAAACACAGGTTTCGCTATGTGATATTTATAATTTTGGAATGGGATTGGATGTTCAGCGTGTTCTGACCCACAACATCCTGCCAGCAGCATCACTAAGCAGAAAACTGCGGATCAGGACGCCGAAGAGGACGATGAAGTCCTAAAAAAACCATGTATTTCCTGTAGTTGGTTTGCATCGAGGCAGTGTGCTTTCACACCGGAAGAGAAATGCACCAGAGTTCGTCTGGAAGCGGACCGAGACCACCTCAGAAAGTGGGTCTCGGTCAGCACCAGGAAAGGTCTGGACCAACGGCGGAAACGAACTCTGGCCCGTTTAAAGCGGACCAAATGCGTCAGGTGTGAACACAGCATTGGCTTGAGGCGATTTTCTTATTTCTGAAGGAAAACGGCTTGTTCCGGTGAGCTGAGTGATTCTGATGTTCTTCACTCTGCAGATGTGGTGATATGTTGCTAAAACGGTGCCTTCCTGGAAGGTGGGAGATCAGTCAAAATGTTGTCACCCTTGGAAATGGATCAGTGGTGTTGAGTTTACGCGACCTGGCGAAGTCGTTGAGCGTGAAATTCAAACTGCCTCCATGTGCCAACATCATATCTTGGTTTCTCCGTGTGCAGTTTACTGTCGTCACCTTCCAGGGATCTACAGCAGCTTGCTTCTCCGTCACCTGAAGAGGTTTTAAACGGGCCCACGGCTTAGTTAGGATAAACTCCAGATCTCCAGAGTCGGACCCGACGGACAGATTGATGACTCCGCCGTGTCTGGGCTCTTTTGGATACTTTCGCCCCTCCCGCTGCAGTCATTACAACCCCGAACGGCACCCTCTCTGAAACCTGGAGGCCGTTCAGCCGTAATGATGCGGTTAAGGAATGAGCTTTCCTCACTCACCAGCTGAATCAGCTCCTTACCTCCATCAGCGGACCGACTCTGTTTGCTGCAGCTCTGATGAGGCTCGATACCGCAGTCGTGATCACGTTGGATAAACTGAATTAGTGACTTCATTTCGCTGCTTTTCCATCTGCGATTTTTACAGTTTGTTACTGGGCTAAATTAACAAACCTAATGGATATTTACTCCAGAGCAGGTGAGACGGCTGAAAAGGGGGTCATATTTCACTTTTCCAGGCGTGTCAGTGTCTCCTTTGTGAAACCTGAATGGTTGAAACACAAAATGAGGTGAAAAATTTGTAATTAATCCGCTCTGGGTGACATCGGCGAGGCATTACCCAGCCCCCGTTTGTCTGGCCAACATTAAGGGGCTAATTTTGAAAATCTAGCGTGCAGTCAATTTCCCAGGATGCCTGGAGGTGTGAGGGGCGACGGATGGAGGGGGGTTGAAAGGTAGGGGATGACAGGAGCAGGAGGGGCTAATTTCCCCCACCTTATTTACCCCTATGCATCATCCGGCTGCTCTCTCGCCTGACGCCAGTGACGGTGGGATTGAAATTAGACCGACTGCGGCTGGCGTTGGGGGAATTTATGACGCCGCGCTGGTATTTGTTTGCCCGGTGTGTGTGTGTGTGCAAGAATGCAGGGAAAACCTGGGGAAATACATCTTTTTAATAACAGTCAGTGAGGTTAATGCAGCCTACCTTGGAGCGCCGGCAGCGGCAGCAGGAGGGTTATTTGACAGACGATGCACAGACACCTTTAAAGCGGAGTTTACCTTCGCAGGAGTCAGGCACCGGAGTCTGAGCTCAGTAGAGGAGGCACAAGGGGTGAGGAAAAAAGGAAAAACAGTCCTAATACTATTGTACGCCTATAACCATCTGTCACAGCTAGCCTGGAGATGAGGCTGAGATTAGGAGGAATAAATGCCGGCGCCTATAGAGCATCGGTAAAGCCTTCAGGGCAACAAGAACAAAAACATGCCAAAAACAAAAGAAACAACTAAAACTCACGGGGGACGTTCTGATTCTGAGGCGGTCACGGATTACAGATCGTCACCCGACACGGGCGAAAAATGACGGGCAATATCCCAGAAACACTTGGAGGGCTCTCGATGATGATGATGATGGCATCAGTGATGATGACGGCCCTCGCATGGCTTCTTCAAACAGAAACGTGAAGGAAACGGTGTCATCATCTTCCTCTTCTCCAGCTCTTCTTCCTCCCCCTCTAAATGCTGAGGGCTTAAGGAAAGGCATTTGGTAGCTCCTGAGGCATCCACGGATCTCCCCTCCTCAAATTTACCGTGAAGGTTCTTAGAGTCCCCATTCAGCCAGGATATTCTCGTTTATTGCTTTTAGAAGACAAACCTCACAAAAGTAAGGAGTCATTGCTTCTGGAGAGCAGGAAGAATACAGAACAGGCCTGTTTTTTGTTTTTCCTGCTCCTCCCATGACCCTTCATACAATGTGACACCGAAAGCTGCTTTGTGTTGAGGTGTTGCAGCTTAATATATTCTTTCCTAAGTATTTGAGATATCTGAACCATGTAGAGTTTCAAAGGATGTCCAAAGTAAATGAAACATCTTAGCATTTTATTTAAGCTCTCTTATTCCTCCAAAATGATGCTCATCATTGGCTTCGGCTGCTTCTCAATTCTTTTCAAATATTTTAGTGCACGTTGCTGATCTAGAAGTCCATTTTAAACCTGCTATAAGCGAAATGGTAGTTGACTGAATGAAAAATGGCGTAACTGAGGTGCTTTAGTTTAGCTTTGTTAGCCTTGTTTCTTATATTAGCTTAATTTAACTCAACTAAGCTAAGTTTAATTTAACTTTGGTTAATTTTAGCTTTATTTAGTTTAGCAAATATTGCTTAGTTAAGATTATTTAAACTTAGTTCGACTTTAATTTATCCCTTCTTGGCATAGCTTAATTTATTTTAAGCTCGGTTTAAATTAAGTTTGCTTATTTTTTTTTTTATTTTATTTTTTTTTGTTTTTTTTTTTTTGTTTTTTTTAAATCTTAGATAAGCTGACTTTAGGGTTAGTTAACCATAGTTAGCTTAATTTATTTTAGTGTGATTCTGTCTTTAGTTAAGCTTATTTTAGCCTGGTTTAATTTACTTTAGCATAGTTCAGTTTATTGTTCCTGTTATTTAGGATAGCTCAGTTTAGTCTCATTCCTTTGCTTTAGTTTAGTTTTCTTACTCCTAGCTTGGTTTAATTCACCTCTCCTTTTCTATTTTCTTAGTTTAGCTTAGTTTACTTTCTTAATTTATGTCCTTTGACATTTTGGCTTAGTTTATTTTGCCGGTGTTTGGTGAATTTACTTTGTGTGGCTTAATTCCCCTGAGCTTAGTTTTAGTTTGGCTTATTTTAGCCTGGGTTAGTTTACTTTAGCATAGTTCAGCTTATCATACCATACATGCATTTTATTTTTAGTTTAGTCTGTCCTTTGCTTAGTTTAGCTCATGATAGGTTAGTTTTTTTAAGCTTGCTTTCATTCACTTCAGCTTTTATCTTAGTTTATCTTAGTTTACTTATTTTAGTATGTCCTACATCTTGGTTTATTTTGCCTGTATTAGGATTATCTTAGCCAAGTGTAGTTTGCTTAAGCTTGGTTTACTTCACCTCATCTTAGTTTCATTCGTCTTTAGTTTATCTTAGCTTAGTTTATTTAATTTAGCATATCCTTCTTTGTTTTAGCTTAATTTATTTTACCAGCATTATCTTAGATTACCTTAATTTATTTTGGTGCAATTTAATTCCCCTTAGTTCAGTTTTGGTTGGACTTATTTTAGTCCAGTGTAATTTACTTTTAGCGTAGCTCTGTTCATTGTACCCTAAGCTTGGTTTTATTTAGCTTATTTAGTCTGTCCTTCCTTTGGTTAGTTTAGATTACCGTAGTTTTCTTAAGCTTGGTTTAATTTACCTCAGCTTAGTTTTATTTCTTAATTTAGTTTTAGTTGGACTTGTCTTAGCCTGGTTTAGTTTATTTTGGCATAGTTCAGTTGATCATACCCGTTTGTAGTTTTTAAACCTCACATTCACTGTTGTTCCTGCTGTTAGTCAGCAGCAAGCAGCTGCTGACTAACAGCAGGAACAACAGGGGAAAACTTTGAAAGACTGGAGGAAGAGGAAGACTGCTAAAGTCGCTGCTTTAAGAGGCCAACAGAACCACATAATCTGCAAAAACTGAGGCTGGACCTCACCCTGAACCTTTCAAACCAGACTACCTCATCTTGAGGAGTACCTTGAGGTCCAAGAACACAACAGACCAGACTTTTAACACAACCTCCATTCCTAAAGGAGTCTGTAAACAAGGTTCATGACCCTCCATTCAAGGCGTGCCAATGAGCAGTCTGTCGTGGTGTAGCTATGGCCTCCCTCAGCATCGCAGAAAGGATTGGGACACCTGCTGAAGGGGAATCCGTGAAAGATTTGGGAAATTCAGAGGTTTTGGGTCATTTGTTTTCTAAAAAACAAATTACAAATGACGGCCAATATTTTCAAAAAGTGTCTTTTATTTCAGTTGTTCCTTCTGAGAGTTTAACAGCGGAGTATCAGGGCCAGGCTACAACATTTTTGTTTGATAATATAGTCAAAATATTAGCAGAGTAAAGAAAATTTTCCCAGAATGTCTTAAAATTGAGAAAAAAAATCTTCGATAGTTATCCAGATCTGACCTGCTCAGCTCAGTCCATGTGATTCTTTCTTCAAAACAGACACATTTGTTTGCACGATCATTTCATGTCCTGCCACAAGTGATAATTTGATGATGTGTTAAAATATTTAGTATTTCCTTATGTCTAAAACTCACAATATGTTCAATATTCCTCATTTATTTTTTGTGTAGGAGTTCTCATAAAATTACTACTTCATTCTCCTAATATTATGACTTTATTCTGGTAATATTAACACTTCATTCTTGTAATTTAAATGTTGTATCCTTTTTAACCTTTATTTCATCATAGAGTTCACCTGAATTCAAAGTCCAAATAAATAGAAGCTGTAAAACAAGCCTGTCAAACAAGATGGCTGCCCTGGGAGCGCTGACATCACTCTGAACTTCGAGGAGTGAATTGGAAAAATCATCCTCCTCCCCCTCCCCCCCCCCAAAAAAAATTAAATCTTCAAAAATTCAATTAGTGGATAAAATCGATTCATCTCCCAGCCCTAGTTTTGGGTAAGACCAGACTTTCTGAACTTGTATCCATTGAGGACAAAGTCAGACTGAGGCCGACCAACCTGACTCTGACCCTCAGATGATGATGCATCCAGTCCTGTGGCTTCAATTGAGTCAGATTTGCGTCCACCGCCTGCAGGCAGCAGTAGGAGGAAACTTTAACATGCAAGAACATGCGTCAAACGGATGATGTCCAGTCAGTGTCAGGTGTTTGTTATGCATCGATTTCTACACATTATCTTTCATATTTAGGGGAGTTTAGAGATATATTTCTGCTTCAAGACGGAAAATCTGCATCTTTCCGAGCCTTTCTGTGTCCGACCTTTGTGCTGACGACGGCAGCGCTTCCCATGTGAACACATCAGTGTGTGCCCTTCCCGCTGCCCTTGTCATACTGGTCCCAGTGCTGCAGGGCTGGATGCTGGTTGGACAGCTCGGGTCAAGGTCTCCCCCTCCCCATCATCTGACCAACGGGGCTGTCACGGCAACAACCGGGCCGCTGGCCGAGTCTGCGGGCTCCTCGTTTGTGCACGCACAAATTAACTGACGCACACACTCTCACAGCAGGGTCTCCACCCTGCTGCAGATTGACAGTAAGGTTTATTGCTGCTAATACTCCCAGCTGTAAAGGCAGAGCAGCGGCAGCATCCTAATGGGAAATGGGCTCATTTCCTGACATGATGAGGGTGCGGCATACGCCCATATTTGGTCAACGGGGGCGGTTAATCTGACCGACTTCCTCCCTGTTGAACTGAGCGATAGTTTAAGTTGCTCCAGGTATTTTATCTGCTTTTCTTCCATCTTTGTTGCATTTTATTCTCCACACAGGCTGTAAACTTTTAAACCAGGAATTTCATTTTAGGGGTGAGAATATTTCATTTTAATTGACCTGCAATTGTCTTATTTTTGTGATGTTTGAACCACAGACTTCAAATTTGTATGAGGTGGTTTTCAAATATGGTGGCAAATATTTGTATTTATCCAAAGTCTGTACTCTGTAGATCCACATTTCATGGCAGATTGGGTGGGGAGCATCTGAACATCAATTTTCAAGTTTTGCAACATATTCCCAACTAGATTTAAGTCTGGACTTTGATTAGGCCGTTCTAACGCATCAATATGCTTTGATCTGAGCCCTCATATCTCTGGCTGCAGATTTAGTCGAGCTTATTTGTATAAAGCATTTCAGCATTAAGGCAGTGCAAATTGTTTTATATTAAAACAGGCAAATGTGCATCAAAATCATCAAGCAAATAGAATTCCAAAATATAGTTCAATGTTCTGTTTACTACGAATCAAAGGCAGCTCTAAACAGCCTTGATTTAAAGGAACTCAGTGTTTCGGCTGTTTTGCAGTTTTCTGGAAGTTTGTTCCAGATTTGTGGTGGATAAAAACTGAAAGCTGCTTCTCCATGTTTGGTTCTGGGGATGCAGAGCAGACCCAGAAGACCTGAGTGGTCTGGAAGGTTGATACGACAACAGGTCTTTAATGTGTTTTGGTGCCAAGCTGTTCAGTGATTTATAAATTCACAGAAGTATTTTAAAGTCTATTCTGAGCTCCAGGGAGCCGGTGGAAAGACTTTAGAACTGGGGTGATGTGCTCCATATTCCTGGTCTTAATGAGAACATGCGCAACAGCGTTCTGGATCAGATCAGCTGCAGCTGGGTTTTTTTTTTTTTTTTTTTTTTTTAAGCTAGGCAGACCTGTGAAAACACTGCAGTAATTAATGCGACTAAAGATAAAGACATTGATGAGTTTCTCTAGATCTTGAGACATCAGTCCTTTGATCCTGCAAATCTTCTTCAGGTGATAGAAGGCTGACTTTGTAACTGTCTTTATGTGTCTCTGAAGGTTCAGGTCTGAGTCCATCACGACACCCAGATTTTGGTCTTGATCACGAGTTTCTAGCTGCAATAACTGAAGTTGTGCGCTGACTCTAGATCGTTCCTCTTTTGGTCTAAAGATTATAACTTCAGTTTTGTTTCTGTTCAGCTGGAGAAAGTTTTGGCAACTCCACGCATCGATTTTAGGGGCGTTGTTATGCTGGAAGATGAACCTCCACCCCAGTTTCAAGTCTTTTGCATCCCCAAAGCATGATGGTGCCACTACTGTGTTTTAGAGTGGGGTGGAGTAATCAGTTTTGTTTACCTGAGTTGTGGCTCTCTGCAGCTCCTGCAGAGTTGGGGTGGGCATTTATTATATTATCATGAAAAATTTCTTTTTTTTTTTTTTTTTTTTTTTTTTTTTTTTTTTATGATAAATTTCACTTATTGATGGTAAATTTAAAAAACCCAAAACTGACAGTATGATTGGAAATGTTTTGTGCTGTTTACTCCGTTTGTTCCACAGAAGCTTCAATAAATATCAGTAAATCCGACAATATGATTAAATGTAGTTACTGTGTGCAGCTTCATGGTATAATTCACACTTTTTTAGGCAAGTAGTGTCCTGAACAAGCACTTTTCAAATGGGAATGCTTTTCAAGAACAATATTTGTTTGTGGCGCTATGATCAGTGACTTGGGTAACTTCAGCGCTGGGTTTTATTTGGAGGCATCAAAGTAAAAGGAGTCATATTTTCATTTGTACACAACTCTGAGTTCATCATATCCTAATAAATACGTGACAAATGCTCCTTTTGGAAGGCGGTGCGGTGACAAGTTGTGTAAATTTCATTCAAAGGTCTTAAATTTCATTTCTTTCATCTCTCTGTATTCAGTCACGTGAGATTCGCTGCTTCTGAACGAATCTCTTGCTATTTTGGACTTTTTCTTCATTAAAGCCATTAGCTTTTCATGAGGCAGCCGCGCTGCGTCCTCGTGCTAATTAGGTGTCTATATTTCTATATCTCGTTATTGGATTTATTTTATATTGTGCTTAATAGTAAATAGTGTTTGAATTTTAAAATCCACCTCTTGGGGAGCGACATAAAGGGGAATTTTTAATCAGGGTTTCTGTAAATGAAAGGACTCTGGGTTTTTTTTTTTTTTTTTTTTTTTTTTTTTTTTTAACGAATGTGTCCTAATGAGTTTGCAGGTTTTTTAAGCAGATACACACTCTGATTATATTTTGATATATTTCTGTGCACGCTGCTTCTCCTCCCCACTCCGGTCGCAGCAGGAGACGGGTGAAGGGGGTGGGCGATCATCATCATCACTGCCATCATGGTGAGGGGGAGATGAAGAACGAGCAACCTTGTTGTTTTTATTTTTTAAATAATTTCTTCCTGAGGCCCCGGTGATGAGGCGCGCTAATGTCTACCTGCTGACGGGCGAGGGACTCCTGCGTCTCCTGCGTTTCAGCCTGGCTTGACAATTAAGACCTGGGCGACTGTAGCCAGGGGTTAATACCGCTCATTAAAAGAACTAGGTCATTAGCGAAGAATCAAGGCTCTTAGGGCGGCAGGGGATGTGAGATTGGGGGGGGGGGGGTTGATGGAGAGGAGGAGGTGGCAGCGGCGGTGTACTAAACTCTGCATCTCGGTGAACATGCAGCCCCTTACATTAATTAACCTCCCTTTTCCTTGTTGGGGAGGTGGGAGAAAAAAATCCGCTGTTATCATATATGCACATGGCTGTACACCAATTATCTGCAGAGAAGAAGAAAGCTAGTTTCCAGTCCTCCCTGTGGTCGCCCCGCGCTCCTGTGTGAGCAGAGTTACATTATTTCAGTGGGATGAGGGGCTTGGGGGGGGGGGGGGGAAATCTAATGTCTGAGTAAAAAGGGTATTAAAATAAAGGAGGGGAATCATGGCAGAAATCAGCCGTTGCTTTACCACAGGGGAGGGGAAGCAAATAAAAGCTGCGGAAATGAAAATAAATAAGCTTTGCTAATACTTCACCTACGCCGCTAATGTGTTATTAAGCAGTCTGACCTTCAGGAGAAGAGAGCTTGTGTTAAATGGGGGGGGGGGGAATAACAGATCAGTTTCAGAGATGCAGAAATGTCAGGTGTAAACGCTGCTTTAGGCTATTAAGCTGCTGCTTGGTGACAGGAAGTGACGTAATGCAGGACCAGAACTCTCAGATGATTCATGTAAAAATGGTTCTGAATTAAATTATTCCCAGGAATCATAAATGTTCTTGAATTACAGCCAGGATTCTGCAATAAAGTGAAATAAATTACTTAGTTTGAGGATTTTCTTACTGTTTTAGCAATTGAAGCGTTCAGACCAGTGGCGGCCCCAAAGGAGGGTCGGGGGGGGGCGTGGCCACCCCTGGTGGGGTTAAAAAAAAAAAATGGCCTGTTGCGATAAATTTTTCTGGCAATTGTCCCTATAATTATTGTGATTGAACGACAATATTGTTGTTTTGAGACCTCTTTCAAGTAATATATTGATAATGGCATATTAATCCAATTTCATCCTCTCAAAGATAAATAAACTTTCATTTTGTAAAGAGCACTTAACACTGGAACTGGAGATTTATTTATTTTTTTTTTTAGCTATCTAGAATGAAACAAAGCAACCAAAAACTGAAATAAAAACCACTCAACAAATCAAGTAAACGATTGTTTCTATAAACAAAAATGTTCTTCAAAAAATATTAATTCAGAATGGACACCATTGAGCTCATTTAAATTTATCAATTTATCATGTGATTAATTGCTTATTACAACAAGCTTGATAAATATAAAGTGTTTTTTGGCCACCCTAAAACTTTTACCCCCCCCCCCCCCATGAACATTTTCTGGGGGCGCCACTCGTCCAGACGTTGGCTTGGATGCTCACCTGAAGGTAAACGGTGAGTCTTTATGAAGACTTTTAGAGGAAGAGGAGATTCATTCCTTCAAGTATCTGAGAGCTTCTTAACCTGGATGGGGAAAAAGTATGTACACCCTACCTAAATATTTCAGATCAGGCAGCGATGACCTGAGTAAACAGAAAAAGCTGTTTTCAAGACGATTTAATTAAAAAAAAATTTTTTTTTTAAAAAAATACAATATTTAAAAAATGCTTACACCGTGTGGAATAAATTTTAATTTGTTAAAGGGGGGGATTAAGGGTTAACAGTTCTTAAACAAATTAACTGTTTCCCAACCATGTTTTATTTAATTTCACCTGTACAATCAAGAAGTCCCTTAAATAGAACCTGTCTGGCAACATGAAGTAGGTTAAAAGGTCGTCGAAAGCAACACAAAATGGCCCAACCTGACCATGAAACACGGTGGTGGTAGTGTGGTGATCAGGGGCTGCTTTGCTGCTTCAGGACCCGATCTCATTTTGAGCTCAATCACGCTTGGGTTAGAAGGAACTTAATGACTCGGACAACCAAAATGAAGATTTTGGAGTGGCCTAGTCAAAGTCTGGACTAGAAACGCAGTTTTAACAAAGCCGATCATGCTTGAAAAACGCTCCAATGTAGATGAAATAGTGGGCCCAGAGTTCTCCACAGCGACTCAATTATTTTTTTGTTGAAACTTCATCAGTGAGTCGATGCGACTTAAAACCATGGATTCTCCAAGTAAGCTAGCTTTAGCTCAGTCTTGCAGGTTTTGACTGATTTCCTCGTGTGTTTGGTCCAGTTTGAGATCATGTTTCCCCATAAATCCAAAGTCTCGCTATAACTGAAGCACTTTCATCAATTTTCTTGGGGTTTCTGACGGAAATTAATGTCATAAATTCAAAAATAATTGCTTCTTAAGCAAGAAGATGCACAGAATGCCACCTGGCGCTTGACATCGATGGCCTCCTGCTCTGCTTCTGCTCGTTTTCCCTGATCTGACTGGCCTGGAGACCCGAAGAGGTTAACTTCATCTGCGTGCTCCCGTTGGGCGGGAAATGTCAAACATTATCTGGGTTCTGGATGAAAACGACGAGCGCGTGTCCAGTGATGAGGGGAAGCCAGGAGACCTGCTGCGTGGCGTCTTTTGAAGGCAAGACACAAAGGTCTTCAGATAGAGCAGCCTCTCAAATATTCTCCTGAGGGTCTTTGCTTTGAAGTTTAATTTGGGAGAAGGTGGGGTGATTTTTCAAAAGGTGGACAGCTCAATTTTGTACAACTCAAATATCAGGCGGCTTTGATAGGTAGCTCTTCTTCATTTTCTACAATAAAGTGTGAAAGAGGAATTCAAGGGGGGTTAAATTAGCCTTAATATCAGGCCCGTGTGGCAGTGTTTTTATCTGCTAATTTCTCAAGCATCGTAATGAGACAGTACCGAGCGATGGAGCGATTTGAATTTAAATGATATAATACTTGAGATAGCCCTAATTCACCCATACATATTTAATCTGACATATTATCTCGCTCCTGCAACGACCAGATCTGATATGACGGCTCGGCCGCAGGAAGGAGCGAGGCGCGCCGCCGTACGACGGGGAGGGCGCGGAAAGAAAAGGTGGTGGAGAATCGGCTCGGTGCAATCAGAGCCACTTTAGAGCGCCGAGTGGGCCCGTCGCCTCACTGAGGAGGAGAAATAAAACCTGCAGTGATCCAGTGGAGGGAACACGTGACGCGAACTGGAACAGCTCGAAGCAAAAAAAGTGACTACCTCCATCAGATGTCACACATGTTCACATCTGGGTCCTCCTCTACGTGTCAGGCTGTCCTCAATGTCCTTCCTTACATGCATCTGAGATGCTCATTTCCACCATGTTGGGTCACACATTACCCCTAATATGTAGCTTTCAGTGCTGTGAAAACATCAATGTTTTAACTTGTTTCATTTATTAAACGAAAAAATCAGCTCAAACCAACCTAACCTTATGTGGAAAAAGTAATTACAGTGAAACAGCCTGTTTAGACATGTCAGTTGGGAGTATTGGGCACACTTCCGATAACGCGCTAATAGCAGAGCTAATTTTTAGCTTAGCTCTGTTGCTAACTTTAAAAAGTTTTAAGTGTATTTCTATCGCACATTTCAGCAGCAAGGCATTTCAAAGTGCTTTACATCGTTAAAAATATCAAGCAAGTACACATGTAGCACACTTAGCGTCCCCTAAATTAGCTTAGCGGTAATTTACTTGGCTGTTTCGTAAACTTTCAGTAGAATAAAGTTCAACATCTGTGTTGAAGTTTTGGTTATCATGTAGTCAGAAGTTTATATTATCTTATTTTGAATTGGGTGAAGACTGTTTATGCAGTAGTTCTGTTTTTTCCCCCAATAACTTTACTTCAATCATACAGCAACACGAACAGTAGAGAACAAGAGATATATATATATATATATATATATATATATATATATATATATATATATATATATATATATATATATATATATATATATGTATATGTATATATGTATATGTATATGTATATATGTATATATATATATATATATATATATATATATATATATGTATATGTGTATATGTATATGTATGTGTATATGTATGTGTATATGTATGTGTATATGTATGTGTATGTGTATATGTATGTGTATGTGTATATGTATATGTATGTGTATATGTATATGTATGTGTATATGTATATATATATATGTATATATATATATGTATATATATATATGTATGTGTATATATATATATATATATATATATATATATATATATATATATATATATATATTTAACAGCAATATTTAATATTTACAGGGTTGTAGTCTTGAAAGGGCAGGAAAAAAGGTGAATGGTATTCAGCTGAAGCTAATGCTAAAGCATTCAGCTGAAGCTAATGCTAAAGCATTCAGCTGAAGCTAATGCTAAAGCATTCAGCTGAAGCTGAATACCATGTTGGTGTTGCATTTTTAGTTTTAGCTTCCACTAACTACTGTTTTAATATAGCTTTAGTATTAGTTTTGCTAAATAGTTAGTGCAGTGCTTTAGCATTAGCGTCTGCTAAACACAGTATTGGTGTAGTGCTTTAGCATTAGTTTCCGCTAAATACCGTGTTTTAATATAGCTTTAGTATTAGCCTCACTAAATACTGTGTAGCACTTTAGCATTAGCTTCTGCAAAATATAATGTTGGTGTAGCACTTCATCAACCTTTGCTAAATACGATTTGGAATAGCACTTTATTGGTAGTGGCGCTATGGTTAGTGCTTTAGGGTTAGTGCAAACTTTTTAGCTAGCAGTGCCCACCATTGGAGATGGGATTGAAGTTCTGACTTGCTTCCCAAGCCCCTTTAGATGTGGTCTTCCAGGTATGTTTTGGAGCTTAAGGCTGGAATTTTTCTGCTGGTGAACATAATTCCTGGTTCCTTCACCAACAGCAAGGTCCCGAAGCAACAAAGCAGCCCTAGACATCACACTGCCACCGTTGTGTTGTACTTTTGGTATGATTATCTTTTTCTATCTCCAGATTTTAAGTGTGCACAATTTTCAAAATATTCACAATCTATGGACTATTTTTCCTCAAGATGTGGAGGCAGGTGAGCTCCACAGTGCTTTAGAAGGTTAAGTTTGTCCGGCAAACAGTTACTAACACCCTCCACGAGGTTGGTAAACTACAAAGCATTACTGCTAAAGCAGCTGGCTGCTAATAGAGCTGTGTCCAAGCATATTAAAGGAAAATTTAGTGGAAGGAAAGTGTTATCCTTATCAGATAAAAGTACAGTTTGCATTTAATTAGAAATTCAAGCTCCCAGAGTTTGGAGGAAGAGCCTGGAGGCACAGAACCCAAGGCCCAGAAGTAGTTTTCACAGTGATGCCACTGCTGCTGTACACAGAGCTCAAAGCTTCCCTCTGCTGATGACCTTTACAGAGATGCTGATTTCATTTCCCAGCAGGACTTTGTAGCGGCCCAACACACCGGTCTGACCTATGCTCTGGAGAGACACCAGAACCAACAACGGAGACTCCTTGACGGTTGCTATCAAAGCAACCTAAGCTTTTTTTTTTTAACCTCGCAGCAGAACCACAGGCTGATCTCCTCCATGCCATGCCGCATTGATGCAGTAATTCATGCAAAAGGAGCCCCTGCCATGCACATACCATACAGTACATGGATATAATATGAAGTAGTCCATTGTATCTCTCCTAAAAGTCATTGTCTCTTCGCTTTTATCCAATATTCCTATATTATGAACAACTGAATTAGGAGTTCTTGGTTTGGTAAAAAGACTAGACAAACAAGTCAAGAAAGCAGCCAGGGGCCAAAGATATACCTCAGAAGGATAAGAACAAAAAAGTTTAATGCCTCTAGTGGTCAACTGTTTCTGCTGATGTGACTTAACTCTCATTCCTGGAGTGTTTATGATCCCTGTGGACAGGAAGTTATCTTAGACACAGAACAACCTCCCTATCCTGCATCTTTGTCTAGTTGAGGGATTTTCTGTTTGCACAGAGAGAATAATAATCCCAGAAGTCGAGCATCTCTCACCTAGAACATCATAAGCACCCAGCTGTTTCTGTGTGAGGGCATAGCTGCAGCTATAGGAGGGTTAGAAATGAGAGATTTGCTCAATTAAGCAATACAGCCCAGCTGAGGACAGCACCTGTGCACATTGGAGTCCTGTTTTATCTCTGCGGATAACACGGCCGTTTACCCTTTGAAGCATTCAGCCACTGAAAGCTGGTGCATCTCCTACCTGGTGCAGCGTCTCCAGCAGCCACATTGTGCTTAATTGCTCTCTGGGTGTTAATGTGCACTTGTGTTTGGAGTGTTTAATTTTCGCCCGCCTGGTGTAACGACGAGCGGCTCGCACTCTACTGGTTTCTAACAGTTGGACGAAATCACAGACACGATGGAAAACTGCGAGCGGAGGGGAAGAGGCTCCTGCTGTTTGTGGTACAAGACGGCGGGTTAAATTACCTGTTTACATGCAGTGGTGTGTTAACCAGCAGGTTGGTGCTGGAAAGGACCGGAGTCTGCTGGGAATACTCCGGCTTTGTCTCGTAGCTGGAGTACTATTGTTTGTAGAGGAGGTTTGGAGCTTTCTTGTTTCATGAATATCTCTCTTCCAGTTAAAACGGTGCATTAACCTCAATCAACATTAGAATCTAGAGGCCAATAGGAGATGCTCCATAATGTCTGGACTGAACCTTTTGGTTAGGAGCTAAGAAATCTCCAAATAGTAGAAATCTCTGCTTCTACCCACTAAAAGGTTGCATTCAAAAGGTGTTTGCTTCGTGTCTGTTTAGCAGTATGGCACGAGTCGGTTATCATATTTTATGCTCCGGCATATTCCACTGCCATCTGGACTCTGACTGGGCAGACGGGGTTAAACCCTAAAACCTAACGTTGCGTCATACTAGTGACAACCAGTGTGATGGACTAGTATGTCTTGTGATGTTTTTCTGTCCCCCAGTCAATGGCTGGATGGTGCTGTGTGACTCCATTAGCCACACCCTGACCGTGGCATTGTCCATACGAACCAACAACTGAAGTAGCACCCAGGAATGTTGTGGAACAGGTCTGTGCAGTTTGCAACTTCATGGTTTGGCGTATTCAGGAGAGCGTTTTCACCACCGGTTGGGCAAATGGGGGGTAAATCTAAACATCTATCGTTGGGACATATGAGAGCGATGACAAATGTGACGTACTTGTATGTCTAGTGATGTGTTTCTGTCCCCAACCAACGGATAATGCTGTGACACAATTTACTCCATCCTTACTGTGCCGTTATCCCTATGGACAACTGAAGGGGCACCCAGGAGTGGTGTGGGACGGGTAAGAGCTTTCTGTAACTTTATAATCTGGCGTAGTCCACCACTAGTTGGACACTCACTGGGCAGATGGTGTTAAACCCAAACACCTAACATTGCATCATACTAGTGCACTGTCAAATGTGACGTAGTAATATGTCTAGCTTCACCCTAACATGCCATTTTTCCGATGGAGGTGATTGGACAGATGTCCTCCAACGTTACTCAAAGAAACCTTTCTTCTCAGACTTTCTATTTTTAAAAGAATCAGATATAGGTTGGTGTCCACATGGTTTGATGCATGAATAGGGATGATTTTGTTCTTGATCTATGAACCAACCAGGGGTCCTGCTGTCCGCAGGTGTCTGCAATTGTTGACCTGCAATTGTTGAGTCTGGAACCAGTTTGGAAAATATTTCTATTTTCTCCAGTTCTTCCCAATTTGTTTAGTAAAAGTCTGTCCTTTAGTATGCCCAACTGTCAGTTCCTCTGTCCATCTATTAGTATGTCCAGCTGTCAATCTGTCAATATGCCCAGCCATCAGTTCTTTTGTCTCTATTCGCCAGTATGTCCATTGTTTAAGCCATCTTTCTATAAGTGTGTCCATCAGTCTATCTTTCTAAACGTCCTTAGTATTTCCATTCATCAGTTGCTCTCGCCATCTTTCAGTATGTCCGGCCGTTGATCGTCCGTCGGTCCGTCGTCGGGTCGTCTCGCCATCCATCAGTATGCCCTTTCAGCTCATTGAACTTTTCATGAATCTGTAGAGTTTATAACTGAGGAAACTAAAACCTTTTCTGTCAGCAGAAATCTGATTCTAGTGGTTTTAAATCAAATTATCAAGCGAGGGACCCATTCAGAAATATTTCAGTCCACATGTTTATTTGGATCATGCTACCTTCAGTTTCTGCTCATCTGACAAATTTCTTTGCATCATGATTGAAATGGTGAGAATGACATTTTGGAGAAACAGAAATTCATCCTGTCTCAAACTTTGCTTTTTAAGACGCTTTATAATTAAAACAGCTTCATTTAACCTCCATAGTTTGGTTTACGGTGAGTTTAAATGAAGAACTTGAGACATAAAAGGCCTATTTCTTCTTCTGCATGTTTATCTGTCGTTTCTACAGTATGTCAGTTCAGATGGAGTGCATTAATCTTCTCAACAAACAAAACAGACAATTTCAACTGGCAACATTGCCCCAAGATGGAGGCGGGAAAGTTGCTGAGCAGATGTCGGTTGTTGTGTTCCTCTCTGCGGTTTTCCTTTGCCCATGCGTAGATCTTCTATCAAAGAGGGCTTATCCGAATAAAGTGCTTAAAAGCTTTTCTGACGCCTGGTGATGTGAACGCTCCTTGGCTTGATCTGCAGACTAAACAAACCGTAATGATGCAAGCTTGTGGAAAGATGCACACAGCAGTCGAACAACAAATGCCCTCGCTTGATGTTTTTATTAATGTTTTCTCTTCGTCTTTTCATCACGCTTTTTCATCTCTCTTCTCCGCTGCACTGGATCCCTCTTTGTGTTTGTTCATGCGGAGGTGCAGAGGAACACCACCGTTTTTAAATTCATGCAGGAAAACGGAGAGGAACGTGTCATCCGCCGTCTTGCCCCGCAAATTTCCCTCGGGACAGCGGAGACATAATCAAAAATATTCAAATACTCTCCAGTCAGTGTGAGGAGAAACAACAATCCTGCTGCAAAAGGTGTATTTTCCAGCTTAATAATAAGCCGAGTCCCGCTCAGAAGCGGCGGCATTAAGTTTTCAACACTCTGTGTTTTGTAACAAGGTTGAATTTGGGGAGAAAGTTTGGAGCCGTACTCCTAAGACCTGCCGTGTTTTTTTTTTTTTTTTTTTTTTTTTTAAATGCCGAGAAGGAGCATTGGGGCGTCTCGTCTGAAGTCGCGACTTCTGGCTCGCGAGGAAGACGTGGAGAGATCCGCTCGCTGAAGCCAATCAAAAGACCTGAATTCTATTTGTTTTGTTTCAAGGGAAGACGACAAAGGGGGCCTCAAGGTCTTCTTCAAGATGGCTCTGAAGCCTGAGACGGGTGTGGGGGGGGAGATAGAGGGAGGACCAAAGCTTTCAAGTGCCCGTCCTTGGTGGGACCTTTGCCGTGGTGCCAGGTACACAGCTTTTAGGACGAGGGAGCGCGGAGGCGGCGGCGGGTGTTTCATGTCAGTGCGTGGTTGGGAGTTATTAATATTCTCAAAGACAGAGTTTTCTCCCCCGGATTGAAATAATGGATCATACTTAAAAGGGGAAGAACTCATTTCAGGTTTTAATACGGTAAGCCTGTTGGAACCAATTATTGGAGGTGCTTTGCCATTGTCATCTTGCATTTCTCCTTGAGGAGATTAACTGGCAGCGCTGAAAAGGCCCCACAGTATCCGGGATTTCTCTCATTCCCAGAATCTGCCTGAACAGAAATCATTTTTTTTTTTTTTTTTTTTTTGATTTCTTCATGAGAGCAAGCGAGTGGTTGTGTGTGTGTGTGTGTGTGTGTGTGTGTGTGTGTGTGTGTGTGTGTGTGTGTTAACTTCCAACGTGCTTCACGTATTTTGGCTTCATGTTCTACCTAATTATTGCAACTTGATCCTAAAGCAGGAGTGTCCTAATCCTCTGCTGTACTGCAGAAATCCTGTTTCAGAAACTTTTGGTGAGGAATTTGGCCTGTTTTTAATAGACCGGGAGAGGAACTGTGACGGCAGAAGGACGGGCCTCTCTGGGAGCCTCCTCTTTGTTTCTTCATATGCTAATTCACGCACAGAGACGGCGGAGGAAAGTTGGAGAAAGTTGGAGGAAGTTGTGTGATGAGAAGGAAAGCGGAGGAGTCTTGTTTCCTGACTGGTCCCTGAACGAGTATAAAAGAGGAACTAGAGCTCCAACTTCAGAGTTTTTATTCTAGAATCATAATTTTAACACAAATTAAACTCAGAAGTGATATCTGGTCATCCTTTTAAAACAAACTGTGGTGTTAATCCTTACGAGAAGATGCAACGTTTTGAGATGCTTCAGGGTGTTTTTCACCTTGATTACATCCGACTAGCCATCCGCAACAGATGCAAAAGGGAAACCCTGACATTCCCCTGCTAAGGAATGTTCTTTGGCTCCTACTGGGGGTTCCCAAGGTGTCTCCATGCTAGAAGGGGTAAATAAGTTCCTCCAGCAGGTTCTGGGGTCTCCTACATAAGGGAAGGAACCTGAAAACATCAGAGTACGCATCCAGGGTACATCCTGTTCATCCACCCACCTCCCACCCCATCCAGCTGTCACTCCTGAACAAGACACCAAGATATTTGAATAACTTTCTGGTGAAGAACCATGGAAACACCAACTCTGATCACTACTCTCTAAGAACCGTTGAAGGGTACGTTGATGGTTCCCAAACCCAGACGCCCTCCTCTTCACGACTGCCTTGAAATCTTGATCGTGAATACCTTAAATGGGATTGTTGTTGGAGTCCAACTGAAACTGGGAACATTTTATGTGGACACAGCTTTGGATAAACTATGACCAAAGTGTCCTTAAAAGCAACCGAGGGTACCCCATAAGCACCCCCTTGCTGTGAGGGATACAGCCGCAAGTCATCTTTATTGGCACAAAACACATTTCGATCAAATCTAGGTCAGCGAGGTGGATCCCTTGTTTTGACCAGTTGTTCCTACAGTTTTTTGTTTAGTTTTAGAAACACAAAACCTTACTAACGTGAAAACATCCAAAATCCATGAAATGATGATTAAAATCAGTCAGATTTGCCCTGAAATGCTGATTAAAGCTGGTCTGTCTGATATAGACCAAATCAAAACCTTCAGAGCAACTCGTGGTTGAAAGCTCATGTGTTGTCTTGGGTTAGATCTCAGTAAATGCTTTCATGCAGATGTTCTCTCTGTTTCTATATTTTGATTGAAACTGCTTTTCACCTCTCACTGTTGAGGCACATTTAGAAATTGAAAGACCTCTTCCTGTAATCAGGAAGTAAAAATCGTTTTTTACTTCGCGTTCAGAAATCTGCGCCAATGTGCCCCTCCAGGACGGTACCACAGCCAAACAGAACGCCAGACCAGGTGTCGCTTCTATTGAGACGAAAAAAACCGAAGAGAAAGCAAAGTTAACTGTTGAAATGACAGCAAATGCAAATTGTAGAAGAAGAAAGTAGCAGAGTGAGGAAGGTGGTCAGTTTGTCCTCAAGCATCTTAAGTCTGTGGCAGCAGAACCACAGAGATGCCTCAGGATAACTATCAGCTTTATCAAAAAGGAAAGTTTTAAGCCTGGACTGAAAAGTAGACGGGGTGTTTGCTTCACCCTGGTGCTCTGTTAGGAACATCTGGAACAATCAGATCTCTGATGTATGATGGATCTGATTATTAAGAGCTTTATATGAGGAGATTCTTAAATTCTATTGATTTAACAGGGAGCCGATGGAGGGAAGCTAAAATAGGAGAAATCTTTTTTAAGGATGCCTCCCTGAAGTTTTCCTTTCTAAATTGCCAGTGATCAGGTGTGTTTTCACATCAATAGACATGTCTTACGCAATTTATTTATTTATTTATTTTTTTCTCTGTGGTTTATCCCCTATCACTTCGTTACTACATTTACAAACCAATTAGCTCCCTAATGTAGTCATCTTTTCCACATGGTGACTTGGAAGATTTTTTTTTTTTTTTTTTCCTCTAAGACTTTAACTAATTTTTGTTTCCATTGCTTTAATTTAACATTTTTCTCAGAATAACCTCCTCTGAAAATAGCAAAATGTTACCTTCTTACTGTTTCTATTTGCTTTAGCAGTTTTGTGGTGTACAACAGGGATGAGTACTTGGTCCGAATCTATTCTTAATTAGCAGAATAGATTCTGTTGACTTATTTGTTTCGAACCATAAGCACCATCTTTCTCGTGAGAGATTGATCAATCGTGACCATCATTGAGCCAATCATGCTGCCCCCTGCTGACCACTAATTGGCATTACGCTGCATCCATCAAAAGACCTGAGCCACCTGAGAAAGCAGTGCCGGCTCTGCTCCTTCCGATACATGGCATCTGTGTTGGGAGACCAATCTAGCTAGTTGTCAAGGTGTACCCCGGGGTATTTCTAGGTTTGTACCTCTTCAGTGTGACCTCTCTGTTAATGGTGACCAGCTGGAGCGATGGCTTTGACCTCCGAAAGTCTATGATCATCTGGTTTTGGAGGTGTTCACCAGGAGGCATTTCTTTTTGCTCCAGCTACTGAAGGCCCTCACCAGAAGCCTGTACTCCTCCTCCTTTCAATTCCTGATACGCACCACAATACCTGTATCATCAGAGTACCTCCGAATGGGGCAGAAGTCACACCTGTACTTTGTCATCAATATACACCCAGTTATTTTATTCAATAATCTCTCGTTTAATATTTAGCCTCTGAAAGATCATGTGGTTTATAATTACTATTTTGATTTTGGTGCTGTCGAGAACAAACTGGTCTTCTGTTCTGAAGGTAAACTAATGTAACCTTTGCCGTCATTTCTAAGTACTATTCATATTTGTGTTGACTTGGCAGACTTGTGGTGTACTATAGGGCTGAGTTCTCGGTCTCATTCTTGATTTATATGTTGAACCTATTCAAAACCAAAACTTATTTCACTGTTACTGGATAGACTGATAGATGCAGTAAATCTTTTTAAGCCCTTGTTTTATTTAGAATATAATCTACATCTATATAGCTTTAAACAGTCATAAAAATTTGTATTTTTTTGGAAAAATCTAGGCAGTGTCCATTTTTAAGCATTCACTGTTAAAAAAAAACAACAAACACCTTTATCTTTTCTTGTAAAGCCCTCAGTAGGTTTAAAAAAGTGCTCTACAGACAATATTTCCTGTTTATTAACTCAGCTGACATGTTATTCCCTTGGACAGAACAGCCTAAACCTCACTGCAGAACCTGCCTCTTTTGTTATCTTCAGATTCCTTACCTCCCTCCCTCCACCCCACCAGTACCAGGAGTGAGCAGCATTCTCGGATCATTACTCCTCAAAGAAATTTAAGCGAGGGACGCCATTTAATTTTTTTTTTTTTTTTCCTCCTGCCCAAATGCAGTCAGTCATTAGAAATCCTAGCTGTCATGGCAGTTCCATTTTTGGTGCGGGGTGTGTTTGTTGCCTCATTTCTTTTAATTTTATCTCCATTAGCTTAATTCTTTTTTAATATTTCCATCTAACGAACTTTACAGTCCATTTTGTCTCAGTGTCTTGCTAAGCGAGTTTTATGAAGCAGGCAGTTGGCTTTTCCATTTGAGAGCGGGTGAGGAGGAGGAAGAGGAGGGGAAGGGGTGCCCCGGTGCCTTTGTCAGCTTATTTTTGGCACCTTAGCAAGCAGTTCTGCTTCTTCGCCTTGATTATACAAGCAAACAACTGCATGAAGTTCATTAACAATAAAGCACAGGCTAATTAAGCCGAGCCCCTTAGACAAACCAGAGCTGTCATCCCGCATGTGTTCGGAGCCGATTGAGCTGTTAAAGATTTACCTTCACTTGTCTTTTAGTCCTCCGTTTCCTCACAAAGGCCCTCGCCGATTCGTCTCAGAGGGCTTTTAACCTCAGCTGCTGCCATTTGGGGGTGGTTTACGTCAAGCTACAGTAGCCTGACAAGGATAAAGCAACGTTTACTTCCTCTTCCTTCACTTTGTTTCATTGTGATGTGGGTGCAGCATATATCTGTCCTCTTAACAACGTTAAAAACACAATGATCCTGTTGAACTACAGGCCGCGGCGTGGCGCCATAAATTACATGTGAATCAGTCCGCCCAGAGGTTGTGAGCTGTGCCATTAGCAAAATGGCCCTCCAACCCTTTGTTAATGTAATTTGCTTAATTGCTCCCTATCAGTATACGGATGAGATGGTTGTCTGCAGAGAGCGTTCAGGACATATTAGTTTTAATATTAGTCTTATTCTCAGGGATTTATTTTAGAAAAACCCAAACATGCATTTGCAGGATCTAAAACGAAAACTGGTACTGAAGCAGCTTTGTAAACTGACTTTGGTGAAAGCTAGAGAGTTCTTGAACCGATTTCGCTTGATAAAGTGGAAAACCTCAATGTGCTGTAACCTTCAGGCAGTTTCCTCCTCTTCATCTCTGAAGGCTCCGTTCTACCCCCTCCGGGGTTGCGAAAAGCCGCGGTTCCCCACTGCGACGGCTCCTCTTCGGTGTTTAATTACAGGGGAGGTGGAGTGTTCTGTGTCTCCGCCGAGACGCAGTCAAGAGGTGACCTTAACCTCTGGGATGCCTGAGCTCAGCGTCTGCAGATTGGTTTCATCTTTGCATGACTATACCTGTATCACCAGGTGGGTTTATTATGGTTCCTACGCAGTCAGGAGAACGTATAGTACAGAAAAATACTTGTATTTCCAAACTTTATTCGCTGTTCTGTGATCTGTTGTACTTTAAGTGTGGACAAAAAACTGGTTCATACACTGAAAATAAGTGATAAAGTCCAGAGAAATACTTGAAAAGACCTTAAGTGTGAACTGCTGATCAAGACCACTTGGATATATGCTTGGAAGGGAGAATGGAGAAATGAGGGATGACTCGGCACTTACGCTTAGCAAGTAAAAGTAGTATTTTACAAGAGATTTTCCTGTTTTTGTGTGGATTATAGTATTTCTTTTTGGTGTTTAGACCATAAAAAAATGATAAAACTCGATTACGACAGTGAAATATTTGCTGTGATATGTTCAAAACAGAAAAATATGTTTCAATCTGAGCCAGAAAGGTAAGGAATTTTGAAAACTAGGGCTGCACCTATTAATCAAATTAATCATGATTAATCGATTATTGAAATAATCGTCAACTAATTTGGTAATCAATCGTTAACCAGGAGTATACAGACTAAAAAAAGGCATTTGCTGGAAAAACACACATAGAGCAGTAATTAAGCCAAAACTGCACAAAATATAGAAACATTTTGGATTTAAGATAAAAAAAAAAGGAAAAAAAAAAGCCTGTAAATATGTTCTACCCAGAACTGCTTAAGTGGCAGTTTTATTTTCACCTGGTTCAAATTCACTAAAAATAGCTATATTGTTGCATTTTAGGCAATAAAATGTTTTTCTTGTTTATAAAAAAGGAATTTGTTTATTTGCCTCTTTAATGCATTTCTAATATATTGTATAAAAAAGCCTAAATTAAAAATCTGCAGAATGTGCCAAATTTTTTAAATCCGGTTAATCGTAAGAATAATCGATTGCTAAAATAACTGTTAGGTGCAGCCCTACTGAAAATAGTGATATCACAATATAGATTACCTTACGAAGCTCTCTCCACTCTCCCTCATCTGACTGGTCAGGTTTAATAAAATCCTTTGTTTCAGCTTGGTTTATTTTTTTTTAAACAAACATCCAAATCTGGGAATAGTAAATTCACTGAAGCATTCAAAGAGTTTAACGCTACCACGTTTATGGGCCTTTAAATCCTCGGTGATAACATGAAAATTATCCAGGATCAATTTGTAACTGCCTTGGACGTGTTGTACTGGGGGCTCGCCAATTTGTACCGGCTTTCAGGATGATTAGCGCTGCCTGGGAGTTCATTTGTACCTGCCTGTGGAATATATTGTTCCGAAGGCTTTAGAACCAGCTGAGAGTCTGGGGACACTTCGTACCAGCAATGCATCAGTTCCTACCTTCCTTTGGGATAATTCCAATGAACCATACATCAAGTTGGACTGGGCTTTGTGATGTTTTGTACTAATCATGCACCACCACCTTGTGCATTTATTTATTTTTAAATCAAAAATCGAAGAACTAGCCAATTGGTCAGTTTTTAGCTTCCTTGGGGTTACAACAGCCATACATCATTCGGACGTGTTTTTTGGGTTATTTCGTATTGACCATGAATCAAGATGTAATGGCCTTGGAAGTTTTATACGGACAAGGCATCACTTTGTATTTGCCTTCAGGACACTTTTGTTCTGAACACTTCAGTTTGTACCTTTGGGGCTTTTCTTACCAACCAGGCCACATGTACCTGTCTGGAGGATAGTTCGTATTGGCCATGTGTCAAGTACATACCTTTAGAGCATTTTGTACTGACCATTTGTCAGTACAGTCAAGAGTGAATTTTTATTTACTTTAGGGACTACTTGAGGTACTTTTGTACTAACTCCTCAGTTTGTACCTACCTTTGGGGAATTTCCTACCACCTGGGCCACAACTTGTACCCGTCTAGAGGATAGTTCGTGTTGACCACGTGTCAAGTACCAACCTTTGAAGCATTTTTGTTCGTCAGAAGAGGCCAGAGTGAATTTTTATTTACTTTGGGGACGACTTTAGGACATTTTCTACTGACAACTTCTCGGTTTGTACCTACCTTTGGGGAATTTCCTGCCAGCCGGGCTACAACTTGTACCCATCTTGGGGACGTTTCCTCCCATCCTTTGAGATGTTTTGAACTGACCACGCCGCAGGTTTTGTGGATGTTTTATACCCTCTTTCATAATCAATAATGTACTCAATACTTTTTAAAATATGCTCAGTGGAAGGGAATGTGGGTATATTACTCCTTTAAGATGAGCAGATGGTTGCTCAGAGTACTTTTAGCTGGATCGAGTCATGACCTCATATTTCATTAGTTAACTGGATCAAATGGTAGTTAGAACTAAAATCTTCAGAAAATATAAAACTGAATCAACCAGACATTTGAGCATTTTTATGAACGTTCTTACCCTTAATTTAGTGACTTAACGACCAAGAGAAGTGAACTCATTTGCAGTGGTTAAGTATGTGGCTTTGTAATGTCTGTAGATGAATTACCAAAGGGTGGACTTGAGCCTCTTGTCACTCATTGACTCAGATGTTTGAGAAAGTAAACCGGAGTACCTGAAAGGCTCAAAGAAGTCGATGCCCTTTTATTAAAAGGTAAAAAAGTCTACTTTGGACTGGTTAAATCTCTGTTCAAACCCAGAGGTCTGAGTGAAGGTAGAAGCTCCTTCAAAGCTGCTCTCCAACAAGTGATCCAACCTGAACGGATGCGCTGCTCGCCGAGGCCGGGGGCACGACGTACGAGCCGTCAAACAGAGCGATATGAATCTGCGCCGTAATTCACAGAAAAAGAGATTAGAAGAAGATAATAGTGTCATATCTCAAAAGTTAACAGTGAGGCCCGTGTGAACTGTGAATAATCTTATAATTACTGATCTAATGCCATTAAGGCCTGACAGAAATAGAGAAAGCAACGCTTGGATGAGGCGCAGTTAATCAACTGTGCGCTCCTCGTTGGATCATCAGCCTGGGCCACGACTGATGATAGGTATAAGTTTAAATGACAGCTTAAAGGAACATTACGCCGCTCTCGTATTTGGTTAACTTTCCCTTCCAAATGGTGGAAAAACGTGACATCCTTTCAATGTGCCTCAGACTTCTTTATCGCCCCCTCCATTTGTGAGGATCCTCTCTCCTCCCCCTTTTGACCCGGGGCTATTCTTCTTCAGGGAATATCCCCGAGTCTCCTCACCTTGCGCTCTCGTTTAATCCCTTCCACGTGGCGGCAGGCGACTGATCCCACCCCGTTCAGCCTGTGTTCCAGGTTGTTCCTGCGAACCGAGAGTGAGAAGAGACAAAACCACAGTGCTGGAGGCTCCCGTCTCTGATTCACGTTGTTGCCTTTCATTGCTCTTTGTGTGGGAGAAAACACTGCGACAGAGTGCACACCCAGAGTTTGACAGTTTCAAAGAAAAGATCCACCCTCAGCTTGTCAGCCACTGTTTGATCTCATCAGTCGGTGGTGATCAGCTTGATGGCAGAGTGTTCTGGTGGAGCCAAGTTTTGTTTTTTTTTTATTCTAGCAGTGATTGTTGGAAGTGTTGTCTATATTTAACCAGTCATGTAGGAAGAGATGCAGCTAGAAAAGAAATAGAACAGCTGTTTGTGTCCTCAGCCTGCTTTTCCACTTATGTGAAGCTTCTTTAATTTAGTTTCTTGCAAAAGTCACTTTATACACTAATATCTGAGGACTCAGTTTGAAGGGTTTCAGTGTGAATCTTTTGTTGAAAATGTGTTCTGGATCATCTTTAGGTCAGTTTATGTAAAATTTTAGCTTTTGATTAATAACAAAAACAAACAATTCATTCTTAAAAGCTGTGCTAACATTAGATTTGCCCAATTAAATCTCATTTTTTCAACTTTTTTGACATAGTTCTTGAAATTAAGTGGGGTATTAAATGAAAGCAAACTTTCTAGAGGGGGTAATTAGCACTTTCAAGAGTGCACGTCTGTTGAGGAGGTATGAGCAGTTAGCGTCTTACCTGCGTAACTCATAAACGTGTTGGACTTATTCATTGTCATAGATCAAGATAAAAAAACTTCCGCTAAAGCGCTAATAGTGAAGCTAATTTTTCATTTAGCGCTTTAGCTCACGGTTATAATGTAAACGTTTTACCTGAACCTACACTACATAAATCCGTTTTGTGTCATGTTTAACCATAAGACCGCTATCACACTACAGTGGAGGAGCTGAATCAGTAACTGAGGCTGTGAATAAAATGCAGGAATTTAATTCGGTGTGAGTTTCTGTGGAAAAAAAAAAAAATCAAGAAACATGAAAAACTATATATTTTACTGTAATCACAAGCAGTTTTACGCATGTGAATCAATTGCAATATGGAAATGGAATAGAGTGGTAAATATAGCAACAATGCTAGGTCGCTAGGTTGGCAACAGTGCTTTAGCCAACTTTGAAAACGTTTAGCTCACTTAATTTCCCCTAAATTAATTTTTCCGGATAAATTCCAAAGCACTAATTTGTTCGATTCACTTCAGTCAAGTTCAGCATCTGTGTAGTTTTGCTTATTGACTGTTGAGAATGCTTCAAGTAGTAAGACGTTTATAATCATGCTCTTATTTTGAAGTGGGTGAAGACAGTTTATGCAGCAGCTCTGTTTCCTCTTCTCCCGTTTTGTTTTACCAATAACTTTATTTAAAACAAGAAACATACAGGAACAAAAACAACAAAATATAAACATATACAATATCTAAGGGAATTATAGAACATCTAGGCTATGTCATAAATTGGTGCTCAAGGGTTGTAGTCTTCAAAAGGCAGATATAATTTGAATTGAAGTTAGCACTTTTAGCATTAGCTTTCGCTAAGTTCCATGTTGTAGTACTTCAACGTTGGTAGAGCTAATGTTTATGTTCAGTGTTTTAGGATTAGACTACCTTTAACCTCTAGTGTCACCAGTGTGCACCCAGAGCTGCAGTAGAGTTGTTTAGATCCAATTTACGTTAGAATGGTCTAGTCCAAGGGGTCTGTAACTTTTACAACCTAAAGAGCCATTTTCACCCTAACCAGCCAATTAAAACTTTAAAGCCGCAAATGTCACGTGACTTTTTGAAAAATGACAGCTCATAATTTTAGATAAATATCTACTTTAGGAAATTTGTCTTTTCAAAGAACCACCATTTTTATTTCTATGTTTAGGTTTTAAAATAAAGATAAACATAAAATTTAGCAGAAAGAGGATGGACTTTTTTTGTGTGATGGAAAATGGTGTAAAAAATAAACAGATTCCAACCTCATAACAGGAAAAACAGATCTAAAAACATACTACTGGTACTTTTTAGCATCATTCTTTGTGGAAATTCAGTGCAAATATTGTAGGAATAAACTAAAAAACTGCTTAAAATTTTAAAATATTAGCAGGTTCTTTTTGATTTTTAGCCAAAGAGCCATTGTAGAAGGTCCGAAGAGCCTGGTCTAGTCAAAGTCTCAACCTAAATTTAATTTCGAATAGATATATTAGGACCGCATTCGTTTGAGCTTTTTATAAAAAGAATTTGGCAAAAATTTCTGTCTCCAGATGCGAAAAGCTGATGGAGAAATAACCCGAAAGACTTGCATCTGTGACAAGAGGCAAGATATGTTAGAACTATAAATTTCCTTTAATTCAGAGTGTCTGCCGGTGTATTTAACAAGCTAAGTTGAAGTTTGTGCCTGTCACGTGAGAAAATGAGTGACTCCTCTTTAAATGGTTTGGGAATAGAAGTATCTGAATATTTAGGGATCCGGCTACAACTCTGAGCGCTCTTATTTCCTCTCTGGTTTAAATAAAAATCTTTGCAACTTCCTCTCACCCAGAAACTGACAGCGTTCTGCAAGCGACACGTTTGATGCAAAACCCTGCGACATGTTGGTGTGTCGCTGTGTGCGTTCGGGCCGCCGTAGTCGCGCGCTAACAACTTAGCAGGCTGGTTGGTGTCGTCGAAGGTGTGTGTGTGAGTCTTGAAACGTGACGGCAGAGAGAGATCCCACGAGGGCCCCCCCATGTCATGTCGAAAATACCATAACATGTGCATTACACTTAAGTGATTCTTCTTCCATCTGCTAAGTATGACAGCATTAGCATACCCGTTTAATTAGTGTCGCGCTTAAAGCTTTCCCCCCCTTGTTTTAATCACCTCGTATTTACTCAGCCAGTGGTGGCAGGAGAGCTCCGAACATCTTTTTCTCCATTTTTGCTTGCAAATAATCATTAAAAAAAAGTTGTTTCTTCAATGAATTTGCTGCATTCCCTCTTTATGACAAACAGATCTGATGTCTCTGCTTTCAGAAATCAAACCGTCGCATGGTGGCGGAGGTGAGGAGGGAGGGAGGCTGAAAAATTGGGCGCCTCTCTGAATGGGCCACATTTACATTAATGAACCCGATTTGAATGGGGGTTCATATCAAGCCTCATAGATTCTGCGCCGTGATTTTATTAATTGCAACAGAGGCGTCATTGTTTGTCGTTTTGACGCCAATTCAATTAAAATCCCATTTAGGGGGTAATAGATTAGACAGTGTAAAGTTTATGTGGAGGACGCCTCGTGACTAATATGACTAACAAGCTGCCGTGTGCTTTCATGCACATACATTCACACGCTCTACATGTGTATCATGTTCGTGTCTCAAGGTGTTTTGGTTTTTATGTCGTCGGGTTCAACTTTTAGCGAACGGATCCAGCGCTGCTCGCTTTGCTTGGATTCATAACTGCTCGTCGTTTGAAGGAATCGGCAGCTTTAATCTCAGTGCTTTTAGTTTAAGATATTTAAGGCCTCAGCCTTATGCTGTAATGAATTAATGGCAATACATCAGTTAGTAACAATGGTTTCAGTCCAAGACTAAAGTAGATTTGATGAATGTCAGCCAATATTGATGCCCTAAGGTATTTTCTACTACAATTAGGCATGAAATTATAACCTTCAGTAAAAATAAGCTATAAAATGTGTTTTGCATTTTCTTTAGCATGCTTTGATGTGACTGCATCAACGACAACAAATTAGCTTATCACCATTATCTCTATAGTCATAGTCAACTTCAGCGGTCTGTGGAAGCTGTTTTTAGGTCACAGTTGTGCTGCTGGACTTTCAATCCCACTAGTGTGGATGTTCAAAACACTAGATTACAGCTGCAGTATGCAATTTTTATAAAGTTTTTTTTTTTTTTAACATATTTGTTCAAATTATTGTCGTGACAGTATAGGACACATAATCTGTGAAAAAAATCCAGCTTCTCTGCCTTCTCCCAGTGTTCCCAGTACTAACTGCAGAAATACACCAGTCAGAAACAACCAATCAGAGCCAGGAGGAGGGTCTTAGCGCTGCCAATCACCCTCATGTACGCACCGCTCACACACTCCCCCTGCTCTCTGCTACGCTGCAGCTGGTTCACCACAACATAGCCTGATGCTAATGCTAAGGCTAGTTAGCATGGCCACCGATTGACGGAGGATAAACAGTTTTCCTGGAACGGTGAGCTGTTTCTCCACCATCAGCACATTTAGCAGCGCGAACACGAGGGTTACTGACAGCTCTAAGCCCCTCCCTCTGGCTCTGATTGGTTGTTTTAGATCGGGAGCGGTGCGTTTCTTTAGACGGCAACAGCAGCTCAGGGGAGGAGGTGGAGGAGCTGTTTTAACAAATATGGAAACATTTTTTTTTTTTGTAAAAGTTACATACTGCAGCTTTAAATCATACTGATGTTTACATCTAACAGGATCATGGTTTCCACTGCTTTAATTGCTAAGACAAATGATTGTTGTCGTAACATGACATTGTTTTTATTGATGTAATGTATCATGTTTGGAGTTTTTGTTTCTGTTCTGGGTTCTTCTGTGGCCTCCTGGATCAGTCTTTGGCTACATTCACACAGCAGCCGAATGCGACCCATATTCGACTCTTTCACCGCGGTCTGAACGAACCAATTCCGATCTTTTCGCCCACCCCACCCCCCCAAACAAATCCGATCTGTGCCACTTCCATATGTGGAACTGTTTTCAAAGCGTCTCCAGTCTGAAAGGTCATGTCGCATTTTATCCGACTTTTATGTCGTTGATGTGAAACGTGTCATAATTCTGCAGCAGAAGCAGCCAGACGGTAAACCTGGACCTAAACAATGGTTGGAAAGGATTATTATGAGGCGATAAAAGAAGTCGCTGTCGAAGCGCATCACAGTCCCACCACTTCTGGCTCCAACGATGCAACCAGGCTTCTCTACAGAAGCTGCAGTTAATGCGCCGCCGTCTCATGATCTTGTGAAGATGCTGTCGCCTCCCGTTGCTGAATAACTTCAAAATCAGTCCATCATTGCTTCTGTAAACAAGGGCGCTGCTGTGCGACGTCAACGTTCTTCTGCGCATGCGGGTCGCTTTGTTGTCATAAACGTTCACACAGAAGTCTGATTTTGGTCGGGTTTAATTAGCAGTAAAAAAAATCCGATTTCTGCATTAAAATAAAATTCAAATTGAGCATTAAGACCAGCTGGGTGAACGAAGCTTCTCCGCTGGTTCATGTGGATAATGGTTCTCTCTGTTCTTCTCTGGAATCAGTCAATCTTTCTTTGTATAGCGCTATCACACACCATAAAATGACCAAAGTGCTTCAAATAGTGAAATAAAAAACACAAAGACGGAATAAAATGAGCAATAAAAGCAGAAACATAACCATCTAAGGCTCCAACTCCCAGGTGTTAAAAGCCAAGGGAAACAAATGAGCCTTAGAGATTACTTGGTAACCCTTTTTGAGCTCTTTTAGCCTACTTCATGATGTTAGACGGGTACTACTGAAGTGATTTCTTTCTTCTGTGTGGCAGGTGGGTGTGACTTTTGAAATCGAACCAAATGTGGTCAGTTTATATTTTCACGTAAAACCAGGTTGCTTGGATCCATCATTTGAAAGAAGCTTTTCGTTTTTACTCGGGTTATGTTTGCCTGATGAGAAGAAAATGCGTCATATAAGACGTTTCTCCAGCTCTGTAGCATATTTTCATTTTCACCACCACCTCTTCGCTGTAATAACCTGTCCTCGGGATCATTTCCCCTTCCGTGTTCGACTGTCTGCGCCTTCCGCCTCCGACAAATGTGATTTGCTGTAATTACAACGCTCCTGTCTAAGGCACCTGCCTAGGAACGCCTGCCAATACAAATTCACCGTTGTTCTCCTCATCTGCTACATGTCTGCTAATTCACCCGGAGGAGCAGAGCGAGGCACTCGCAGCCACTCCGAGGGAGTGTTTTGCATTAAAAATCCTTTTGAGCCGATGTAAGTTTGAGAACAAGAATAAAATCTGTGTTTAATAATGCACAACGCGAGACGGCACAGAGCAATATACATTTTTAATTACTAAAGTGACTAATATCTAGGTTCTGCTTTGAGGTTTTTGTTCCATAAAATATGCATCTGTGTTTGGCTCCCTGCAGCTGAGCTGGAGACATACCTGAGGTTAGGAGCTTTTAGAGCGCCAGGAGGAAGTTCAGCAACACGATGCGTTCAGGTGCTGGTAAATGTGAATTTTATGAAGAGGGGCAGAAAAGGAAGCCATACATTAATAAGTAACTATCAAATAACCTCGATAACGACGCATTTCATGTCACGGTTGAGCCAGTCAAACCTGACATCTGGAGATGTGGCTTTAAAAAAAAAAAAAAAAAAAAAAAAAAATGACCTGAATGTTATTTTTGAAGTTTAGATCGGAAAACATGTGGCCACAAGGAGGTGAGATGGTATTTCCTGTGCAGATGATGGGGACCTCGAGCTGCTTCGCTTCTTTGTTTGTAACCATTGAGTCGTTCCTAAAAGTGCCAAAAAGGTGGATTAAACCGTCGTTTTCTGCTTTGAGTTTGTCTCTTTCACACTTTCTCCGTTTGTCGGCGTTCACTGGAGAGGCTTTGCTCTTTAGAGGGAGTGCATTATTTATGACGGAGCCTCAAACGCTGACGGCTTCAGCACCAGCCAGCTCGAGCTGTTTTCTCTCCTGACGCCGTCCCCTGAGCCATCCGATCCGGCTTTACCTTAGGAATTAAAGTTAAATGAACAAAAAGAGTGTGTGTGGTGGGGTGGGTTATTAATCAGTCATGCGTCTCGTCACTCCACCCACACTGAGTTTTTAAAAACCAATGTCCAAGGGAGAGACGGGTTTTCTTCCAAAGACCGGCGTCTTGCCCAGGAGGAACAGCCAACCTGCCTCCTCCCAGAGATTGCTCATCATTTATTCCATTAATACCGTTTCTCTGCACTTAAATTAATTCTCAGTTTCCTCTCGCTTAAAACCTAAAAAAACCCAACTTTGAGCCGCTTTTCTTCGAGGCTGGAAACCTGGAGCGGCGATGGCGACGGTGGAGGTCCGGGACTCGTCCCCCTCCCGACCGTTGGGAGCGTTTTTCAGAGTGCAGCGCGACGCAATGTGATGTCAATTAAAGGTGACAAAAAGTTTAACGCTTCCATATGTGGCAGCGGCACTTGAAAACCACACAACTATTAAGAGGGTGCCAAGGACATTGCCAAGTGTCCATATGCTTCATAAGGTGCTCTTTTTTCTGATTCAGTTTGAGATTTGTCCTCTGTAACCCCAGACTTTCTTTGAGACAAAGGAAAATATCTTCTTTTTCTTGTTTTCTTGCTTTTTGTTTGGCTCCTCGTTGCAGATTCTGGTCTAAAACCTCCCTTCTGTTTCATTATCTCCTCTTCCCATCCTTTCCAGGGAACGTTTGCAGAGTCCCCTTCCAAAAAAAATCAGGAAAAAAAAAAAAAACAAAGTAGGAGAGCCATCATTGTGTAAAAACCTCATCGCTCCAGGGGTTATTATTTCTTGTTGTAGCTCTATAAAGGAGCTGAGATTTAAAATAAGACTGAAACTGTTTGGCTCACGAAATCTTTTCAACGTCGGTTTCTGTTAACAGAAACCAAAATGACTTTCCTGACGGGTTTGGTGAAGTTTGTCCTCAGCAGCAGAAGTTTGGATGGAAAATTAGCAGAAATCCAGCGCGTATTAAGATGCTTAATATGAGCTGATGGGACAGCTTGCGCCGAAAATGTGCAATACCAAAACAAACAAACAGTTAAAGTACCCTGATGCTTTTGTGAAGTGCTTCAGAACTTGATGAGCAAGTTGCAAAGCCAAAAGCTTCAGCTTTTCCACCAAAAGTACAATTTCTGAACTTTTCTGAAACGCCTCAGTTGTCGCCCAGAGGTAAACCATCGCAGAAATATTCACCCCCTTTAGTTTCTCTTTTTTGTTGCTCTAAACTGTTTTCAGCTCATCAAACACATTTTAATATCAAATATTACCGAAAGTTGTTTTCAAATGATGATTTTGTTTAAAGAAGTGCTTTAATGAAACCTGCTTCTGTAAGAAAGTCATTATCCCTTTGAATTTTACTGTCAGGAAAAATCCCAACAACAGAACCTGTCTGACAACATGAAGTAGGCTGGAGGAGCTCAAAAAGCAACACAGCAACAGGTTTTGATGCTTTGGGACTGCAGAATACCACAGTGAGAGCCATTATCCACAAACAGAGACTCCAAGAACACGTCAGCGACTCATCCAGTAGCAAAAAATCGAAAAAATTTTATGGCGGCAGACTAAATTGGTCCTCCTTGTGGAAACTCACTCTTACAGTCAAAAGATAATATGCATCCAATACATTTACCTCAAATTTGAGAAACGCAACCATTTCAGAAAATACATTTCAAACTGTTAACTCATTATCGAACATAAAGAATATAAAGCCGTCAGTTTGACCTCCGAAACACACGTCTGTTGAGTGGTTGTGGAGTGGCCTAGTCAAAGTCTGGTCTTGAATGCAGTTGAGGTGCTGTGGCTGTTCCTGTTTAAATCCTCCAATGGGGCTGAATTAAAACAATTCAAAGCACGGTGGGCTGGATTGGCTCCACTGTAACCAGTTATCATGAACACTGAAAAACCAGTTATTAGGGTTAGGGGGCAAATACTTTCTCACGTCAGGGGTTTTTTTTTTTTTTTTTTTTTTTTCCCCTTCATAATCGGAATTATCTGGAAACTGCATGTTATCTTTCTCGGGAATTGTTACATGAGCTGAAACATTTTAAAAGCGTTTCACGGCATTTAAACTGTGCTTTTTTCCTTCTATTTCCCTTTTCCTTGCTGAACTCCCCCAACTGGACCGTCCAGAAGTCCATCACACGCTGAACTCTCCAACTCTGGCCTTTGACCTCCCTCTCATCTCAGCATTTAAGGAATAATGTTTTCCTTACTTAGCCGTAACATTTGATCTTTTTCTGAACAAAAGCATCAGCTGGAACTGAGATGTGGAAATAAAGAGTCTATATTGGGATGATTCATGCTTGTTGATCTGCCAGCGCTTTGTTGATCTTGTCCAACAGGAAATAGCTCAGAAAGGAACTGAAGTAGGCATTTCCTTCTGACTGCTGTTAACCCTCAGTGTGCTGCAGCGAGGCATCGACAGAACAAGAATGCATGCAGAAACTATCGTTTGTGTTGGAGCTTAAGTGTTTACCACCTAAAGACCTTAAACAATTCGGCCAGACATGTTTACATATAGATTTGCGGTTGGGGCCTTCTTGATGAGCATGAATATAGTAATAGATATTTAGAAATCACAAATGCAGGAAAGATGGTTCTGAACTGGTGATATTTTGAACTTCAAAAACTCTAAATGTTGCCATAAACTTGAATTATACAGCTATTCCTCTGCTCTTTTCTATGAAGAGAAGGACAAAAACTGTTGTTTGACAGCCTCTTTGGAATCACAATCCAAAATATCCAGTTTAAAATTTAGGGAAAAAAGCATGAAGAACGACTGAACAGTTCTTGACAAGATTCCAAGGAAGTCTGGCTGTTGGAAGGAAAACAGATCATTGATTTTTATTTATTTAGCCTTTATTAGCCTCATCTGCAAATTAACAGACACATTAGCATGCTGGTTTGCGAATATTTAGCTTCTTAGCTTTGTTTTGTTCTGTTGCTGGGCGTCTCTTAAAATTTCACATTTCCTGACCTGGAGCTTATTGGTGCTAATTAGCAAGTCTTAGCACTAACACTGTTAAGATATTTAAGATAGATAAACATAAGCGTGTTAGCATAGATTAGCTTCCAGTTGATGAAGAATTCTTTTGCTGGGCCTCTGTTAGCATCTTGTATTTCCTGACCTAAAGCTTGGTATTGGTGCTAATTAGCAAGCCTTATCATGCTAACATTGTAAAGTTTATTATGAAATTAGGAAAATGGATTAATATCAACATGTTGGCATAGATTATCTTCCTATTGGTGAACTTGGTGTTGCTAGGCCTCTGTTAGCATCTTAAGTTGCCTGACCTGGAGCTGGTTATTAATGCCAATTACCGAGTCTTAGCGTGCTAACACTGACATTAAAATGGGGAAGAAAAAAAAACATAGATTAGCTTTATCAGTGGACCGTTCTGTTGCTGGGCCTCTGTTAGCATCTTACATCACCCATAGTAGCTGTTGCCAATTAGCAAGTGTTAGCATGCTGACACCGTTAAGATAATATAACTTAAAATAAATGAGCATGTTGGCATAGATTAGCTTTTCAGCTGTGATCCAGCATCTATTAATGTTTAACACAGCTCGCTAACCTTAGCCGTTTAAAGCAAACAGGATGTAAAAGCTCTTTATTTGAAAAAATATCAAACTTAGCCTTTCTTGCCCCACGCTTCTTAGTTAACCATGCAAAACAAATCTTTTTAAAAAACTTTTCAAGATTTAATTTTAGAAGTAGCTTTTTGATTTTTAGTTTCACTTTTTTGCTGAACTGTTGCATGTTTTAAAATAGTATGAACAAAATTAACGTGAAGTGTCTTTCCTGCCAGTAAAATGTGCCTTAAAATCCCGATTTTTAGAATTGGTTCTTAAAGTTCAGGAAGTTGTCATAAGCGGATACAACATTGCCTCATCCTTTCAGATAAGAAGCAGCTCAACTCTGAAAAGAGTCATGTGCTGAACATAAAGTGACTGCCATGCATCCTGGCATATGGAAAAACATCCTCAATATGTTTTAAACACAAAACTGCAGTAAAAGTATGCAGTTAACTGTACTGAAATTAAAGCTGGAGTTTTTCCACACACAATGACAAAGAATTTTGCATTTTAAGTATCAGTTTTGTAGGAACTGTCGCTGTAAATTCTGCTTTTTAGATGTAAAAAAAAAAAAGGCAGCCTTGATAAGCTAATGATCAAGTTGTGTATGCCACAGACTGTTGCTTTCCATCACATTCAGTCTTTTCGTGCCATTCAAATGAAAGGCAGATCAGAAAGTGACAGGGGGATAAGAATTTTTACCTTTCTACTTCAGTGTTTCTTAATTAGCTTTTCTTAGCACCTTAATCACTGGTTTTTAATGATGAAACATCCGGTTTTTAAAATTTGTAAATCATCTTGAACCTTTGCTGTTTAATATTTCATAAAATAAAATGGGGAACAGCACTGATTGGTCTTGAGATACAATCTAAGAAATGTGTATTGGTCCATCTCTTTAAGTGCAGCTTTGAAAGAGCCAAAGAAAACCTTTAAAAGACCTTAAAGCATCATTAGATCATTAGTTACTTCTGCTAACCCGCTAATTTGCTAATAGTGGAGCAAATTTTTAATTTAGCGCTTTAGCATTTTTGCTAACTTAAAAAACATTTAGCGCACATAGCTTCCCCTTAAGTAATTTTCCCGGATAAACTTTCAGTTGAATGAACATCATCTGTGTTGAAGTTTTGGTTTTCGACTATTAACCATTCTTCAAGTAGATGTTTCTATTCACGCTCTTATTTTGAAATGGATGAAGACTGCTTACGGAGCAGTTCTGTTTCCTCTCATGTTTGTTCAAAACTTTATTGAACCACATGTCACTGACACACGATGGGCATCAACATGGTTGAATTTCGCGCTTTCGCATGAGCAGAACTGTTTAAGCATGAACTAACCTTTAAGTTTCTGGTGCTGGAAACCACTGGAAATAAAATATGAACATTAAAAATCATTAGCTGCAGGAAATGCAACATTGCTTCCTATTTTTTCTGTTTTAGATTGATTCCCGGTTGGTATTTCAGCGTTAACGAGCACATGTGAACTAGCTTTGCAGCATTTAAACTGTTTGTTATCCTCGTTTTTGGGACGACAAGGAGCAGGAATCCCAGCACCTCTGCATTGTCAAACAAAATGGAGTCGGAGCAGAGTTGAAGAGGAGAAAAACCGGAAATTCAATGTGGCATCACATATGGGACGCATAAGCTGTCTTTTATAGCTCATCTCTGTGTGTGTGTGTGGATTTCAAAGTGAAGGCCCCAGTGTGTTTAAAGGTATGCAAAGCTGGTGACGTGTAGCTGTCATAAGGTCTATCTGTGTTTCATTTTCATCTGAGGGGAGGTACGTCCATTTTTAGAGGATGGTAAGTGTGTCTGTAGCAGGGAGGTGTGTGTGTGTGTGTGTGTGTGTGTGTGTGTGTGTGTGTGTGTGTGTGTGTGTGTGTGTGTGTGTGTGTGTGAGGACGCCACAGGTTTGAGGCAGATGGGCTCTGTGTCAGCCATGACAGGCGGCCAGGCTGCTTTAGCTTCCTCTGCAAATTTTAAAGCCCACCACACACACACACACACACACACACACACACACACACACACACACACATCCACATCTCTCTGATCAGGTAAATCTGGGCACCCTGTGGAAAGTTCGGGGGATGAATTTCGCCTGAGGGCTATGAGTTTTGTGACTCGGCCCCATCTGTCACAGATCTTCCCCAGCTTCAGCTGCCAGGAGGGACTGCACCTCCTCCTCCTCTTCCTCCACCACCCTCCTCCTCTCCCAGAAAGAGTTGGGAAGACTGCAAAAAAAAAAAAAAAAAAAACCGGAGAGAAAAAAACTGCATGCACAAAGGGACATGCTTTGTGTGCACAGAGATTAATTATGTTGAAACTGTTAGCTGGGTTTTATTTACCTGAGCAGCACACAGGCGAACATGAACCAGATCAAACTGCAGCGGGTCGGCTCTCAGAAGCTCTCTGAGGTAAAATAACGTTTGATTTTGAGCAGCCAAAGAGCCCGAGGCATCAAACAGGAGTCTGTAAAAGAGACGGAAACAAAACCAGCCTGACGTTTCCACCAGGGGCGGAACAATCAAAGTATTTTAGGAGGATGAAGACAAAACCTAATGGTTAATGTCGAACAATCAGAGAAGAAAAGTCTGATGCTGTCGATTTTTGGGAAAAACTGTTTGATGCTTCAGAAATTTGCTTCCTTTTTTCCAAAAGAACGTAATTTTGTGGTGCGTAGAAACAGAAAACCAGCAGATCTAATGGCTTGAACAGTTTGACCGAACAGAAGGCAAAGAAAGGGAACCTTTTCTACTTTAATAGTACAGAAATGCAGTTTTTCAAAATGAATGAGCAATTTTGAGGGTTTTCTAGTCTGGTCTTTTGGGACTATTCTTTGGTGATGAAGTCCTCATTATCAGAGACTGGGGGGACTGAGGGACTTAAGTCGCTACCTGTAGGAAGCCTGAATACTTCCATATACTTGGCGTACTTTACCGAAGGTGGAAGGTTACTTAAACTGATCAAGATCAGATTTTAACTAATAATGTACCCAAGAGGCAACATATTAGGAATAAAATCCAAAGAGCCGAAAACGGACCCCTGAGGAACCTCTTGCATTGAAAATATTGATTCCTTGTATTAAAAGCTGCAGAGAGGTGTGAAAGCTGTGAAACGACTAAATTAAAGTTAAAAGAATGACATTGAAAACTCATAAAATGTCTGTTTCAGTGCTTTAAAACCTGACTGATTTAAAAATAAAAAATAGCTGAAGCTGAATAAAACATGTTTTTGTTTGACTTTGGAGTCGAAAAGCAGTTAAAACTAAGCCTGATGGGATGTTAATCAAAGTAAAAGTGGTTAATTAATGATTAAACTGAGTATTTTCGAGAATTAATCTCCATAATTCATGAATACTACAGAGATGAATCCTGATTTCTGATCTTTTGAGAGGTGCAGGTGGAAATCTGGGTCTATCTGTAGCTTCCCTTTAAGCAGCAGCACTTATTTACTGCTTTTTAAACCATATAAGGCTGTGAATAAGTCCTTCAGGTGTAAATCTTCCCGTTTTACCCGGAGACTCTGCTGCCGATGACGTCTCGGCGCTGCGAGCTGTGGGGGCCTCTAATTGGGGAACAAAGGTGCGTTGTTGTGGCTGATGCTGCGGGTGTGCGAGGTGGCGGCGTCTGCGTGGGGAGGGTGTGGAATCGCTCTCGTCTCCGAGCGTCCACCTTTTTAGCTCCCGCTTCGCTCGGTAATTAACACCTGCCTTCTCAGTGTGGCAGCGTGCCGGTCCTGCGCCAAAAACGCCCCGAGCTGAAGTGTGTGCGTCTCTTAGCGAGGAGGAAAGTGAGGGTGCGGGAGAAGGATCGCCAAACGTTGTGGGACGTCTCTGAGGATCTGAGGGAACCATGTTTCATCGCTCAGACAAACCGCTGCAAATAAACACAGTATTTACCTGGAGCTTGTGGCTGTTTGCTCCGTTTAGCCACCCTGTGGGGGAAAAATTAAAACCTGAAATAAAAAGTGTGGAAGCAGTGATGTGAGGCTGGAACAAAGAGACGCAAGCGTGACCTCCGTGACCCCAGATCATCCCTACATTCACCGCATGTGTTGCAGTATTAATTTACTTTTCTTTTGAGCATTAATTAAAAAAATAAACAATGTCATGTTTTTTTTGTTTTGTTTTTTATGCAAAATGAGAATTTGTTTAAAGCTGCATTATGTAACTGTTAGAAAAAATGTTTTTTGCATATTTGTTAAAACCGTCACCAAGTCATGATAATCTGTGAAAAGATGGAGCTCCGCCTCCTCCCTGAGCTGCCATCGCCATCGAAAGAGATGCTCCGCCCCCAACCAAAAACAACCAATCAGAGCCAGGGAGAGGGGCTTAGCGCTGTCAGTCACCCTCGTGTACGCGCTGCTAAATGAGCTGATGGTGGAGAAACAACTCACCGCTCCAGGAAAACTGTTTATCCTCCGTCATCGGTGGCCATGCTAACTAGCATTAGCATCAAGCTAAAACTTATTTTTTATAAGTTCTATACTGCAGCTTTAACCACAAAAAATGAGTTGTATGAATTTAATATATATTTTTTTAACCTTTAACTTGTTTTGTTCTGTGTGAACTCTATTTTCAGGCCATGACCTGAAGCATCACTTGGTGACCAGAACAACCATCTTAATTATTCCTGAATTCATCATATTGCAGCTTTAAGCTGATTTTATTGCAGTATTGCAAGGATAAGTTGCACAGGTGCACTTCCTCTGGCCTCAAAACCGTCTGGAAAAATTCAAGGAGTTAAATTTTTTTTTTTTTTTTTTTTTTTTTTTTTTTTTTTTTCCCCCCCTCGTGATATTAACTCCTCCTCCAGACACACATATGCATGCATTTCATTTTTTCCTCCTCTTAGATCTTAGATGTGTGTGTGTGTGATGGAGAAGGAGCACATGTGACGGAGAAGGAGCACATGTGACGAACATGATGCTAAAAACTGCTACCCATCCCTGCATGTGTTGGTGCGTAGCAGCATCTGTTTTCTTGGATCGGAGTCTCCATGTTCAGTTTGTCTGGTTAAAGCTTGGGAGACTGTGGGTGGTGGTGGGGGTTTATGGGTGTGTATTCAGACGTGTGTGTTTGTGTAAAGCAAGATGGTGCAGTCCTCGTATTTTAACAACGCATCACTATCATCCCAGCAACCTAAATCTGTCTGCATGTGTCATTCTTCCCTCATGAATGCAGCTTAAAACTATCGTCTGCACGATCATCATAATCTTTAGGTTTCGTTTTCTTCCTCTCCAGGGGGGGAAAAAAAAATCACTTTACTAGTGATTGCAAAAAAATTTTTTTAAGATGCCATCATTACCTTCAGTCGTCACCTTGAATTACACATTTTCTTGAATATTTAACCCCAAAAGTTCACTTTCAGTGATTAGTCATTTTATTTATGCATGCATTTTTAGAAGCATAATTTTAGTTTCAATTTTGTTATATCTAAAAAAAAAATTGGGGGAGGTTTTATCTAAACCTTGTGTTTTTTTTTTTTTTTTTTTTTTTTTTTTTTTTTTTTTTTTTTTTTTTTTTTTTTTTTTTTTTTTTTTTTTTTTTTTTGGGTAAATTGCCCTATCTGTGCTCCTCAGGTACCAAGAAGTGTTGCTGCAGAGATATTATGTACAAGTCTGTTTATTAAGGTTATTCAGGACTTATTTGACCTGTCAGGCTCTGACAAAGTTTCTGAAATTTGAACGTAAGAACAGTTTTTTTCCACAAAAGAATTTTTTAATTTATTTTTTTTTAACTTTTTGTATTTCATTAAAAAAATTGTCATTTATTGAAAAATGTTCTCGACAAAAATTAAAATTTTTGTATCTAAAAACAAATTGGTTATCTTAATATATAAAAAAAAGTTTATTTTTTTTAAATTTTTTATTTTTATTTTTTCTTCTCCTTGTGTGAAGGGAGGGAGGGGTAATATGATGAGCCTGAGAAATTCAAAAATAAATTTGCAAATTTTCTGAAATTTCAGCCCTTAAATGCAGCTTTAGTTGATAAAATTTCTTTTATGGTTTACTTTCTTTTTACATCAGACTTTTCCTTTTGGGTTTTTGTTGGCTTTTTTTTTTTTTTTTTAACTTTTGGGGTTTTTTAAAAAAACAAAATTAAAATTACCCTGCAAAGTTTTTGGATGTGCAGGGGTGTAATTATGGAAGCCTGGGTGTGTCAAAAAAATTGGCCAAAACAGATTGGGATTTCTCTTTAATAAAGAAAGTCCCTCCCTGGTTTGCAATCTGGTGGGTTTACATGTTAAAGTAAAATAAAAACATGATAAATTTTAGAAAACTAAACGGATTTATATGAAAAATCATCGAAAAAAGGAAATTTCACCCCAAAACGCACACAGCCTGTTCAGAGCTTATGCCATTTGCACATCCGAAGTGATGCAGAAATGAAGCTAAAATCAGGGACCAGGATTGTTAAAAAGCTGTTGCGTCGTTATTTTACAGTAAACAATAATTATTCATCTTTAAAACTGAAAGAGCAAATCTTAAACACGCACAGGTTGTTTTTCTTTGACAGAAGAGATTGTAAAATATTAATGAAAATTGCAGCTGAAACACAATCAATAAAGCTGCAGAAAGTCTGTGTGAATAAATGATTATCTGAGGATTAAATATGCACAAAGCTGCGTCCCAGCAGATTGTCAACATACAGCTCTTTGTATCTTATGACTAAAATAATTCATTTTCATGTTGTTCTCGGTCTGTGTGCACAAACAGCCCTGCGTGCGGCTCGGCTGGACAGGGTTTCTGGTTCTGACTATTAAAAGCCTGAGCTGAGGTTATGTGGACCCCTGGGCGCCGGGTAAAAACGGCCCTCCTACACAATCGAGCGTGGAGCCATGATTTAGCCCCAGGCTTACCTACCCGCAGCCACCTAATGCATGCTGGGTATTCACATGTGAAACGTGGGACTGGGGGGCTTTCTGTGTCCTCTTGTGTCAGACTGTAGGACACGCAGCGGCTCAAAGAAGGCGTGTTGTATGACGGGTAAATGCTGCTCCAGCTGCGTTGCTTTACCTGAACCGTCCTCCAGATGAGGCGGGCGGCTGCTTTTCACCAGAAGAGAACTTTATTGATCAGAGCCCCGCTTTCGAGAGTCCGGAAAGGTCTGGAAAACCAGGGAATTTCACTGGAAAATTGTAGGCGCAGGAAAAATAATTGTATTCCCACATATTACGAACAGTTCCATTCATTCACCGATTTGTCTATTCATTAATTAGTTCCTTCATTCCTCCGTCGGTTCATCTGTCGATTCGTCGGTCGATCGGTCAGTTAATTGCCTGATCTGTCCTCTTTTTTTTTTTTTTTATTTTATTTTTTCCCATCCATTAGTCAGTTCATTTCAGTCGGTCCTTTTGTCAGTCTTTTTCGTCTGTCGGTTCATTCATCTGTCCGAGCGTCAGTTCATTCGTCCGTCTGTCCAACCGTCCGTCGAATTAGAGATAATCATAAACAATAGCTCAGCTCTCACTTCAGATTTGTCATGACTTTCTGAACATCGTGTGTTCAGTTCTTGTTTTCATTGCTCCTGATTCGTTTTGCTGATGTTTACTGTAGATGAGACTATGGGCCCTTAAGTTTTTTGGGTTTTTTTTCCCTCCTGAAAGAAAATGAAAAAAAAACTCAGTTGGAATAACGATGACTGATATCACTGTTTGAGTTGTGTTGAAGTTAAGTTAGCGAAACCAGCCAATGAGGCCTGATCCTCGGGTTTACGTGAACTGGAATCTATAATGATCCCAATTAACAGAAATAAATGCTTTTAATGTATCTGTTTAGAGTTGCATAAATAAATGAACTTCTTGATGTTCTCGCCAAGCATTTTTACCTTGTCTTCCTCAAACATTGAACAAAAAGACGTGAAAGTGATTGACACGGGCTTGTTATAAAGCCTTCACCTGTCTCCAGGACATGAAAAGCCTTCAAACACGTCCCGATTTGGCGCTTTGTTTGAGAGTTACAAGTGGGTGTTGCCTGAAACAATCTTTCTTTTCTTCTCTTCCAGACAGAAGATCTAATCTGTCACTCTCTTTACCTGCCGTCCCGTTTAGAAAGGCAGCATAAAGCCGTTAATCACAGCCCGATCTCTTGTTTTGAAATGTAAAAGATTCTCTTCTTTTGTGCCGTTTTTGTGGGTGAAAAAGTCACGTCTCTGGTCTGATTTTGCACGTTTTCTGCCAAACAAACTAGAAAAATAAAACAAGGAAATCATGCCTTGCAGATATCTGGGGAAGTGGCCAACTTCATCAGGAATGAAGAAAAACGATTGGGGGGTGGGAGGGGTGTATCTGGTGAACTGCAGGCACACATTAAATGGAAATACACGAAGTATTCCATACAAATATCTTAAAAGTTTGTTTTTCTCCAAATCATGAAGCTGAAAATGATCGGTGAATTCAGACGCTGGTAAACACCAGACTGTTGAAAAACGTTGGGTAGAAAGTAGGAAAAAGGGGAGCGCTGGTGAGGAGGGGGGGAGAAGTATGTGGCGGACATGTTGGCGGTCACGCTCTGCTGTCACCTTCTTTTTGACCGGAATTCATCCTCCCCTGGCGAGGTTCTCCCATCTGTTCCTCCGCCGAGAAAAATAAAAACTCTGCAGCTCCCACTGCTGCACACCATCCCGCTGTCCTCCAAAAATCATGGACAAAGTATCTCCAAACAGGGCGGTTTGTGTTTGCTACCTGCCGTCGGTCAGTTTCAGACGGTGAGAGTACGGGATTCTGGGCAAGATTTTAAAGGAAACTGGTTTGGATATCATTTAGTAGCTGAAATTCCTTTGTTAGTGGCCCATAAGGCTGATATTGCAGATGGGAATTTAAAAAGTACTTGTATAAGAATTAAAAAGAATATTTTGGGAGCAATAAATGCTCTTATTTTGATAATTTGCTCACCGAAGAGGTTGGAGAGCCAAGAAAGTTAAGAAAACATTTAAAAATTTGACACATTTCAGTCAAATATCTAACATAGCCTTCAACTTTACAAACACTAATTGTTTAACAGCGTTGATCTCAGAAGACAAAATGAACAAAAAAAAATAAACATCAAGAGCTTTACAAAAGAAAATGTATTCACATAGTTTAAAAAAAAGAGCGATTTTTAGTTTATTTAAAAAAACTCAACTGGAAAGTTTCAGTCCTGAAGGAGGGTGAATTTAAACTAAAATAACAAGAACCCTAAAACAGAACCCTGAGGAACACCAGAAACAACTGAAGATCTTTAAAAGACTTCCTAAGTCTGTCTGGCTGAAATTCTTGTTAGAATTTGCGGAGTTGATTTAAATTGGTTAATTTATCAACAGAAACAAAAGATGTAAGCTGGAATCTTAGTGCTAGCTTAATTTATTATTTCCTAAAACAGTTTCGATGTGTTTTGGGGATAATTTTCTTTCTGGAACATCCAAATTTTGACCATTCAGCTGTTAAAACAGAGGGGAAAATTTAAGAATATCATGCTTCGCTTCATTTCGTTGGTACTGTTGGCCTTGAAAAAGTACCTCAACTTGATGCTGCCACTTCCTTGCTTGACCAGTTTGGGTCCTGTGTTGTGAGATTTTTTTTTTTTTCCTTAATATTTTTTTTCCTTGCTACAAACGAATTTGTATTAACTGCAAACATTTGATATATTTATATGCAACACTTTCTGGGTTGTAAAGATGCAGATTCCTATTAACCAAAGAAACATTTTATGCTAAGTCTATGGAAGGCCAGAACTGCCAAAAATCATCTAAACAGCCTCACTTATTAGCTGTTTCACAAATTGGCTCTTATTTAACCAGTTAGTTAAAGAGAGTAATAAATCCATTTAATTTTAACACCACATCACAAATGTGGGATGGAGGACTCACTTTATAAAAGCAAATAGAACTAAATAGAAAACTAATAAATTAAGTCATAGGGCAAATGTATTTGAAATCTTCGAACCCCAAAATGTTTTGTGCGATTTATCATTTCTCTTAAACACTTTTTGATTGTAAATAAGCAAGAAAATTGTATTTATATTAAAAAAAAAAAAAGTGTTTAATTCTACATAAAGTATAACTATTGCTTTTGGCAGTATGATTACACTGTTTTATGACAGCAATAGCAAATAGTGTTTTCATTTACTTTTAAATGCATTTATTTTAGATTTTTGGCAGCTCTGGTCTTCCATAATCAGCCTCGCTTAATTAAAATGAATCCTATTGGCTCTTATTTAACCAATTAGGTTAAAGCGAGGGATTTATTTAATTTTAACACCACAAATGTTTAATTTTTTTTTTTTTTTTTTTTTTTTTAATTCTATTAAATGGAAACAGAAAAGTCGTCAGGTAATTCTACATAAAGTATCACAGAATTTCTTTCGGCAGTTTGACTACACTGTTTTATAACAATAGCAAATACTTTTAATGTTAATGCTAAAATTAACACCCATTTTTTTTCTTAAAAAAATTCCCTCTTGGGGGACAATAAAGGAACTGAACTTATTTAACCAAATGGATTAGAGAGAAATCTATGTAATTTATTTAAAACACCAGAAATATGGGGTAGATGGCTCACTTAATAATAAACAGAACCAAATAGAAAGCTTACAAATTAAGTCACTGACCTTAGATAAGCAATTTAACCAAAATGTTTTACAGAAAGTCATGAATCACACATTGAGCTTTTTATTTCTTCCACTTTATATTTTCGGCAGCTCTGGTCTCCCATACAGCCTTACGTTGAAGGTAAAACTGCTCATATTTGCTTTATTTAGCCCACTGAGTTTGTGTGAGTGAAATCGACTTCAGTCTCTTGTAAACTCCAAACATCCCGTCTGTCTTCAGTTCTCCGCTGAAGAAAATCTTTAATTTTCCCGCTTAAAGGAAAACGATTGCTTTAAACATCACTGCAGGGACAAAAAGAAAGTCATTCTTGTATTTTTTTTTTTTTTTTTCCTCCTATCTGCTGAAGACATCTTACTGAAGGAGCGTCTTTGTATTAACTTTTAAAATTCCAATTACAAAGGAGGTTTAAGATCTCTCAGCGGAGTTTGACTTAGAGTCTGCGTTTGATCTCCGGCGCTCCACAGGGACCCCCCCTCGCCTTCCTCCTCCTCTCCTGCCTCTTCACCTTGTCCCTCCTCTTATTATTCCTCCATCACTTTTCCTCCCCTCCCTTATTTGTCCTCTTCCCCTTTGTGTCACATTTCTACCTTTCTTCATGTGTTTATCTTTGCAACTCTTATTTTCAGCTGTTCCTCCACCCTCTTCTACTCATTATTGGTCTCCTTCGTCTATTGAATCCTTTTAACCCGTCTTCAAATTCCTGAATTCAGTTCACATTTCTTGACTTCCCTTCTTCCTCGTCCTTTTTCAGTCTCCCTAATCTCACCTACTTTTTACAAAAAGCGTTTAATTCCTTTTTTTCCTTCCTGTTTAGTAATTTTGGTTTTGTGGTACGTCAGTTATCGTTTCTCACTGAGCTTTTTATTTTCTTTGTACTTTCTTGCCTCTTGTTTTTCTTCCGCATCGTTACTTTGCTTCATCCCTTCGCCTTTTTTGTTTCCCATCCTTCCTTCCTTCCTTCCTTCCTCTCCACTCAACTGTCATCTGTCCGTCCGGTGAACAGGTCATTCAGGACTGAAGGGGGCAGTATTTTTACGCAGGGTTGTGTAGCTTTCTCCCTTCAACAGTTAAACACATTTAAAAGCTGATTTTCTTATTTAATCCGGTTATATTTGATCAGAAAGTGAGCCATAAAGAAGCTAAAGGGGGCAAATACTTTTTCACATCTCTGTACATCATAACGGATTGATGCATTAGCAGATTTGGTCGCGTCTCTGGCTTTAATAAATACTGGGTCAGAGTTTCACACAGAGAATAATGGAAAAAGTAACGAAGCTTTTTGTCTTCAAGTCTTACAGATGTGAACCTGTTTGTATCGTAGCTGCCAGAACTTCCACCTTTACCTCCCTCCAGCCTGCTGCAGCCTCTGTTTGGATACACACTTATTCCTCAGGGCCGTGTGTGTGTGTTCAGCAGGCCTCCTGTGGCTGTTTAACGCTCCCTTTGCGGCTGCTGACAGCTTACACCTTTCTGAATACCTCCACTAACAGCGTGTTGACAGTCTCTGCGAGCAAATCCGAAGCCACCTCTCCACCTATTCCACTTCATAAAGGAGTGTCTCGGTTCCCATTACCCCCACAGCCATGCAGAACAAATTACATTTAATGGGGTTTCTTTTGCCCCCTCAGTCGGTTTCACCGTTCGCTTTTAAAATTTCAATTTGGTGTCTAACGCTAAGGTTTCCTTCAAAGTATTACGGAGCAATATTATACCAATTACGGCGTCTGCGAACATTAAATTAAATGCATTAGCGCAATATTGGAGAGAAAAGAGGCAGCCGCTTGAAACGAGTTCAGCTCCAAAGCAATGCTGGGTGTGGAAGCACACAAGCCTGACATGGAAACACGATTAAGGTCTGTTGTCTTACAGTTTCATCTCTGCTGAATCATTTATCTGTCTTGCATATGGATTGTGTTAGGGTAACGCTGTCTTCATTTAGTCTGCTACAAATTGCTCATTGAGTCCCAATAATGGGGAGTAGAGGTGAAGCTTTACCTTTGCTTTTCTCCTGTGCTTGAGAAGGTGCACACGAGTTTTAAATGTTAAAAAAATGGCAGAAAAGATTCATCATATCTGTGAAAGTGACATAATTATATTTCTTTTGCAGAAGTTGTTGCAAACTTCAGCACATGAAGACAAGGTGTCTCTTATTCGGTGTTGCTTTAAGTAGGTGTCGGACCGGTCCGACATAAAAAGCATGTCCATCTCCGGATCAGCTATCTGTCCTTTTCAAACACCAGTCTTGGACGTGCTTAAAGTCCTGTGGACTGTGTGTGAAATGTGGGTAAAACAGAAAATGTGTTAACAGACTTGGGGTGGCTCTATTGATGGATGGATCAAGGGATCTATGGATGGATGGAGCTTTAGATCGCTGGATAGATTGATCTATTATTATTATTATTATTATTATTTTATTAGTGGCTCTATCTGTAGATCACTGGGTGGATGACACTATGGAATTAGGGGTGAATGTAGGGATCTCTCAATAGCCAGAGGCATCGTTTTATATCCAGATAGACATGGGGATCAATATGTAGGTAGAGATAGGGATTGATATCTAGATGGAAGTATGGACATAGGGACAGATATCTGGACAGATGTCTAGGTGGACGAAGGGATCAGTCAGGTTCTAGGGTAAAGTAGAGCCTGATGGTTATCTAGATAGATGAAGGAATCCGTTGGTTGATATCTTAATGGATAATTCTGCCCCTGGATGTAAGGCTCTGTGGTTCTGTAGGAGCGTGGATTCCTGGATTGATGGCTCTATGGAACATTGACTCAGTGGATGTTTCTATAGCTGTCTTCACGGGTGGATTTCCGAATGAACCGATCAGTTATTGATAGGATATACGAGTCTAACAGTTGATGGCTAGATCACTTTCAACAGTTTGCAGTCAACGAATATATCCCAACCTGTTGGCATTAGCTGTAGACATTTAATGTTTTGTAGATGTCGAAAATATAAATAAGACTGTGTGGCGAAAATAATATGCAGTGGATAAAAGATTTTAGGCAAGAGTAATGTTAACATACCTAAAACAGTTCCTGTTGGTTTAGGGAAGATACTTATGGCTCACTGACTAAATGTGAACTAACTTAGAAGGTATTTTGTTTGCATCTCAAGTTTTTTTTCCTCCATTAAATCAGTGTATCCATCCCAAAGCCCTAGCTTGAGATACAGAAACTAACTTTGATTAAAAAGAAAGGAGAAAAAAAAAAAAGTTATAAAACTTGGGATTTTCAGTCACTGAAAGCTGTTTTCTTGCTGAGCTTGGTGACATCTTGCGAATTAGTCCTCATAGTTTGCTTGGCAACGGAAGCAGTCATCTCGTGCAAAAACACGAGGCTGTACTGTAATCACGTGAGGATGATGTATGGCGTTGCCATGGATACCTGCAGCTTCGTCACTGCGGTCGCTGCTGCAGAGCGGAAGTTCAGACCCGTCTTCATGCGTGACCGCTGCTGCTCACCGAGAACTTATGGTGGGAGGAAATGTAGAAACTAAAGAGGAGGGAGGGGGGAAAAAAAAAAACCAGATGGCTGGACAAAGACCAAAGAGTGGTCAGAGGACGGGCAGCGAGCCACCGAACTTCCTGCTCGCTTTCTTCCCCCTCTCCGTCGCAGCAGTTGGTGTCACTACTTGCACCGTCTGCGTGAATTCGAGGCGACGGCTGAACAGATTGGCCAGTCGGCGAGGATCACTCGCAGAAAAACTCTGCTAATCTTCCACCTGCTGCCTCGACCACACTCGCTCAGGCTTTCTCCTTCCTACTTCTTTCTTTTCCTCTGGAAAATGTGTTGCGAAGGGGGTGAATGATTTGGGGAAACATCATTGTGATTTCTCTTCCAAATCAAGCTGGATGTCAAAATAGCCTTTTTGATTAATTATTAAATAAGATCTGAACATAAGATTGTTAAAATGAAGGTTTGATCACCTCCTCTTTCATGCTGATAGTCTGAAAAAAGGAAGAAACCGGATGGTGTCAACTTAACAAAATGCTGTTTTCAGTTAAAATGTTCAAATCGAAGAACCTATGTTGGGAAAATCCTCTCAATTTTTATTCTTTTTAAGAAGGAAAAGAAAACAAAGACGTTCTAAACATTGTTCAAGAATAAACATTTGCTTCAGGCTGTTTGACAGTAATAAATAGGAGCAAACAAAGATCATGTGGAGTTTCTCAAGGCTCCCCACTTGGGCCACTTTTATTCAGTATCCAGTGTTGTGAAAAAGTAAGATTTCAGCTGTTTTTACTTCACACTTTTAAAGGTTTTCTTTGATTACAGAAAAAGAGGCTATCCAAAACTACAGCAGAGTATTTGGGCCAGGCGAAGAATTTTGTTTTAATTTACGAGAAAAAAAAAAATCATACAATAGTCGTAATAATACGAGAATAGTCGAAATAATACGAGAATCGTAATACAAGAATAGTCGTAATAATGAGAAAGTTGTAACAGTATGAGAGTAAAGTCGTTAATAATGGGGAACAAACTCATTTGATAGTCAAAATGAGATTAAAGTCATAATTTTTTGAGAAGTATTACACAAATATTTACAAATTTAAAATGAGCTTCTTGTGAAGTTATACTTCGGTATCGGTTTTACAGATGAGGAAAAACTTCATCGGCATCAAATTATCATCAGTAGCGGGACTCTGGAACGATTGTCAACTGGCATGTCTATTTTGAAGAAAGAATCAACGGAGTTACCGAGCTGGTCATGTCTGATCTTGATCACGATTGATGTTTTTATCTCTGAACTTTGAGTTTTCTCATTATAGTGATTTTTTTTTTTTTTTTATTCTGCTCATGCAATGACATTATTCTGTAATTACTTCTCGTAACTAAAAAAAAAAAGAAATCCCTCAGTCTGACCCCAATACTTAGTTGTACAACAAACTGGGTCTGTGTGAACATGTAACCCCCTTGTTCAATTATCAATTAACCGAATACTACAGGAACCCAGAACATCTAAAGCACCGTACTTTCCTCGGTTAAGGTCAGAGGTTATGATTCAAGAATATAAAGGAGAGATTGGGCAAAAATGGCCGCCATGGGAGCGTTCCAAGGCCAGAATCAATGGTGAAGATAATCAGCTTCTTACGAAGCATCAACTCCACCGTTCTGTCTCTATTTCTAACTAAATTTAACAATAAGTTGGATTTTAATTTCCTTTCTTACTCTCTAATTTCACTTTTTACAGTTAAGCATGAAAATGACGTCCTCAGTCTTATCTTCTGCCACCTGCATCAGTCTTTGCTTCTCCATCATGAACTCACTGGTCACGATTTGATTCCTGGAGGAGCTTTTAAATGTATTTATACCAAGAGCAGCAACCAGACAACCGCATGGTGGGTCCGGCCAGAATCACGCTGCGACACATGATCAGGAAATGTGTTCAGCTAAAGGTGAATTCAGTCTTCGTTGTGGGGGGAAAAAAAAAAGAGATGAAAGGAAGAAAACCACAGTCATAAAACTTTGTGACGCCAACAACTAACGAGTCCATAAACTCAGCATCTCAAACAGCTTCTCTCCTATATTTTTAATAAGAGTTGCAGTAAAAAGAACCGTGTAGCTCAGACTTGACTGCGTAAGAGCTTTGACAGTTTATGAGTGTTTCTGTCCTTAAATAGGGCCACTCTGTCAGTCTGATGTTAATGGGTTACAAAGGTGTCCTGTTTAGTATGTCGTCTGTAAAATCCGCTGAAACAGTAAGATGCTTTTATTAGCAACAAAAAGAATCTCCAAATGTCCATTAGACTTAAAAAATCCCATGGATTTCTCCACATTTAAAATGTGCAGTTTAATTTTGGATGATTTCAAGTCAAGAGAACTTTAATTACTCGGTTTCAAGCCTGTTTCATGTGATTTTTAAGTTAAAACCATTTTTCAGACTTTCAGGTCTTAGAATAAAAAAAAAAAAATAAATAAATAAAAACACTACAATGAGAATTTATGTCTGACAAGCAGATTCCCTTTGGAGCTTCCCCCCCCAGCCAGAGTTCTGGCTCAAAAAGCGTTGGATTCTCAAAGACCAGCACTGTTTGTGTCGGTGTGTGTGAAATATTTCTTGTCTTTAAAACTGGAAATAATTTTGACGTAGGTAAAGAAACAGAGAAAAATGTCAAAAAGAGGAAGAGTGTAATTGAAACTACAATGGAGGGGATTTAAAGGGAAAAGGTTGCAAAAGATTTTGGTTTAGTCCTGGTGTTTTTTATATTCAGAATATGAAGCATATCGCTGTAGATAAGTTCACTAGATGTTTGTGTGCATACGGAGGTGAACTAAATTACACAGCTTAAATAAGACCCTAGCTGTGTCGTAATGCTGTTAGCTTGTATGTAATTATTGCCAACGTTTCAACACCTAAATAATCTGAGCAGTTAAGGCCCCACTTTTACGAGTTAAATTGGTCGAACAACTTTCATTGGTTTGTTTTGGTTTTAGCATTTCAAGCTTCCACAGTTGAGGGAAGTTTAACTGTAGCAGCTAGCATGCTGTAGTGCCAAAGCTAGCTTATATGATCACAGGAATAATAAGACCCTGTTATTTTCTGTCCTATTCTGAGGCTACGTTCACCAAGCTGGTCTTGATGCTCATTTCCGATTTTTTTTTTTTTTTTTTTTTTTTTTTTTTTTTTTTTCGTGGTCGTTCATACTACTAATTAAACCCGACTGCAGTCGGACTTGTGTGTGAACGGTTTACGTCCCCAAAACGACACGTATGTAGAGAACGTTGACGTCACACAGCAGCGTTTATTCAGCAGTGGAAGCCGACAGCATCGTCACAAGATCGTAACAAGACAAAGAAAGCACAACTGGTAGCCTTTCGTGGAGCATTGACTGCAATCTCTTCAGAGAAGTGTTTGGGTGCATAGTTGGAACCAGGAGGTTTGTGATGCACTTCAGTGACACAGATCTGTTTTTTAAATGTCATAATTATAATTTTCAGCCATTGTTTACCTCCGGTCTGGCTTCTTCCGGTGCAGAATTACGACGCACGTCTCACATCAATAACGTAAAAGTTGGATTAAATGCGACACGACCAGACTGCAGACGCTTTGAAAACATTCAGATACGTTTCTGATTTAGAACCACATACGGAAGTGGAACAGATTGGATTTTTTTTTTTGGGGTCAAAAGATCGGCGTTTGGCTGCTGAGACTGCCCTGAAAAAGTTGAATATTGGTCGCATTTGAGCCTTCGACTGTTGTTCGCATCTCAACAGTCCCGTAGGTTTCAAATCAGGGGAAGTTGAAAAAGCTACGTTTCAAACTTCCTGCAGAAGCTAACTGTGCTACGTTGTTAACCTGAGCTTGAACATAAAGCCACAAAACAAGATTTGTTTGTTTTGTACGCTAAAACACTGCCACAGCTTCCAACATGTTTGTGAGCCGCTGGTGAAATTGAACCAAAATCCAAGTGATTAATCAATTTATTTATCAAGTGGAGTGGTTCTGTTTTTACAATAAATAAATGTCATTAATAAAAACTTTTAGTTTTTGATTACGTTATCAAAAAAGTAGTTTGATTAAGAAATAAGTGGAAATTGGAGGTTCAGTTTCTTCCTCTGGAGCACAGCAGCAGCTGTATGTTTGTGCTTAAAGTTTTGTGTAACTAAAACTTTCTAAAAGCGAAATAACATGATTTAATGAACACATTTCTTGCTGCACAGTGATGCCGGTTGAGCTCCACTCTGACAATGATTCACTTGCTTCTGGGTATTTTCGGCCAGTCGGAAGAGAGCTGATCATGTTATCTAATGATTTCATGTGGCTCTTCTATCCAAAACCTTGTATTTCTGTCTCCGCTCGTGAGCTTTTAACTCTGTCACTGAGATTAGGCCGGCTCCTGCCCTCCGCCTGCAGAGAAATAAATGTGTACAAGTGAAACTCCGCTGAGTGACAAAGCCACACTGGATTTATTAAAAATCCACTCCAAAACGTTCTTGTGCTTTATCCGGCTGAACAGCAGAGCGGCGTTTATACCTCTTGGCTGCGGTGGCGGGAGCAGCACCCAGCGTACTTTAAATGTGTGAAATGCAGCGAGGAGGACCACCAGGTGCTGCCTCTTCACCTCGGAGCGCTTCTGCTCTCCAATAACCCGAAGGGCTGAGAAGCTGCTTCGCTGCAGCCGAGCCAAAAGACATTTGGAGCGTGCACTTCAAAGGAGCCTTGGATTATGTTCGCGCACAGTCTATCCTGAGGGGATCCTTTGAAGGGAAACTTGGTGCAGAGCTACTGGTGGCCGCTCGGAGACTCTCTCTGTGTTCGTTTGTTTGTCTAAACCCATTTTTCTCACTGTTCCTGGAACCATCCTGTGGCGTTCTGAGTTTCTGCCGGAGAAGTTTCACTATAAAGACAACTGAAACATCTTTTACGTTCGGAGGATTTAGATGAAACGATGCATTAATACCTAGTTTTAAAGAGATTTGTACAGACATTAGGGCTGCAACTAACAATTATTTTAGTAATCGATTTTTCTTACGATTAATCGGATTAAAAAAATTGGCAAATTCTGGAGATATTAAATTTAACCGCTTATTTTATACAATACTAGAAATACACAAAAAATGCAAGGAAACAAATAAATTCCATTTTTAAATAAGAAAATAAACATTTTATTGCCTAAAATGCAATAACATAGTATTCCTTTAGTGGCACTTGAGGAGTTCTGGGTACAACTATTTACAGACAAAGGGTTTTTATTCAAAATGTATGTATTTGTTCAATTTGATCTCGATTACTACCCTGACTGTTTGGCTTTTAGCAAATTTGAGTCAGTTAATGGTTAATCGATTATTAAATTAGCTGACGATTTCATTGATTGATTGATCACGATTAATCTGAATCGTTTCAGGCCTAGCAGACAGAGCATGGATTCATGTCTGACTTCTGGTTTTTGTGGTGTATTAAGACTATTCTGCTGCAGATTTATATGGATGAAACTGATGTAAGATGCCTCCAAACTGTAGTTTAATTAAAAATTGAGCAGTCAATTGTAGCATACGTTGTATTATATTCTCCTGAAGTGAATTCAGTTTTATAGGGTCAAAAAGAGGCCTGTAAGCATAATTTTTTTTTTTTTTTTTTTTCACATACAATTATATGAAAAGACCCAAAGACAGACCCCTGAGGCACCCCACAGTTTAGTTATACAACCCCCTACTAAATAAATCCAAACACTTCCTACATATTAACCAATATATGCATATTTCAACTCCACGTAGCAAGGAGAGGCTCGTCTAAATGACAGGAACATTTATTTCCACAGTGAAAACCAGTTCCTACACCAAGCAGCCGAATGGGAAAACGTAACTGGCAACACCTTTCAAATTAAACCCTAAACTCTGCTCCATCAGTATCACTGCTCTACAAGCAAAACTCACTGAACCAGCAGCCAAAAACATAAATGTAGTCCCATCTTTGCTGATTTATGACGATAATCTGTGTTGGAGTAAATATTTCCACTCCATTCTGGAATCCATTCGACCTGCGTCACACTGAAGTGATTCCTGACTGTTTTCGGCTTTTCCTCGCTGTAATTGAACAATGTTGGCTACATGATGGGGGGGGGAGGAGGTTTGTAAACGCCCCCTGATTCTTATTGGCTCTGACGGTTCGATGGGCGTGTCGATCATCCAAATCGACCAATGGGCTCCTGGGAAACTGCCCTGCGTTGTTTATAGTGTCTGACTGGAGTACAGAGCCCAGAGTAGGAGGAGTGTTTGTTCGCGGTACATTGACTCCTATTTTGCCATTAAAAACTATTAGTTGGAATAACAGTCTATGGTGAGAGATAAGTGGGATTATTAGACTTGTAGAGTATTATCTGGAGTGTTACCTTTTCATTTTGATACAAAAACAAATCCAATAATCCTTATAGGTCTTGAGACATTCATTTTGGGCGTGTTGTTTTCAAGCAGATTTCTCAAAAAGAGGCTTAAGCGGAGTGCTGTCATCAGTAGTCGGGTCCTTCAGAGGTCCACCAGAGATCTCAAACTGATCATCCAGCAAAATATTGATTTTTGGTCTTAAAAAAAAGTTTCAGACTCCTCTTAGCCATTCAGCAGGCTTTCCAGTGATCTGCCGTGGGGTCGACTCCCAGTTCAGGTCAACATTTCCCGGCGTGTCGTTGCAGAAATGCAAAGGTGACAGCTGACTAGCAGCTAACAAATTGCACATCTCCGAGGGGAGGCAACCCAACATCTGTAGGACACCTGCGCGGGTTGATGCCAGGATGTGAAACGCCACGGAAAAACAGGAGGGAGGGAGGGTTCTGGAAAAAATGGAACAGCAACTCTGGCAGGCGATTATGATAATTAAAGCTGCATCAATTAAAGGGGTCAATCACCACACGGCTGCCACCTTCCTCCCTGCAGATGGTGGAATTTGTTTAGGGCTGCCTCCTATTTCCTGACACCACACGGGGACGGAGACGAAGCTGCGTTTTAGCAACACACAGATGTTAGAGCTTCACTTTATGAGGCTTTAGCATCACAGTTCTTAAGGCTACGGGAACTGCTGCATTCGAGGCGACTGAGAACGTGAAATCACCAGTCACCTTTTAGACTCATTTTGTTTATAAACAAATGTAACAATGCATTTGTAGGCATATGTTAACTAACTAGATACCTACTAGCTTTTTGTAACATAGTAACTTAACTATTCTACTGGTAATTAGCTGTTAATTAATGCTTTATAAACAGTGAACAAGGATCTCTTCCTACGTTAAAAAAAAAAAGAATGGTTGGTATGAATATACAGGTGATTTAAGTATTTCAGAACCTGCTCCACGTTTTGAAATTAGCTTTTTATCATTTGTTTCAACTTACTTAAAAACTATTTTATAGCCCCCTCCGCTTTATTCTGTCTCAGCCTTGAAATACTGTCACTCAGCTTTGGGTTGCTTGTAAAAGGCTAAATTCATCTTTATTTGTGGGAAGTACAAGCACACTTTTATTTCATTTCAATTCAGGAACACATCATTTGTCCCAAAAGGATAATAAATGTTGTCGCAACTCATATGTAATTATCTTGAGCTGGAGTGGAAGTTGATGCTGTGGAAGGAAGGATCTCCAGTAGCAGTCAGTCTTGAATCTGTAGAGGCCTCTGACTGAAGATTGTGCCTGTATAACAGTCTCATGACTATGACGACGTGCTAACAGTCCAATATCCAGGGAGAAGTGATATTTCACTTTTTTTTTTTTCTTTTTTTTTTAAATTTGATTTTTTTTTTTTTTATCACTTTTTTCATTGTGTATTCTACTTTTTTCCATATTCTGTACTTATTTAGTAAAGTTTGTCACTTTTTTCTTTATGTATTCTATTTTTTGCATATTCTGTATTTTAGTAATTTTTAAAGTTAGTTTAAATACCCAAAATAAAACACAACCAAAAACAACTGAAACCATAAACAGATTTTCAGTAAACAAGATTCCCCTTGAAAAAACATCAGAATTGAAATGATAGAGCCCTGCTTATTGCGATCCACTATTCCAGAGGATGCGAAAGGATTGACAAAAAGAGGATCATAGACTCCTGCAAGCAGCAGGAAGTGCTCAGCACTGGGACAGAACCTCGCGTGTCCAGCGCCGTCCGCCTCGGCCGCGTGTTTCTCGGCTCATGTTGGACACGTTCGCTGAGATAAACGCGCAGCTCTCCGGAGTCTTGGATTTATTAGCTTTGAGGTGATTCAGCCGGTAAACAAACGAGGTGGAGCCGCCGCTGACCCTCGAGGGGAGGCGTGGGTGAGCGAGGGTCCCCGGCGGGAGGCCGGCCTCCACCCAAGATGAGGACTGACACCGGGGTTCAGGGGTTAATTTGTGTAACAGGCGAATTTGCATACAAATGAAAAATGACAGAATTTTTCTGTTCTCCACAACTTTCAATGTCATTCGCATCAAACCGGCTCTATCTACCGCACCCCCACCCCTGCATCCCCCCTCCGCGCCGTTTGAAGAATATTCATTACTTGTGAAGCTGGGGCACCTTGTTTGCTATTAATCTCCACCTCAGGTCAATGACTTAATTTGCTCAACTTTATCAGTGGTGCCATTCACTTTTTCTTTCTTCCTCCGCCCGTCCGCTGCCTTTGTAGCTCTTTCTAAAGTGCTCTCATTGCTTCCCTTCACAGAGACCAGCTAAGCTTTTTAAAGCACAACAAAGGCACAGTAACTCTGGTCTCTGAAAGAGTTTTGAAGACATAAATGAATTACTTGAGAGGGAAATCTACGCCGGCCCTTCTTCTCTTCTCCTGCAACACCCAACAACTTCAGGAGAGATTTCCCTCCCAAATCTCACTTTTTTCCCTCTAGATCCTGATTGGATTGATGGCTTTTGGTTTTTTTTTTTTTTTTTTTTTTTTATAATCCAGGAGAAATTAGTTGTGAAAAAGGATTATAATGCTGAAGGAAGGGAATTGAGAGCTTTACCAGAGGTGGTTAACAAACACCTCCTCCTAATTCTCGGGTGCACAACTCTGGACACCAACGTGAAAACATTTGAGAGTTGGTAACTTTTGTAGGAATGGTCAATTTGAAAAGAGTGGCATTCATATGTATTAAGTCCCCCTTACTTTGATGACCCGAAATTAAATCCAGTGAAATTAAAATGCATAAAATAATTAAAATACATAAAATTAAATACAATACAAAATAATAAATGATGAAATAAAATTTAAAAATCAGTAAAATCAAAAAGTAAAAATCATAATTATAAAAATATATTTTTAAAATATTAAAAAAAATAAATAAAATTTAAAAGAAAATTCAGTGCAAGCAGTTTTCATCAGATTTAGCTGAACATTAATGGAGTCCACTGGTGTGTTTCTGGCCTCAGACGTTTGTTGGAAAACAAATGACATCAGAAAGAGCAAGGAAACCAGCGGACAGATCCACAAATCTGGTTTTTGTTGAAACAATGGGAAGAAGAAAGCTGTTAAAAGAAAAATGAGAAGTCCTGATTGTAGTTTAACACAGCAGACATGTGGAAGAACTTCTGACTTTTTGGCCAACATGCAAAACTGTGTGGCAGAGAAACTAACCATGCCCATGGTGAAAGCATGGTGGTGGCAGCATCACGGTTTGGGGATCAAGTCAGTTTATTTATGTAGCACATTTACAGCAACCTTGGCTGACCAAAGTGCTTCACAATAATGGCAGCATCATAAATATGTGATGAAATAAATGAAAAGTAAAGATAAAATTGGCAATAAAATACCTACAAAAAATAGTAATAGGAATAAAAAACATAACATACTTAATTTCAGTTGCATCAGTGACAACTAATTATTTTTCCTTTTTATTTTTGACTGGTGTTGAAGGCCAGGGAGATTAAATGAGTTTTCAGTGTAGACTTAAACTGAGTCGGGATGCTTTTCTTGAACTGGTCGAAGCTGATGGTAAGACGAGTGGAGCTAAATCCACGACAATCCTGGAAGAAAGCCTGTTAGACACTGCAGAAGACCTGAGATGACGATGGAGGTCCACCTTCCAGCAGGACAGCCACCCTAAACGTGCAGACAGAGCAGAATAGAAATATCCTTTATTGTCCCACGATGGGGAAATTTCTAGGGCTGCAATGGTAAAGCAGGTTCATGAGTTAAAGGGCCTAGTTAAAGTCCAGATCCAAAACCAACTGAGAATCTGTGCCAAGACATAAAAGCGATGTTCAGACACTCCCCATCCAATCTGATTGAGTGTGCAAACCGGCATAAGATGACAATGAACATTCGCGGATGGTGTATTGTTCAGAGAAGTTGAGAAAACCACCCAGATGGAGAAAGACCGAACAAACATGCATGCCTGGAGAAAGCCTCTTCTTGGTGAAAAGAATAAGGCAGCAGGACTTAGTTTTGTAAAGTTGTTGTTAGGACAGATGGGACTAAATCCCTTACTAATCGTCAAGTTTAGTGATGGCGAGTTGACGATTCGGGCTCGGTTTGCGTCTTGCGTTCATCAAGTCGACCGTGAACTGGTACAGTCTGACAGAACATGTCATGGTTGCAATAGTAAACCCACCACAACTTGGCCGCAGATGTTTTGTGCATGCTCAGCACCTTTCATGTTCTACCAAGTCGAACCACAATGGTCGGTGAGCATATCCCCTACTCCAACGTCTCTCTGCTTGGCTTTCTAACCATACGGCCAGACAGATTTAAAGAGGAGCGGCAAAAGCAAAGGAGGTGGATTAGCAGAGCTTTCCAGTAACTGATGTTGTTGAACTGCTATCGAACTGTTAGCATGTCATGATGGTCATGACACTGTCATACAGCAACAGTCTTCAGAGTCCACTTCAGCTCCTGGAGAGTCCTTCCTGCCCACAGCGTCACCCTCTTTGAAGATACTTGGATGATATGAGTTACGACGGCGTTTAATTTCCCTTGGGGATGACTGAAGTATCTTTGAATTGAAGTGTAAAAACCTCAGGCCATCAGAACTAGTGGCGTGTTCAAGCAGTGTTCAGGCATCCTTACACATATCTGTACTGTTCTCTTGGCTACTGTGACCAAACTAACTCCATTTCCGTTGGGTTATCATTATTCCAACATGAAGTATTCAACAAACATTGGGGGATTATATCAATATTCTGCAGCATTAAAAGGCTATCAAACAATATTTACACAAATGTAAGTAAAGTTGGACAGCCTGACAGTGAATCCTCGCTTGTAACTTCCATATGCTACCAACAAGCAAAACTAAATGAGCTTCAATAGAAACTGCTGCCGCTTTGCATGGATGTTGATGTAAAATTAATATTTCAGGCTTCATTAAAGAAAATTTTACTCCTTTTCTCCTGGAAAGTTGAAGCAAAGACAGTTTATAGTAGGGAGAGTTTAAAGCACAGAGACAAGAAAGTAAGAGGGGAAAAAATGTCTTGTGAACCATTGTTTGGATCTTTATGCAAAAACCTCCTTTGTGTTTGAAACTCTTGATCCCCCATAGGCAAAGGAAGGAAAGGAGGGTATTGATCTGCACTGAAAGGAGACAGCCCTTTCATCACGCTCCGTTCTCACCTTAGACTGCTGAGAGGAAAGGGGGATCTTTCAGCAAGGCAGCACCCTCGCCTGGCTACCAGCCAGAGATTAGGACGGCGATAACCTACCCAGCCCTAAAAGGTAGCTAACGAAAGCAGCGGCTGTCTAATTAGCGCTGATCAAAGCCCAGGACTTTATCCCCAAAACAAACCTGTACATTTGAATGAAGTTAAGAGGGAAGATGAGGTGGAGGTGGAATCAGGACAGGAGGAGCTGAAGGTTGTGAACCTCTGGGAGAAGAGCTTTCTCTGATTTGGATAATGATGATCTTCACAAACCACCTCTTTTCTCCTTAATCTGCAAAAGCAAATGGATTCCATAAAGGCATGGAGGTTGCTGAAAGTGGCTGGAACTTCTCCACACAGGGATCCTGCACCACTTTCAGGTCACAACTCCAAACTTTTACAACTCGGATTTCCATATTTCCCATTACTTTGCATTTTTGAAGCTTGGACAAAAGCTTTAACAATTAAGTGTTAATGTGGAACCATGAAAAACCAGAGTATGGATGGATGGATAAACACTGATGGGTGGATAGATAGACAAATGAGTGAAATTAGAAAGGTGGACGAATGAATAGCTTAATTGATGGCTGGATAAATGGACAAAAAAATGAATAAATGAGTGGATGGAAGGAAAATTAATGGCTAGACAAACAGATGGATGGATGGAGAGATTGTTGGATGGATGAATGGATATGTGGATGGATAGATAAATGGATGAATGAATAAACGGATGGATGGAAGGAAAAACTGGACGAACAGATGGGTGGATGAATAGACGGATGGATAGACTGACGGATGGATGTATGAACAGATTGATTGATGGATGAATGGATAGAGATCGCTGGCTGGATGGATTGATAGATGGTGTAAATAGATGGCTGGATGGGTAGCTAGATAGATGGACGGACGCATGGATGGATGGTCAAATGGACAGATGGATGGATGAATGTATAAATGGATGGTCGGATGGATGGTCAAATGGACAGTTGGAAGTATAAATGGACAAGTGGGTGGATGAATGAATTAATAGGATGGACGAGCAGATGAAAGTATGGAGAAACAAATGGATGAATAGTTGGATAAACTGATATGTGGGCAGATGGACGGATGAATGGATGGAAAAAGTCAACAGGAGACGGCTAGATCAATTTTTCCATCCTTATCCAGCCCAGTAAAAATATTTGATTTCCAGAAATAACTGAATCTATGACTCAGAGCCTCCTAGACTCCAGCAGCAGACCTGATTGGGCAGATGTCTCTGTTCCTCCACAACCCAACCTTGAAATATCAGCCGAATCTTCCCTGGCTTATTTCTTTTGCTTTAGAGTTGGTGACCGCTGCTCTAGTGTGACCCCTAGTGGAGACCTAGAGATTTACACCACCAGTCAAGCACCTCAGTGTAAGGTCCTGCATGTTCTACCTTCATCCACCTCACCAGTTTCCTGTGAAGCCAACATCTGTCCTGAAATCAAAGTCCTTTCTAATGGTTCCTCCTGAGACGTTTCAGTCCCGACCACAATGAAGTCATAACCATCGCAGCTTCAAAGAGCCAAACCTGACGCCTGCCTGACTGCAGCGCCAGATAACAATCACCCTGAAAGCAGAAAAAAATAACTTATGTGAAAGCAATTTGTGTGATTGCAAAGAGGAAGGAGGAAAGTGCAAGTGTGTCACCACTAGTGACGACATAAGGCTCTATGCGGAGGTATGAATCGTGGGAAACTTCTAATTGGGTCAAATTTGGCTTTGATGTTCTTGGAAACATTAACGAACTCTTGCCTCCACCTGGATTTGTTTGTCCGCCCCCTCATCACGTCGTCATGTTGGAAACCGCCGCTGAACCTCATCCTGTTTACCGCCAGTCATCCTGCAGACGCTTGGATGCAAATGTACAAATTGCCACGACTGGGGATGTGTTTGAAATTTGATCACATTTCATACCCGCAGCCTCTGCCCTCAGAACTCCACCAACCATGACCAACAGAAACACAAAAGCCAGAGTTTTCTCCTAATGAATTCCTGGGAAAAGAAAGTTTATCTCTCCGTATAGATTTTCTTCACTTTCTGTAATAAATTCAAACATTTCCAGCCAGTCGGAGTGATGTGCCCTGGCCTAATCTAAATGTTGACGGTTTTGCATACATTTACTAACGTATTGGATGCAGACATATTGGGAAGAATTCAGGTTCTCTCATTACTCTGAATTCACTCTCACCATATCAAGGATCTGCTCTACCTGCGGTCCCAAAGCTCCTGAGCCTCGTCCTGTTCACTGGTTCACATCCACCAGACCGGCTGGATGGATGGATGGATGCAAGGGCAGACAAAGGGACAAATGGATTGATAGGGGAGTGGGTGCATGGGTAAAAAGGACAACAGAACAGATCAATGGATGGATGGATTAATAGATAAAGATGGATTTTACAAGTATGGACAGATGGATAAAAAGATGAGTGGCTAAATTGACAGATTAAGTATCCAAAGATGGATGAACATAACAGATTGACTGACCATAGTATGGATGGATGGATGGACAGTTGGATCGATCGTTGGACAAATGAATGGATAGACAGATGGATCCAGATGGATGGACGGGACAGACGGATAGATCTGGATGGACAGACGAATGGATGGATGGATCTGGATAGACAGACGAATGGACAAACGACTGGACTGGATGGACGGACGGACGGATGGATCTGGATGGACAGACGAATGGACAAACGACTGGACTGGATGGATCTGGATGGATGGACGGACGGATGGATGGATCTGGATGGACGGACGGATGGATGGATCGGATGGATCCGGATGGAAACACGGAGGGGTGGACAAACGGAGATGGATGGATGGACATGTGGACGACTGGATACACACGGATGGAGGAATGGACAAATGGCTGAATGGGGTCGGTGTTTCTCATCCTTATCCAAGTGTTGACCGTTTTCCTTGCATTTCATTTCCCAACATCTATCAGAAACGGACACATGAGGTAGATCTGAGGACGGTTCAGGTGTTTCTCCACCTGTAGTTCCTCTGTGCTCTTTTCTCCCTCCCCACCCGTCTCTCTACCTGTGATCGTCGACATGTGTGTCCTCCACCCTCCGGCGTTACGCATATGCTCCAAACATATGCTCCTCGCAACATATGGTCTGCCGATAGCTTCTGTTTATGTTGCCATCCAGGGAATATTCAGCACCTTACTGGGAAATTTCAATAAAATAACCCCAAATTAGGATCCTAGTAAAGAACAATGAGGAGTTTTGCACCCAGGAGGCTAAATAGCTTTGAGTTTAGGTGTGTGTGTGTGTGTGTGTTGAAAGGAGGATTATTAGCCATTGCCTCCCCCTCATCCAGAGCCAAAGGCCTGACCCAAATATGGCTGAAAGACATGTGACCTGCTTAGCGTTCACCCGCTTTGCTTCTGGCTCCAGGCTGTGGTGGGAGTGGTCCGGTGCGACTCTGTACATGAAAGGTGGTGGGGGCTCAGTCTGTTTAGTGGGAGACAAAACAGATGCCAGCAGATGGCTTGCATATTGTCCAGAGCTGACCCGGGTAGAGGGTAATTGCTGGGAAGTTCTCAGGTTCACCTTTGGCTTGTTGGGGACAGAGATAAGAAATTAGCGAAGGACCCACAAAAAGACTATTTGGATCACAAACCTTTGTTGGAAAGGTTTGGAATATTCCCGAAACGTTTATCTCCAGGTTGAATTTTCCATTGAGGGGTGAACGTCGTCAACACAAGGCTCCGCACTTGGTTGATCTGTGATTTTACTAATTTCATGCTGCCGAAGACGCAGCTGTCTGTTCTGGAGCCGCTCGAGTCGAATAACGAGCTCGTCAGGAGTAAAAAACAAGAAGCTTTTCTTATCGTGCTCCTGTGTAATTAGACTGGGAAATCATTCCAGTTTTAAGCTGGTTAAACTTGAACTTACTGCACTTGTTCTTTTTGTTGAAGGAAGTGGAGTTTTGTGGTGAGGGGAAAAAGCCAGCAGTGTGACAAAAATGATTTCACCAAAATACAGAAGCAAATGTGTTTCAGTTGCATTTTTAGTTTTGGGATGATGGACAGTTTTTGTTGTCTACCTCGAAGTATTTTTAGTTTTTCTATTTTTGTTTCAACTTCTTGCATTTAATTGGAAACAGTTAAATGGAAAAAAGTTTGGAAATTAGTTTTTCTCTTTCCTGACAGTTAGCAACATTAGCACGGACAAAACAAGCTTTAACAAGCAAAGTTTGTTCTAAAAATTTAAAACCATTTTTTAAAATCTGTATATTGTTCTAAATAGCAAAGTAAGAATAAAACTGATTTTCCACTTTGTGTGGATGTGGCTAACGATAGAGTACAGCTAGCTACCACGGGAAATTAGAAAAGTACAGATCTCTTGATTTTCATAGCTTTAGATATTGACAAGAATTTTAAGTACAGCATAGAGGAAAAGAATGGAAAACACAAAGCTAAAATCTTTGCATTTTATGTTAGTATTAGCTGTGTAGTAAAGCAACCTGCTACAGGAAATTTTAAAAAACAGTATCAGGAATTCCTTTCCAACTTCAAATAATAATGTATTTTGAGATGTCGCTCTCTTGTGGTACAGGACCCATGGTTGTTCATGTAGAAGCTAACATTAGCATTGCTGTACAGCTAGATTTTAAAGAAAACTTGAAAAAGTAGCATTTAAGCTATGTACAAGCTAGCATTAGCATAGAAAAGTAGTGGAAGGATTTCCTCTGTAAGTATAGATGCTAATAAAGTTATCCTTGGATGCATCACTCATGAAATAAGGCAGACATAATAAAATTTTACAGCTGAAACTCATTTCCACTTTTTGTCTATTTATGTACAAGCTAACAAGCTAGCATTAACACAACTAGCTCCCACAGAAGGTTAAAAAAGCAGTGGTATTTGATTCTGCTTTCTAATTTTTGTGTAGATGTTAACAAACGTGTTAGGTGTAGTCTTGTAATAGCTAAAAATAAAGATGAACGCTAAAACCTAATCCCCTCTTGTTCCTGTTTGAGTTCAAGCTAGCATTAGCGATGCAATATAGCTAGTTGCTGCAGGAAGTTATAGTGGTATCTGATTTTGTTTTCTAACTTTTGTGTAGCAAACATGTTAGTTGTAGTCCTATAATAACTAAAAAAAAGGATCTTAAAACTTAACCCTCTCCCATTGTTCCTATTTGAGTTCAAGCTAGCATTAGCAATGCAATATAGCTAGTTGCTGCAGGAAGTTTCTGCTAGCAGTTTATACTGCTTCAAAAGTTGTAACATTTTTTGAGACAATTGTTGATTTTTAATCTGGAATGAAGATTTTAAAAATGTTTTTGTGTTAGGTTGTTGCTTTGAAATTGGTCAACATTTGAATTTTTATTCCAAGTTGGACTCCAAAGCCACTTTAATCAGATTCCCGATAAATGAAGACACATTTTGTGTAAATTATACTCTACAATTCAAAGAAACTTTTAAAGACTGATAAAAATAAAAGCTAAAGAGGTCGAATGTTTACATATATTTTTCTCAGAGATCATCAACTTGAAATATACACAGAATATCCCTGATTTTCTTTCTTCCGACAATTGATTTGGTCAAAAGATATTTAGATTTTCTTTAAGACTGTTGAAAATGTTCCCATTTTGAGTTCCTATCTTTTAATAAGAGATTTTTAAAGGAATAGCCTGCGAAGAGGAACAAAACAGCTCTTATGAAAGCTCTTATAATAGAGCAGTAGTTCTGCTTTTGATAGTCAAGAAGTGTAGATTAAATCTGCAACAAAACAACCCTGTTGACCAAATCATAGCAACGTTAAAGCACTCTGTGATCCCAGTTATGTCTTTCTGAACATATAGGCCTGTTATGAGAATCTTTTTTTATTCTTCGACTGTGCAGCTGCTCGTGGCACAGAAACGTAATTAACTCAAGAATAATTCAAGCATGCTTGTGCCATATTCACACATGTCACAATTTATACTTTTGCGTTTTACTTTTAGCCTTTCATTTCTCAAAGTTAGCTGTTTATGAGTCTGCACTCACACTAACACATTTATATAAACACACATATATATGTAAGCGGGATGCAAATGTGTCTGTTGGCTATGAACAAGCTGTCTGTACTCATTTGTAATCTCCAGCCTGGGGATAAATCAGATTATGGAGGTGGAGGCTTCTCCTCCTCAGCTCCCCGTCATCTCTAACTCGTGGCTACCGGCCTTGCCGAGGCTCAGGTACTGCCAGTGAGGTTGCGGGGGGGGGGGACCCTGTTTGGTTAGTGGGGTGCAGATGCTGCGATCGATCAAACTATGTCCCCAAACGTTCCCGCTGCCACAAGACCAGACATTTTACGACTGGAGTGACACTAAAACCCCTGATCTCTACAAATCACATGACTCCATATTGGAAATATGAGTGAAAATGGCTCTATTAAGGCTTCAGATGCAGAACTGAATGTTTAAGTAATCATACCTCTCAGACTGCTGCTCGTACATTCAGATCACAAGCTTAACCAGAGGACAGTGATGCTCCTCAGGGCTGTGTCTTAGCCCCCCTTCAGTTTGATATACTTTTCATTCTTAAGCTGATGACCCTGCTCTATATACATTGGCTATTTTTACTGATAATGTGGCATAAATCCAGTTAAATCCAAACAGAGCTGTAACAGTCTACAGATATAAGCAAGGTGGATGGTGGCCTGGGGCACCCTCAAATCAGGCCTGCAGCCAGGCAGTGGACGAACATACTTTAACTTATAGCAGCCAGGGTGTCCGCTCAACCTTAAAAAGTCTTAAATTTATGTATCTACAATTAAGGCCTTAAAATTTCCTAAATTTTAAGAAATGAAAGTTGGGCTCAAATAAGTTAATCACAGGTCTTAAATCTCAAATTTTTGTTGTGGCAGGACTATTTAATCGTATATTCTGTGGAGTTTTTTTTTTTTTTTTCCTCATAGGACTTTTCTGTCAGGCTAAAGTTTGAGCCACCTGCACACATCTTCATTGCATTCTATGACTCAAAGTGATTGAGGCTACCAATAACTAGCTGCTATTACACCCTTGATAGCTAGCTAGCTAGATTTTTGCGTCCATTATGGGTAAGTGCAAATTTATCACCAATTTATCGTCTTTTGTGGATTTCTGTCGCGATACAGGTCTTAAATTTAATCAGGCTCTTAAAAAGTCTCACATTTGAGTTGGTGAAACCTGCAGAAACCCTGGCAGCAGTTCCTCTATAAAAGGCCAGCATTCATTTCATGCTAATGTTGACAGTAACTCACAATGGACATGAGGAGGCCCTGCAAAACAACAGTGTTCTCTCCTTAATGTGATCAGTCGTGATGATTTTTCTGAACGATAATGATTCATCAAACGAGTCTGCGGCGGTCACAAAAGGGCTCGAGTCATTAATAAAAGAACAGAGTCAAAGCACCTTGGGGGATCCTGTTTTTCCCCCTTCCTCCCCTCTCTCCTTGCGTTCAGACCTACTTATCATTAAAGCAAGTAAAAAGTGGCTGCTACGTCTGAATGAAGTCTTATTGTTGGATTTCAAGATGTGAATAAAAATCCATTTCAAATTAGGTCCCATTAGCATCACTAAGAGTCCTAAGATTTGGGTGACCTTTTCGTGCCTTGGAAGCTCTCCTTCACCCGTTTATGGAGATGAACTGAGCTCTTGTTTTGCTTTTACATCTTTCTCCTTAGGTTTGAGGCAGCGATGACACTACAAATAGTGATGTAACCTGCAAATTAAGATATCCAGGTTTAGAAAAGGAAATAGACGGATGAGGCGGATGGCAGAGGTTCAGAGGTCAGACTAATAAACAAACAAGCCATTGATTTCCTGTCTTTTCCACCCTTTCTGGAGATCCGGTTAAGTTCATTTACATGTGGATGTTTCCAGAGGATAGAGCATCTGAGGTGAACTACTCCAAGAGATTGGTATTAATTTTATTAAGAATTTGAGCCAGGCTCTTGTTGGAGAAGCAGATAATGACCAAGAACCATCTTTGGATGCTTCTCAGGCTTCATATGTGAAGGAGCAAAGCATTCCCTCTTTAACAGGGGCATTAAATTATGCTTGGGCTTCAATACAAAATGAATAATTAAAGGAAATTATTTTTTTAAGCTAATGCTGATGGTATACAGGAATTTCCTGCAGTGTACATTTTTCAAATCCTTCTCCATTTTGGAGTTTCAGTTGTGTAGGGGTGCGCCAATGAATCGAATTAATCGTGTTTCATTGATTATTGAAATCATCAACTAATTTAGGAATCAATCGTTAACTGGGAGTATGCAGACTAAAAAAAAAGGCCATTTGCTGAAACAAAAACACACCCAGAGCAGTAATTAAGCCAAAACTGTACAAAATATATAAACGTTTTGCATTTAAGATTGAAAGTTGCAAGAAAATACCAAATTACCAGGAAAACATAAATAAACACAGCTAAATGTTGTCTTTTTGGAGGTACCATTTGAGACCACTATAGTTTGAAAATATGCTAATAAAAAGGCATACTTGCGTTGTACTAAAATATCAAAAATATTTAAAGAAGGGGAGGATTGACCAAATTAATAGATGCAAGACATCAAATGGTTCAGAGACTAAGATAAACAAATTTACCACCAGATTCCATTAAGTAATTTTTACTTATCTGGTTTACAGTTTTTGATATAAACTTGCTAGCTAAACTAGCATTAGCCAATGAATCGGCAGTTTAGCTAATCCATGTATCAGCTTTTTAAGAGTGTTGAGGTTGTGTGCCACATCTGATAAATGATCCAGATTTAATCCACCTACCAGATAAAGATTTATTTTCTTCCCAAAAAGATTTTTTTCCACCTTTCAGTTGAAAGTTTTTGCTAATTTTACAAACTAGCTTTAGCTGAAGATAAAGCATTTTAGCTATTTGGAGTATAATTTCATCAGGTTTTATTAGATTAGGGAAATTACTCAATATTGTAACCAGTGATGCACTACAGTCTACATCAATCTAATACACTCTGAAGGTGACGTAAAGTAATATTATCTGACTAGCTTTTTCTTTGTGATTAGCAAGATGGTTGACTTTTGATTATAACCATAATTAGCTAATATTGAAACCTCAAAGATTAGCCTAAATCCATCTACCAGACCCAGAAGAAACTATTTTCCTCTCAGGTTTTTACCTTTTAATCCCAAACGTTGAGGTTAGCTTGCTCACCAAGCTAGCATTAGCTAGAATGCTAAGGATTACTTAGCATTATGGTTTGTCTTTGAAAAAGGTTAAAAAATGCTCGGCATAGCAACGAGTGAGATTAAAGTGTCTAATAAATCGACTCAACTAGATGTCAATATTAGTTGACTATCTGTTTTTTAGCTGTATTGGTATAGCAGTTGGCTTTTGGTTTGACTTAAACCCAATGTTTGTGACTCATTTGCCTTTTCATTTACTTTCAGCTGATATGTGAAGCTTTTTAAACCGGGAAAATGTGCGATATGTTTTTCCTGGATTGGTTTGGGAGGACAATTATTGCACACAAGCCTTTCTTTTAGCCTCTGGGGGAGATGCTTGACATGCAAGGAATGCTAACACTTGAGGTGCTACGTAAATAGATCTTACCGGCCTCAGTTTATGCACCTGCATTGCTTATTTAATTACTTACATTGACCGTTTGGTTTTTTTTTTTTGTTTTTTTTTTTTTTTGGTCAATTGCTGGAGCTTGTGGGGATTGATCAATTTAAAACCCATCCACTTATCAATGAAACGCACGATTCACACATCTTTGAACTTGAAGTTACAAGGAATATGAATATACTCCACGTAGTTTTGTGTTACAGGCGTGTTGTGTATTGATGTGTTGTAACTTGGACTTATTCATACAGCTCTTAAAAAGTGGAGAAATTTTGCACAAGAGGTGAATGTTTAGCCTCCATCTCGTAGAGGGGAAAAAAAACATATTGATAACTGTGTGAGGACTTCATGCTTGCGGTAAGCAGTGAATATATAAATAATCTATCTGTGGTGTTGATGGTAATACATCAAAACTGCCGGTAAAGTCCAAAGGTTCAAACACAGACCGCAGGGAATGTTTTTTCTATTTGTTTTCTGTTGCTTAGCACCTATATAAACAGTATCATATATATATATATATAGACTATATAGCCTGAAATCGTCCTCTGTGGTTCAAATATTCAGCTTTAATTTTTAAAGTAACAAGACAGAAGCTGGACAGTGTAGTTTAAGCAGAAAACTTCCAGTTCTCCATCACTGAGTCACCGCCTGAAAGCTTTGAACATCCCAGATTAATGATATCCAGAAGTAATACCAGGTTGACTCCCCCCCCCCTTTCTCAGGACGAGTGGAAGGAAATTACCTTACACCTTCGCTTCTCTCTTTAATTTCACAATCACAAAGTGCTGAGCTGCTCTTGTATTTTCATCCTATTGCCTGTCTTCCACCAGAGAAGTGCGTAAATGGGAAAAGGCCCTTTTTTTCCTGTGTTTTTAATCCCTTTGCACCCTAATTGGCCTCTCTTTACTGTGAAGTGAGTTCAATCTGCAAGCAGATAAAACAAGTGTTGGATGAGGGCGCAGGCAAAGTGGCACTGTGCTCCCAAGCATGAAGTGAGCGGTTTTGAACTAATATCCATGCCTGTGCAATTAAAAGACTCCGGAGTCGTTAAAGTAAGCGCTTATTTAAAGTCTGAACTGGAAATACTGCTCTACCTATTCCCCCTGTTGGAGATGAGACGATGACGGCTGGCGTTACATCCCTACCTCTGGCGTCCTGCACGTTCGAGCGCCATGTTTTTATCGAGTCGACCCTGTTTGAGAGGCGAAGAACCGCCACGGCGCTGCTGTTGTGGGGTGATTTTCTCACAAAGCGTGGGCCCTCCATCCCAAACACAATGCTGCTGCTGTCTGTGTAAGGTACTGGGATTAACGAGGACTGGTATTGATCCAGTGTCCCTTTCTTACTCTGTGTCCAAATGAGTGGTTTGTCGATATCTGCAAGCCTTGATTCCTTTGTGACTCAACTGATGCGCTCATGTTATCACTAAAAGGGAACATTTCATAGATGACTAGCTCTCAAACGGAGGTTCCCTTAACAAGAATCCTTTCTTTAGGAAGCAGACAAGAGGATTACAGTCATCCATCAGTTTGAAAACACTAGAATTACCTTAAAAATAGTCTTTGCAATCAGTGTCATCTGCCAAAAGCAGAAAATTCACAGCGAGAAACTCAGTTTTACTCTGAAACGGCACAAAAAAGGCTTCTTTAAAGCGTCTTTGTTGTGTTCAGGTTATCAAACGTCAAACAGTCCGTTACGCTTCTTTAATTAAGATCGGGGTGTAAACCACACCCCAATGATTCAAGGGCTGAGGGGGCTTTTAGACCAACGCCGTTCCCAAGCCTGATTTTGATCCGGTGTTGCGCGTTCCCACGCGAGGCTGGCGTTTTCTCGGGATTCCTGTGGGATGGGAGTAGGGCTGCTGCGAACGACTTTTAGTTAGCAATTATTCTATCGGTAATTCTGACGATTATTGAGATAAAAAAAATTGGCATGTTCTGCAGATTTTTAATTTAACCTCTTAAACTTTTTCATACAATATTAGAAATGCATTAAGAGGCAAATAGTCTTTTTTTTTTTTAATCAGAAAATAAACATTTTATTGCCTGAAATTCAATAATATAGCTTTCCTTTACTGAATTTGAACCAGGTGAAGCTGAAACTGCAACTTGAGTCTTGGGTTGAACAGATTTACAGACTTTTTTTTTTTTTTTATCTTAAATGCAAAATGTTTATATATTTTGACCAGTTTTGACTCAATTCCTGCTCTGGGTGTGGTGGTTTTTTCCAGCAAATGGCCTTTAGTCTGTATACTCCAGTTAACCATGAATCGATGACTAAATTAGTTGACGATCATTTCAATAATTAATTCGATTAGTGGACACTTTACTGTTAATCACGTGACTGGGACGGTACAGGATACAAGGTTAATGGGAGCAGACAGGAGTGGGAACCAGCCAACACACAGAATCGTGATGACAATGAAACATAGGACAAGCGCCGCCATTTTGTAGTTTTTTTTTTTTTTTTTTTTTTTTTTTTTTTTCAGTAACCCTACGCTTCAATGAAAGTCAAAAGAACTACATGACCCAGAAGTGCGCAGGAATTCAAGAACAGCAGCAACGGACGAATCAAACGCCGACATGCTCCTCGACTTCTGGCAGGAGAGGTCAGGCGGCTCAGGTCTGAGCGAAGACTGATTGAGGAGAGGCGGATATTGTATGATTTCCACAACGCGGAAACCACGGACGGAATCGTGGAGTTTAATAAAAAAAAAAATGAAATCCACAATAAAATGTGGAATTTCAAAGAATTAGCAGATATCGACAAGAAGGGAAGGATGTTCAGTAGTTTCTGTAGAGTTTTGGCCGCTGTAGCGAAAAAACGGGAGAAAACTTTTAGCTTGCTAGCACGTCTGCTAACTCCCGAACATTTAAATAAATCAATGGAAGTGAGACTTGAATCAGATCCTCCATTTGGGAAAAAATGAAACAAACTTCGCTCATTTTTGGGGAAAAAAAATCGCAAACGGTACTCACCACCATGGAAGTGTGCACAAGCTTTTTGCTTTTTACAGGTTTTTATGTCGTATATTTTGATCAGTTCAACTCTGAAACATTTTTAAAACATTTTCTTTGTTAAAAACGAGCTTCCTGGTTTTGCACATGACGTCTGAGTTCTTTTTAAAAATGACTAACACCTTGTCAAAGCAATGATCTGCAGCAGTCGGTTTCATTTGTGACAGAATAACAGAAAATGTTAACCTCGAGCTACTCATTTGGCTAATTTTTTCATTGACACCATAATTACATACTTTACGGGTTAATATGGTTAAAATGGGGAAAAATGGAATTTGTGAAAAAATAAAACTTAATTGGAAAATTATAATCGAATTTCATAGGGCCCTACTATTGCACATTTTTAGTGAGTTTGTTTCTTAATGGGCTTTTAATGTCTAATTTTATTGTATTCATTGTGTATTGCATGCAGTGTTGCTTACATTTGGAGAACCAGCCCAGCTCCAGCCCTTCTTACTGGTTTTGCTGTCTCCAGTAACCGGGGCTCCGCTGAGATTGATGCCGATTTTGAAATGCAGCCACTTATCAATGAAATGCATGATTCACATGAAAGCGAAGTCGAATGCGAGCGGCTCTTTGGGGTGTGCAGATATGATCCCCTCTAAAGTCTGTTTGCTGCTCCTGTGTTGATTTGAAGGCTTGTTTCGCGCCGGAAGGAAAGATCCGGATTGTTTCGCTGCGTCTCCGCTCCGTTGATTCATTTGTCTGTTTACGTTGCGCGCTTGCTTATTTATCCGACTCTTTATTTTTTTCACGCGGGGAGGGAAACCCACCAGAGAATCTGCGGCGATGAAACTTTAAAAACGTGTACAGTAGCGGCGCGGAGAGGAGGGGGGTATTTACATCGACGCTGGCCACAATCTCAGAAGATCCTCAAATGTAGGTTAGAGCTGCAAAGTTAATATGCAAATGTCCTTATCTGCTGGGATTCACAAACAACCATCACCCTGATTGATTTAATAAACTGCTTTTATCTTTCAAAGTGTTAATTAGAAGAGATGGGCTCCCGCTTTGGATCTGAGCTTTCTGTGGCACATTTCAGAGCTTTCAGACAAAAGAGAAACTTTCCGTCCCTCAACGTCTCCCTAACTCAAAGCTGCTGCTGCTTCTGCTGCGTTAATCAGCTTGTTGTTGTTTGAGGCAGAAAGTTCTCGGTAACAGAGCCGTTTAGCTGCGTTAAAGCCTTTTATTTGATTGATTGTCGGCTTTATTTTAGTAAAATGGCTGCCTTGTTCAGTAGATTCGTATCTGAGCGGGAGAACAAACAGCAGCTCTATCGGTTTCAACGCAACGCCAGGGCGGGAAGACATCAGCAGTGGCCTGAGAGAAGCAACTCCAAACCTGGGAAGGGCTAAGAGCTCAGACAATACGACAAAGCTAAAGCATGCAGGGATCTGAGGACCAGGGCTGGAAAACCTTATAATCTGAAACGTTAACTTAAGATGTTTCCACATATTTAATGTGCTGACTTTTGTAAACTGGAGCATCGACGTGTCTCAGCACACCACTGAGCTTTGACCTCGTCTGATCTGCAGTTTGGATCCATACACGTTGACTTTTCTCCTTGTTCAAAGTTTTGGAGAGTCAAAAAAAAAATCTCTAATCGTAATAAATATGTCTCCATTTTTGACATTCTGTAAATCCAGGTTTGATAACTGATGTAAAGCATTAGTACGCCTCGTTTGATTTAATTAGTACCCCCTTTTTTTTTTTCCATTATTTTTAACTTTATTTTTAATAATTTTCTGTTTATTGTAAGCAGGACTTTTTTTTTGATTGTTTTTAACATTAATATTTATAGATAGTATTTTATTTAATACATGGTTTTATTTATAATTTTTCATTAAATTAATGTTTTATAACAATTTTTTGTATTAGTTGGTTTTCTGTGTTTTTTATAATTTTCTGTTTATTTTATCAGAACTTTCTTGTCTGATTTGAATTTCATAGATTATTTTAAGTTTTTTAACAATAATTTTTATAGATTGTATTAAACTCATAAAACAAATACTAAGTTTTATAATTACATTTTTTCATGTTTTATATAACAATTTTTTGTATTTAATTTTTAGTTTTTTGTCTTATCTTTCTTATAATTTGCTATATAGTTTTCAGTACTTTCATTTAAGTTTTATAAATCTGTTAAATGTAACTTTTAAACATTATTATTCATGGATTATATTTTTTAAAAATCATTTTATGTTTAATATATATTTTTTTTACTGTCATTTTTTTTTTTTTTTGTGTAATGTTTTTTTTTTTTTAAGTTTTCTTTTTTTATTTGATATTTCTTGGTTTTATTATCTGATGCTGCTGGTTTAGCATTGAGGCCACATTTTGACTCAACCCTGATTTTCATATTTTCTAGATATTATAAATTTCTTCCTTCCTGTTCGTCCTGCTGATGGATCCAGACTGCGATCTGTTTCTAATGGAAACATGGAGCAGCATTATCAGTTTTTGTTTTTTTAATTTGTGTTTGTATCTGGACCCTTTCTCTTCTTCTCTGCTGGTGATGAGTTTCCGTGACGCAGGAACAGAGTCCTCCCACTCAGGTGGAGAGGCGTTGGGAGCGCCGGGCGCCAGCGAAGGTGACGCAGGTGCGGCGCTTGGCTCTCTGCCGGCCTGCGGGCCGCCGGGGTTCACGTCGAGAGGCGACATGCTGCCGAGCAGGACGCCAGGAAAACAAGATGGCGAAGAGAAGGGATTCCCCCTCCGGTCAGGAAAACCGGGATGTGAAGCGCCGGAGCTGCCAAGGCCCCTGAAACCAGAACCAGACCAGAAACGTCTGAGCCGGGCACGCGTCTCCCACTTTGATGTCATCCGGTCGGACACTTTGAGGGAATATTTTTCCCTCCTGCAATCTGAATAATTTCCAGCTGCATTTTAATTGAATCTATCTTTGATGTCTTATTTGTGTGATTACGTCTCGTTCAGCCACCTCCCTGCTTTCTTCTCCCTTCCTTTGGTTCCTCGTATTTTTTCCTCCGGAAGATCAAAGCGCATTCCCTCATGCTTGAAATCATGCAAACGAAGAGAACGGGGAGAGAGATGAAGAAACTTTTGTTGCGAGGGGCGTCCCGGTCTCTCGTGAGCAGCAACTCGACGTCGCTCGGGTTTAAATAAGTTCTTCTCGGCGCCGGGGAAACGTGGGCGGCCATCTTAACCTGAGCAATTAAAGCCCGGAGAGGAAGAAAAGCCAACAAAGCGCGGCGGCGGCAGAAAGCCGGTGACAGCGAGCAGCGCCACCTCTAATTATTGACTGGCCGCCCGCTTCATTATTCCCCATCCTGCGCTAATTTGTATTTGCCTGACATTCATCATATAATGTTGCTAACCTTTAATTCATCTGCTGTTAGCACTTTTGTCTGCTGAAGTAAGAGGAAACGACCGTAAATTGGCAGCGTCGACTTTTACTTTCACCAGCATCATTACTTTTTTTTTTTTTTTGTTTGTGTTTTTTTTTTTTTTTTTTTTTTCTTTTTTTTGCTCCGCTTTTATTAAGTTTCAGCTGAGAGAAGAAGAGGGACCGAGTTTATGTGCAGACCAGAAGGCCTCCTTCCATCCCTCAGGTTTATTTCTGACACATTAAAACGAAACAAAGTTAAAAGTGAGCTTTAAAAAAATCATCAAATACGCCTAAAACTGGTGAAAAATAATCCTCAAAGACACAAGTTTAAGTTTTTATGCTCGAAATTGGCCAGAAATGTTGACCTACCCAATCACAGGGGGCGGTTGGAGCACTATAATCAAGTATATTGATGAGAAAGTTTAGTGGAAGGAAAGTGTCATAGAAAAAGGTTCACAAGAAGCAGTAGATGACCACAAACTGAAGTTAAAACTTTTTAAAGATGTTTTTGGGCTCTATCGGCCTTTGTTTGACAGCTCGTCAACAGGAAATTGGGTTGTGAGAGAGGGGGCAACATGGGTTGCGTCCTCTACCCCTGCGCCACCGCCGCACCCTGAAGTAGAGAACTTTCGACAGATTTACATTTTTGCTAAAAACTGAGCTGTGCAGCACGAGAACTCGATATGGCACCAAGGAGATCTTGCAGGAATGTCTCCAGCTGCTGCCCATGCCATCTAAATCTCTCCCAAACTCCTCAGTGAGCTTTGCTTTACAATCCTCTCCATGCTGCTGTTATCCCCTGTACCTGTGCACATTATTCTGCCAGACTTTTTCCTTCCACCAAACTTTCCTGGAATATTCTTGGACACAACACCAGATCGTAACACATTTCATTTGCATCATAGGGCAGCTGATAGCACAGGTCCTTGGTTCAAATCCCGATCTGTGGTCTTTCTGCATGGATGCTTGTTGTCTCAGTCTAATCCAGCTTCCTCCCTCAATCTAAAATCAGGCATGGTTGGGCGTTTTTTGTCTTTTACTTGCTTTAGGAGTGACTGTGCATGCATTTTGCTTTAATCTGACGCTTCATTGTGTGTTTTTGCTTAGAAAACCTTCACAAGCAACAGCCTCTAGTCCTTCAGCAAAGCAATGTTGGGCCCACTGAGCAGTGTCTGCACTCAATACCTGGTTGGGGCTCCTTTTGCGTGAGTTGATGCGTCAATGCAGCGAAAACATGTTCATTTATAGTTTTAAAATGAACATGTCGACAGAAACAAAAGGAGTTTGAAGAGAAATAAAGTTTTCCTTGGAAAAACGGTGAAAACTGAAAGCGCCTCTGCAGCGACCAGGCTAGATCAGTTGGTCATCTCTGCTGTTTTGGTGACTTGATGAGATTTTCCTGATCTGTATCCCTGTATCAGCAGCTTTGAGCCTCCTCCTGGTATTCCCAAAACTTCCTTTGTTTCGTTTCCAGCACCCTTCGTTCTTTTTCTCCCTTTTTGCTTTATTGTTTCTACCAAAACTCAACAAATTTACCGTTTTCTCCCAGTCGTTCCGGATATTTATTGACTCAGAGCTTTAGGAAGCATCATCGGCGACGTTCCGCCGGAAAACCCTGATATGGTCTTCCCACCTGGCTCCTCGCGCTGTTTAAACAACAGCTCAGGATTATTTCCCTTCATATGTGACCCGTCTGTCTCCCTGCGCAGCACCTTCATCCATCCCCGAGTCCCTCCAAGCTGTGTAAACACCGTCCGCGCCGAACGCCGCCGTCCCATCCCGGGATCAAAGCGACCGGCTGGAATTCCTGCAGGTTGTTTCCAAAGGCCGGAGCCGCGGGGAGCAGGTTTTGTCGGCGCTTCCGTGACCCGAGGGGGAACCTTGATGTTTTTATTTTAAAGAAATAAAAGTAGGACAGCTCAGGTTGGAGTCTGTGAGGTTTTTCTGCCGCAGAGTGAGACGGGTGCACCGTTATGTCTGCTGGTTGTTGCATCAGAGAGTAAAAAGCAAAATCTTCCCAGAGATGCAGAGTTTTCGCCTCACTGCGACACGTTGGTTCAGGAAAAACTTTGACTTGTAGGTTTTTGTTCCCAAAAATCTCAAAAGTCTTGATCTCATCTGGTCCAGTTAAAGTTCTGGTAGATTTGATTGATCTCTACGCGCTTTACGTTTGTGATGGTAGAACACTGTTTTTGTAACTTACAAAGAAATGTTTTTTGCATATTTGTTACAATCAGGCAAATGTTTGAGTCACCCGTGGACATCTCCATTACAGTCTGTGACTAGAGGCAGTTGAGGCTTCTGCTAACTAGCTGCTAATAAGCCCTAGCTAGCTAGCTTTTTTTTTGCGTCTATCATTGGTAAATGTAAATTATTGCCAGCTGGCTGGACGATGTGCTGACTTCTGTTGCTAACCTGTACGATGCTACACTAATTCTGGGCGAAAAAGTTCAGCACTACGATATAAAATATGCAATTTTCTTTTTTTTAACGTTTGTCGTGATACAGAGCTTAAATTTTTATTCATAGTGTTGTGAAAGTCTTAAATGTGAGTTGGTTAAACCTGCAGAAACCGTGAAAAAAATGGAGCTCTAACCTGAGCTACTATTGCCGTCTAAAGAAATGCGCCGCCCCCGACCTGAAACAACCAATCAGAGCCAGGAGGCGGGGCTTAGCGCTGTTAAATGTGCTGATGATGGAGAAACAGCTCACCGTTCCAGGAAAACTGTTTATCCTCCGACATCGGTGGCCATGCTAGCTAGCATTAGCATTAGCAGCAGGCTATGTTGTGGTGAACCAGCTGTAGCGTAGCAGAGAGCGGGGGGGGGGGTGTGAGCGGCGCGTACATGAGGGTGACTGACAGCTCTAAGCCCCTCCTCCTGGCTCTGATTGGTTGTTTCTGACTGAGTGGTGGATTTCTGCAGTTAGTACTGGGAGCACTGGGAGAAGGCAGAGGAGCTGGATATCCCCCCCCCACAGGTTATCTCTGTTATCCTGTTACAACATAAAGATCATTTCAACAAATATGGACAAAACATATTTTTCATAAAAGTTCCCAACTGCAGCTTTCACGGCTTGTATGGAAGTAACTTTCTGCTGCAGTTCTCCAACAGTGAGTGTTGAATATTTTTAGGGTTCTTTTGACCTGGTTCCTGCTGGTTTAAACGGTTTGTGTTCTGGTCGACAAGTTTAGCTCAGCAGTTAACTTCCTGTGGATATTCTCCAGCTTATCAACGTCAGCACACATCTGCCTAACTTGAATGGCATGTTTTCTTGTCTTGCCCATTTAGAGTGGGTAGAAGAAAGTCGTTTCTTTGCGAAACCAGGAGGTGAAGTAATTAAGTCCTCAACTTCATGTATAAACTAATAATAGTTATTTATTTTATAGGAGCCGTTTGGGGATCTGATAACTGTAGGGGGCGCTGTGTGGTAAATAAGCATCCCTTTGATTATTTGAAGTTATTTGAATGATCGACTAAATTGAGTTGTTTTAGTCTGTGGAACGCGCCTCCTGATTATTCGGTGAAAAGTTACCTATTTGTGCATTTTTTTTTTTTTTTTTTGTATAAAAGCTAGATATGTAAAATATTCCAAAGAAAATGCAGCTTGGAAGCTGAAAGACACAAAGCTTACATGACACGCTATTGGCTGGTGTTTCCATAGCAGCCAATCCAGGAACGCCATTTATTTTCCTTGGTGCTGATTGGCTGAACCCCAGGAGTGGAGATAAAAGACTGTAGATATTAGCTTCGATGCTAAGACAGTTTCCACCGTGCGTATTAAAGTAAATATGGTGTTTTAACTATTAAAATGGGCAGTTGTGGGTGTTTTCAAGGGGTTCTCAATGAATAACAGGGGAGTACTATAATAGTCTTTTATGCTAAGTTTTTCTTTGGTTTCTGTCTACTTCCTTCCTTTTTGCTGGATTTTCATGGTTGGTTCACTGTTATCTAGGTTTTCCAGATGATTTTTAAATTTTTAACAGAATCATTGATGGTTTTTGTTGAAGTGGTCCAAAAAGACGATCCCTGTGAATCTGATTAGTTCTGCTACCAACATGTCCAGCTGCGGAAATTTGAGGATTAATTCCGTTCATGGATTAGATGAAACTTGGTGGAGTTTGATGAGAAGCTATCAGCCCTCCTGAAAACATTAAGCACGGTGGTGTGAGTATGATGCTTTTTGGGTGTTTTTTTTTTTTTTTTTTTAGCCTTCCTGGACTAAAAATGACTGAAAAAGCAGCCAAAGTCCAATTAAACCTTTGAAAAAGCTTCATAAATTACAATCCTCAGCATCCTCTTAATGTATAATACAACTACAGTTTGTCTTCAGCCAGTGGCTTTTTTTTAGACCCGCTGTAATACAGACCGCTACAGGAGCATCTGCAACAACTCTTTGAAGAAAAACATATAATTCAATTCATTAATGAGCTGTGAGAACATTTCACTTCCCACTGGGATTGATAAAGTATCATTGAGTTGAATAACATCCGAACTGTTGATCGACAACATTTTCAAGGGTTCAAACGAAGTCTGTCTGCTTGGTAGAAGAATCTTAAAAAGTCAAGTTTATTTGTATAGCACACTTCAGCAACAAGGCAGTCAAAGTGCTTTACATCATGGAAGTATAAAAACATCAAATACATCAGTCACTGGTTGTGAAACCAGTAATAAACCTTCTATTTTATCAAGTGCCATCATTTAAAACATCAATAGACATCAAATATGTTGGTCAATGTTTATTATGGGTCAAAGACAGCTCTAAACAGGTGGGTTTTGAGCCTTGATTTAAAGGAAATCAATTTAAAGAACGTTTTGCAGGTTTTTGTGGTAATCAGCATTCAGGTTTTCTTGGACTTTATCATTTTTGTTGGACTAGTACAACCATCGGGAATCTGATTATGCACATTTAAGATTTGACAACCCCATGATGAAGCACAGAGGTAGAAGCGTCATGATTTGGGTTTGTTGGTTCGAAACCCCAAGGTTCAGTCCTGGGACCACTTCTGTTTGATGTCTACATGCTTTCACTCGCTCAGATTATAACAAGTAGTAAGATTAGTCAGCATAACTACGCAGATGATACACAGCTCTACATTACGATGTCATTAGGTGACTCTGAACCCACTGAACAGATGCTTAAAACAAATCAATGCGTGGAGGTGCCAAAACTTTCTCTAGCTGAACAGAAACAAAACTGAAGTTATCATCTTTGGACCTAAAGAGGAACGCTCTAGAGTCAGCGCGTAGCTTCAGTTATTACAGCTAGAAACTCGTGATCAGGCCTGAAATCTGGGTGTAGTGGTGGACTTTTTTTTACCTGAACCTTCAGAGACACATAAAGACAATTACAAAGTCAGCCTTCTATCACCTGAAGAACATTTCCAGGATTAAATGATGAATGTCTCAACAAGATCTAGAGAAACTCATCCATGCGTTTATCTTTAGTCGCATTAATTACTGCAACAGTGTCTTCACAGGTCTGCCTAAAGAGTCAATCAGACAGCTGCATCTGATCCAGAACGCTGCTGCTGGCGTTCTCACTAAGACCAGGAAGATAGAGCACATCACCCCAGTTCTAAAGTCCTTCCACTGGCTCCCTGGAGCTCAGAGAATAGACTTTAAAATGCTTCTGTTAGTTTATAAATCACTGAACGGCTTTGTGCTAAAATACGTTAAAGAGCTGTTGTCGTCGTATCAACCTTCCAACCTTTGCTATATACGCGATGTTTTTATGATGTGAGCACTTTAGGATTTCAAACGTTTAGTTTAAGTTTATTTGTAAAGCACATTTCAGCACCGAAGCAGTTCAAAGTAAACCTGGAAACGATTGATCGAGATCAGGCTTTTTTTTTTCTTTCTAAAATACGACTCCGTTTGTCTGCTTGGAAGGAAAATCTAAAGAAACAAGGGGACGACTTAAGACTTCTGCACAATGGGGCAGAGATGGTGTCACCTAATAGAAAAATGAGTATTTCAAGCTTGAACTTTTTGTTTTGAAACTCTCCGCGCGCCTCGTTCCCTCTGAAGTTGGTCGCCTTCCCTCGCAGTTAAACAAACGGACAAACAGCGTGTTTATTAGCGACGCGCTGTAAGCTGGAGTCATGCACGCCAAACACTTGCTAATCACTCGCCGCACGCACGCCACCAAACCTCCGGATGATAATGATGCAATCCCCGTGTCGGCTCGCCCCTCGAGTGCGCACGGAGGCTGGAAAGCTGAGGTGTGTCTCTCTGTATGAAAATCCAATGCAAATAAGCGTTCACCCCCGTGGTACTTGAACTGTTTTCTCTTTGATAACCCAATTATTGTCTCAAGAGCTGTGTCAATTGCTCCAGCGATCTCTTCTTGAACAAATCACTCCCCTAACCTCGAGCACTTTCGATTTGATTCTGCCATTTTTTGACAGTTCAAAGTAATCAGAGGAGGCCCGGGCTGAGGACGAGGATTGATTTTGTGTTCTCGCTTATCATGCTAATTCCCTGAAAATCAGCCTTTTTCATCCCCCCTCTGCCTGATTACCACTCTTGGAGAAAGAAAAAGGCCCCTGAACTGTTTTCCTGCTGCTGCTGTCACACAAACCCCTCTGAACCCCACCCTCCTCCTTGCTGTTAGCTTAGCATCACTGTCAGGACACACCGCTTCGCCAGGTGAGTCCAGAACCTGAGCGTTTTGCAGGTGTGGCCACCTGTCGGGCTTCGTGATTGGACCAGAGAGTCGATGCAGTCGAACGGACAAATTCAGATTATTAAGAAACCAGAAACTTGGAGCAGGAAACACAGGAATGAGAGAGGAAAGTTGATTTATGCTGGGAGTATGACTCACTGAATGAACTATTTACTTTTATTAATTTTCTTTGTAATTAATTTTTGTTTAGTTTTACTAACATGCTTGTTTTGAAATTTGTTTTTATGAATTTATTTATTTTTTATTAATTTTGCCAATTCATTTTTATGAATTCATTTTTATTAAATTTAATTTTTATTCATTACATTTTACATAATGCTATTCAAGTATTAAACTATTTTAAGATCTTGATGTTATTTAATGTTAAGTCAGATCATTCTGAATGACATAATCTAAAAATTAAGTTGAATTTTTTTTTAACCTTTTAATTTATTTCTTAAACATTTTAACTTAAATTTTCTCTATCGATTTGGTTTCTGAATTATTTCTTTCAGTCATTAAAAAATTTTTATTTGCCTAAATAAATCATGTATAGATTTAATTTTTTTGAAATATGTAAACATTCTAACTTATTCAAAAATGTTTAATTTTTATTAATTCAATATTTTTGATATTCATTAAAGCTTTAATTTAATGTAGTGATTGAGAGAATCTGAAAACTATTCAAACTGTTATTTGTATTTCATAGTTTTATTTATTTCAGAAAGTTTTTGTCCAACAACACCCACCAGTTTTTCTCAATCTAAACATTACATTGTTGTCTTTGACAGTGCAGCTAAGGTTAGGTTTTATTTTTAAATCATTCTTATCAATGATATCCGCCTTTATGATGATGATAAAGGTGTTAAAAGAAAAAAAAAAAAGAAAAATCTGGACAGGAATCAAAGTTTGAGTTAAACAGGTTTTTCTGTTATAATGTTCTGCCAGTAAAACACAGTTTGACTCTAAATATGTTAAAAATGCCATAAAACTGATGTTAAACACAGAAACTGTTAGATTGCTGCTGCAACTTTACGGTTCGACTTGAGTTCTGCTTCGCTGTGGTTCCTGTTTGGGTCGCACATGGAGGAGAACCAGCTTATATGGTGAGTTAGCAACAGGGGTGTCCAAAGTGTGGCTCGGGGGCCATTTGAGGCCCTTGGAGTAATTTTGTGTGGACCAAAGTTGAAGAATGGTATAATGGAGCTGGTGTAAAAATACGATTTATCATAAATGGTAAACATGCTTGCTTATAATGCGCTGCACACACAACAGCTATTATTTTTATTTAATTTAAGATTATATTTATTGGCAAATGAATACAAAAAAGGAAAGGGGTGGGTAATTGTCTAATGGTTCAGAAGAGGATTTTTGTTTCTTCCAAAGCAACTCAAGTCCACTTTCTCATTTTATCATGTTTCTGTAATACATCTGTGGTTCTGTTTTGCACCTTTTGGATAAACTAAGCTAATGTAAAACTATATTTAGGATAAAATGGCTTGTTCTAAGAAAAACCCATTCTCAAAACCGGACCATTTGAACGGCTCTTTGAAATAAACGGATCCTGAAGATTCAGTTCCCTTCAAAGTCCCATTGCTGGTCAGGAAACTGAACATCTGAGATCCTCTCTTGAACCTGCATGTTTAATTTGTTGCCGAGTCGGTTAAAATAAAGAAATTCGCGACAAAACGCAGCTTTTAATTCCTTTGGGGAAACGTGGTTTGAGCTTTGGACACGACTGTGTTTGGAGGTGAAGCTCCAGACGCACAGCTCTCATGTCTTCTGCTGCGTCCAACAGGTTTTCTTCCAGGAATGTCCTGGATTAAGCTCAGACTCTGCTGGGGAACAACGTCCCCACATCATGATGCTGCCTCCACCTTGCTTCCTCAGGCTAGAGCTACAACTAACGATTATTTTAGTTATCGATTAATCCAGCGATTATTCTGCAGATGTTTAATTTAAGCCTTTTTTATACAATATCAGAAATGCATTAAAAGATGCAAATAATTCAATTGCTTTTTCTTTTTTTAAATTTATTGCCTAAAATGCAATAACACGGCATTCCTTTAATGAAAGCTTTATTTGTAGCAAAGGATGCATCTGCAGCTATAAAAAACACTTCTGACATCATGTGACAAGCTCAGTCCTGTCTACTTGACTCACATCTATACAGTGATATATATTTAATTGATTTTTTTTTTTTTTTAAGATTTTGAACCAGGTGTAGCTAAAGCTGCCACTTGAGGAGTTCTGGTAGAACAGATTTACAGATGGTTTTTTTTCATCTTCAAAATGTATATATATTTTTGTACAGATTTGATTAAATTACTATTATTCTTTCAGCAAAAGATCTTTTTTATGGTCTGTTTACTCCAGTTAACGATTAATCAGTTTCTAAATTAGTTGACGATTATTACAATAATCGATTAATCGTTTCAGCCCCATTTCAGGCAGTAGCATTTTGCATGTTGGCTAAAAAGTTACGTTTTGGTCTAGTGTTTGACTCCTGAAAGCAGCAGTTTGAGCTGGATTTTATTTAGGGGTGTCAGGTTTCTACCTGTAATTCAGTCTCATCTGTTTCCTGCAGGAAAACTCCATTCAATCCAAATCAGTTCAGTCGCAACCTGCACCCTCAGATCTCGGTTATTAGAACATAGAAACTGCCTGAAAGGACAGTTTTCCATCCTTCAGGTCCCAAAGTGTCTCATTTTCTGTTTAAATCAAACCCGTTTTTTTTTTTTTTTTTTTTTTTTGGGAGGGGGGCGTTTTGCGTCTAGTTTTCTCAACATTTGTTTTTCATCCAGAACGAAACATGAAACAAACCTGGAGCTCGCCGCCTCGCTGTTCCCCGGCTGATCTGTCATCACCGCGCAGGAAGAACGTTTTTTTTGTTGTTTTTTTTTTCTGACGATGATTAAAACTCTGCCAGCCACCCCTGGCCTTCTAAGGCATGATGGGCTGTTTTATATTGGGCACAATGCCATTAATTATTCCTGTGATGGGAGCTTGTTTGTTATGATAATAAACACCGGTGTTCCTCCTCCCAGCTTGATGCGCTCTGGATGAAAACGCCTTCACAATCACCAGCCACTGATGTCTGAACCGAGGCAGTTGCTAATTTGAAGCCGTGTTTTTTTTATTTTATTGTACAAATTGCCTTTGTTGACGGGCCTACCTCAGCTGCTGCACCTTTCATGGGGTGCACTTTAATTTTTTAGCAGGTCTCTTTGTGACTTTTCAGGAGTAAATAATTGCTGATGGAACCGGCGCCACGTTATCTGGAATTAAATAATTAAAAATGCAGATTTAGGTGGGAATTATGAGTCCCAGGAGAGAACGACGGGAGGGGAGTCTTAATTAAAGTTTACAGACGGCTGTGATGGGACGCCACGCTCTGTTTTTCTGAAAATGTTTGCAGAGCGCGTTTCGACCTCTTTGTAAACATTTAACAGTCTTAATCAACTCATTAATCAAGCAAATTGCAATCATAGAGTCCAATTGTTTGCTGATGGATAAATAAATGATAAACAGTCTGGGTTTTTTTTTTTAATTGAACAAGTCTCGGCTCGGTGGCTGGCACCTTTTTGTGTGCAGAATCTCTGGAAGCAGCCGCCGGTAAAGCTGGGATGTTCTGTTGGGAGGATTTCTGGTTGTGGGAAGTTACTGCAGCAGGTGGTTTCTTGATGGTCTTTTTCATCCAGAGGAATAGAAATCATGGAAAGAGATCAGCAATGACATGCGTGAGTAAGTTTTGGCTTGAGAAGGGGTCGAGGGTCATCTCCAAACTATTTGAACTGAGGGAAGCGACTGGACGTCTCAGTAAGATCACAGAGCGTGAAATGCTCTGCGAGCATGTTGTGGGAAAAGAAGAAGTTTAAAGCAACAGGTCTTTGCATCTGAGTGAACGCCAAGACTTCTGGGAAAAAGCAGAAATGTTTGGCCACAAAGCCCAGACCCAGGCACGGTGGTGGTGGAGTGGTGATGTGGGATTGGTTTACCAGAAGAAACCTGTACAAAGACAGTAACGTTGCATGACTGTTTTAAAAAGTTGCATCTAAATAAATTTCAGAAAACAACCTCATGTCAACTGTCAAACACGGTAGTGGGGGTATGGTGTCTTGGGCTTCAGTATTTGACTGAAGCGAAGTACTCAGGAAACTTGGTTCTAGACGGAGCAGCAGATCTACAACGGCAGAAAAAGAATGGTCATTGTCAGAGAATGGCCTAGTCCAAGTCCAGAACCCAGCCTGATTGGAATAGAGTTGTGGGACCCTCAGAGGGCTGTGAGGAAACTAACGAGTTTGAAACGGGTTTGGAAAGAAGAGAATCGTGTACTCGGACGTGGTTCTGTTCAGGGGTTTTGGCCACTTCATCCATCTATACGTTTCTTTTCTTCCATTGGTCCATCCGTCCGTTCATTTTTCCTTCTATCCAGCCAGACTTCTGCTTAAATATCCGCCATTAATCCACCATGATCAGGATTTATCGATCTCGCTTATCAATTCTGATCGAGTTTGGAAATAATCTCTTAAATCCAAAATATGCACCGTGTTGCATTTGATTCAAACAAAATCGAAACTGGCTTAAAAAACAAGAATCTCTCCATCAAATGAACTTTTTAACATGAAATGCAACTTTTTGCACATCAAGTTTTTCTGCATGTTGGCTTTTTCAGGAAGGACCTTTTCAATTTATTTTTAAAATGTGCTTTTAATCTGACAAACGGGCCTCATCTGAACCATATTCTGATTTACTGAACATAACTGTAAACGTTATTATGAGATGCAGGTTATTCATACAGCATGGCGCTAACATTAACGCAGTAACCAGGACGTGGAGGAGCTTCACGCTACCTGGGACAATCATTTGTCTAAGCTCCGCCCCCTTGGGAGTTACCGCTGTCGCTAAGCAACGTGTCAAGCACTTTACCTTGGTGCCGGTCAGCTGTTTGAGGTATTTCATCCGTTTATTGCGATTAAAGCCTTGCACATGTTGTTGTCCTTAAAATCTCTGTATCTAAAATTAAGGCCTTAAATTAATTTAAAAAATGTCACTTGGCCTTTAATTTTGTCATGGTAGGACTATTTACCCTCACATTGTTTTTCTCGTGAGACTTTTCAGTCAGGCGAAAGTTTGAGTCGCATGCAGACATCCTCATTATGATCTGTGACTCAAGGCCATTGATGCTAGCGCTAACTAGCTGCTACTTGCTTGCTAGCTAGCTCGCTAACTTTTTGCATCTATCATTAAGTACAAATCGCCAGCTGACCGGATGACGTTCGTCGTTGCCACTGGCTCACTTCTGTTTTCCATCCCATACGATGCTACGTGCTTTCTGGGCAAAAAAAGCTCAGCTCCACTGTATTTCTACATTTCTGTCGTGATGCAGGTCTTAAATTTCATTCATAATGGTCTTAAAAAGGTCTGGAAAAAGTCTTAAATTTGAGCGGGTGAAACATGCAGGAACTCATGCAGGCCCTGGTACCGCCTTTGGAGCGTTTCTGCCTCGTCGCCATCTTGGATATTTCCTAAATCAAAACATGGAGCAGATATAAGATGCAACTGAAACCGACAAGCAGAAAAACGAACCGGTCATGGATTCCCATCCCGAACCATGATGGTTTCTATCTCAGGCTCAAATCTCCTCTGAAGGTTCTGGACCGCCTGACTGATTCCAGCCAGAAACAGGTTCTGGTTGCTTCATAAATCCTCCACAGGTCGAGGTGAAACTCCCTCTGTTGCATCTATATATTGATACGCTTCCCCCCCCCTATTCAATATCTATACATATTTAATTATTGAGTTTAAATACATATTTAATGTCTTTTAAATGTTTTTACTATTTAATACATTAATATAAATGTGAGAATACTGATAAACATGTATAGACATACTTTTTTCACAGATATGAAATTTTAATTGCATCTATACAAGATCTATAGATACTAAACTGAAATGTGTATTTTACACTTTTTAAATGTAATTTTAACATTTATTTATATGGAGTTTCATTTTTTTGGGTTATTTAATTAAAACAGTTTACAGTGATTTTCTTTTTAAAATTAAAATACGATTTATTACATAGTGTGTTACATTAGATTTTGTTTTGGAAGATTTCTAAAAATTACAGCTGAGGAAACAGAACCTGCGAATTTACTGTTGTAGACAAAAAAAACCCGTAACAAAGCTTTATTTTACATGCAGTTATATTGTTGCAATTATAATAAACGTATAAATGTGTAAAATAAGTATAAAACTATTACATTGCTTAATTACAATCATAATATGCGATTTGTGAGTTAACTAATAATCAAATATTTTAATTTAAAAACTATAAATTGGTTTTAATCATATTTGAGGTTTGCAGGCAAACGAAACCATCTAGAACCATCCAGAACCTCCAGATCTCCCTCTGAGCCGCATTATTCAGTCAGAACCATGACATTTTATTAAAGTTGCGTCCTCAGAGATCAGAGTGGTGCTGACCCAGAACAGAGTTAGCATCATGTAACCCCACACCCTGACCCACTGCTTTCCTTCAGCCTCACTGAGAGACGCTGAAAGCAGAGCGACGCACGGAGGCCGATGGCCGTCAGAGGAAAAGTTCAGCAGGGATCCAGAAACGAGCTTTCAGTTTCAGCTCAAATTCCCTGATAGAACCTGGAACAGAACTGCTGCAACTAAGGAATAGATATTTAACCTGCTCTTCATGCCAAAAACTGCACTTTAACATTGCAGTCCTAATATTTGTAAGTACATCTTTGACTCATAGTGGATCGTAATATAATTTGTATTTTCATTATGCTTTTGATTGATTATAATTCTATTGATAGAGCATAAAATAATTTTTATAATACATATTTTATATTACTATTAAATAGTTCTATTTATCCATATGAATTATATATGTATCAATTAAAATAAAAATATATGTATATACTCTTAACAGATGAGAAATTTTGATTACATCGATACAATACACAAAATATTACATTTAAATGTGTAACATTTTTTAAAGTAATTTTAACTTTATGTAAAGTGACTTTTTTTTTTTTTTTTTTCCTGGTAATTGACCAATAGAAATTGGAATATTATGTAAGAACAAAGGGAAAGTTTAGTGGAAGGAAGAACAAACTTTTTTTTTTTTTTTTTTTTTTTTTTTTTAAATGGGTTTATGCTGTAGTCTGACTCGTTTTTAGGTTTTCATTAGCTGTAAGCAGTAAGTGAAACTAATGAATGTAAAGTGAACTTTTTTCTGGTATGCCACCAATGAAAATTAAAATATTACATCAAAATACAAATTTTTGTTGGAAATTTTTTTTTTTTTTGTTGTTTTTTTTTTTTTTTTTTTTTTTTTTTTTTTGTTTTATGCTATATTCTGATTTCATGTTGACTGAATTTTAGGTTTTCATTAGCTATAAGCTATAATTATCAAATTTAAGTGAAACAAATGAATGTAAAGTTACTTTCCCCCCCCCCTCTGGTAAGCCACCAAAGGAAATTACATGACCTGACCTAGTAATCCACTAGTATGCAACATATTTTATCTTCGTGCATTGTTCAGCAGGGCCTGTTCATGTAAAGCAGATTCCTTATTGTCTGGATCTGAATTTGGAAATGCAAAACCGGCACATTAAATGCATCTCTCTCCACTCAAGTGCCTCCTCCTCAGTATTTCTCAAATGTTGGCTGTTGTGACGGCAACGCGCACCTTCCCTCGCTGCCCACACATATTTAAACAGGAAGTTCAATTATTTGCCCACTCCTCACTCGTGCTCCTGGAGAGCCCCCACTCAAGTGATTGGCCTCTGAAACGCACCCTCACGCCTGCCTCTCCTTCATGCGCGCCGCTCTTACTGCCAAAAACAGTCATTTCTGAACTGATTCAGACTCACCTCGAGTGGCGTTAGTCACATGAAGCTGGTGAGGCAGAGCGGGGAAATAAATAAACATAATGCCCGCTTTTTAATCTCACCCCGGATGTGTCAAAGAAGCGGTTCTGGAAGGTTCTCACGCAGCCCAGCTTGATTGGCAGTCACTTAGGGGCGTGCCATTTAACCACAGTGACCTTACGCTCATGTCAGCGGCCTGATGAAAAGGTCACCGTTGTTGCGCTAATGAGTCGTCTGATTTCACCAGCGAACGGCAGGGTGGGGCTGCCAAACGAGCTCCGGGTCGGGTCGAGTTCATTCTGTCAGAGGTGGAGAAGGTGGATGTGACGGTGAAAAAAAAAACGAGTTCTGGCGCTTAAAGCTGCAGTACGTAACTTTTGCTATCACCGTCTAAAGAAATGCGCCGCTCCAGACCTGAAACAACCAATCAGAGCCAGGAGGAGGGGCTTAGCGCTGTCAGTCACCCTCGTGTTCGCGCTGCTAAACGTGCTGATGGTGGAGAAACAACTCACCGTTCCAGGAAAACTGTTTATCCTCCATCAATAACCATGCTAACTAGCTTTAGCATTAGCATTAGCAACATGCTATGTTGTGGTGAACCAGCTGTAGCGTAGCAGAGAGCTGCGCGTACATGAGGGTGATTGACAGCGCTAAGACCCTCCTCCTGGCTCTGATTGGTTGTTTCTGACTGACTGTTGGACTGACTGGTTAGTACTGGGAGAAGACAGGGGAGCTGGATTTTTTTTTTTTTTTTTTTTTTTTTTTTTTTTTTTTTTTTTCCCCTCCACAGATTATCTCTGTTAGCCTGTCCTTCCATCCATGCATTAATTCATTCATCCATCCCTTTTTTTTTTGTCAGTAATCCTTTCTGTCCGTCTTTCTTCCAGGTTCTGTATTTAGAGCCTGATTGTGGTAAGAATCCTGTTGCCACTGGAAAAACACTGAGAACTGAGTCCACCTCTGTCGCTCTATGGATTCCTGCCTTATTTAGCTCCACTTTAAGCTCAAACCACTGGCTCTTTTCCCTTTTCCTCCACCATCTAAGATCCTGTGTGTAAAATCAGCGGAATGGCCCTTTTAAAAACACCTTCAGGACGAGGATCACCAGTGGACGGGTTGCTCTCTCCCAGCAGCTTCTCATTATAAAGCCGCTTCACACTCAATATGTATATGTACTAGTTAACCCTCAGGTGATAATTTATCTGTGACCCATTTCATCGGGTGTCTTTGTTAATGTATACGTTCCTCTTTCTTCTCCTAATGTGCCCTGATGATCATCTCTAATATCCCGGTGCCTTTCAGTCGGAGACACTGCTCCGCTGGAAAAACAACATGCCTTATTATTATTCTTCTTTGTTTTTAATCTGCACCAAATGGCAAACATCACTCACCGAGAGAGTTGAGAGCATGAGAGTTGTTTCCACTGTCATCCATCTGCTCTGCTCTTTGCTTCAGGCCTGCCGTGTCACATAAGGTAACATGGGAATTAGCAGAATAAGCAGATATTATCTTACAACTCCTTAATGGAGGCACATAACTAAATACCTCAAGGAAATTGCATAAACAAAAAGGTAATTGATTCCAGGCAAGCTGCAGGTGGACACTTAATTACAGGAAATTTATTAAGCAATGTCCATTAATCACATTGACATGGGGTTATTAAAGGGTTTGCACTTGCTGCATAATGTAATAATATGAAGAGAAGACTGAAACACGGTTTGATTCAGATAAACACGGCAAGAGGACGGCGTGTTAACCGCTTCGAGTCAACCAATGGTTTAAAAATAGGCAGCATGACATATGTACAGTTAGACGAGGCGATTCTCTAAAGCACTCCACACCGAAGCAAAGCAAGGATGTCGGGTGGTGACTGAATACAGGCTGAAGACCAACCTGTTTGTTTATAATCACTACACGAAACAGAGCAGTGGGTGTATGGAAAGCCATAACAGTAATGTAATGGCGCCTGTATGGCAAGCTGCTATTGTATTTATTCCATATCCCTGACATCAGGTGTCATTTTCATTTGCTAATATCCGTTGCATCCAAACACACTTTAACGTCAGTTTTGACCAGCTTTCCTGTTTTTGTTGAAGAAAAGCATCGCCACAGCATGATGCTGCCACTACCGTATAGCAGCATTTGTTCGTGGCTTTAGTTTTCAGCCACACAAATCGTTTAAAGTTCAAATTCTGTCGCATCTTTTGTTGACTTTTGAGGGGATCTGGTCGAACTGGAGTTCATATAGACGTACGAGTCAAAGGACGAGAACAAATCTGCTGAATGTTGTTCCACAGCAGAGTTCTGTCTCATCAACTTCACGCTCCATCCTACCGTCGCTTGCCTGAGGCAGGACCTCAACCCCGGACAGTTTTCGATGCTTTAAATTAAACTTGAAACCAAATACATGCAAATTGTCAGGAATCAAGAAGTAAACAAGCATAACCACAAAATATTCACCAACTCTTGTTGACTTCCAGGATTAACAAATGTTTGCATCTTTCTATCGGTTTCATTTAAAAAAAAAAAAAAAACAAAACATTAAAAAGGACCTTCTGCTCCTCCACATCTCTGTTGCTAAGAACCTGTCTGCATCCTCCTGAAGGAGAGACTCGTGGAAATTGGCCTTATTCCCCACACACTCGGAGGCAAGTGGCAATTAAAGCGCTGATTAATGTGAGGCCACTCTTGAGCACAACTTCATAGGGGGCCGACAGAACAGTGGGGAGACGGGGGAGATAATTCAGAAATCTCCTGACCTTGTGCTTATTATCTCCGGTTAATGACTGCTGCTGGCCTCTTGATGGGAACCTGGTCAACCTGCCGGCTTCGTTTTCCTTATTTGGTACGTTTTCCTGGTTCCGAATACGCGGGGAAAAGCTGGGTTCTCAGGAGTATTAACCTAATTTGTTTGTATCATCCTCCCAGGCCCATTTCCTTCCAAATGCAAGACATCTCTTTGTCTCTTTCTATCACAAAGACACACGATTCATCTCGTAAACACGACCTTGTTGGAATCGCAGAGGTGTGACTTGCAGCCGTGCTGGAATATACCCTCCTGAAGCTGATGAGCTATTAAAACACAGTGCATCGTGATGCTTCTGCAGTTTGTAGCAGAAGAAGTTGAAACCTACCGATAGTCTGAGGATTATTTCTATCTAGGATGGAGATTATATGACAGACGCCTGTTGCAATATTAGAAATTACTTAAAAAGCTGGTCTAGACCTGACACTTGTAGCCCCAAGTCGTGTACACATAACCTCTGGATCCAAAAGCCAGATTGCTAATCCCAAATTAGCTGCTTTACAGTCATTTACTGTGTATAGAAGATCTCTACAGAGGTGGAAACCACACAAGTGTATATGCAAAATGCAAAGTTTCTCTTTTATTAACAGGAATTACAGCACATATATCATGGCACGAACAATTATCCCTCTCTTTCCCAAATGGGGGATGGGCTAACGATCGAATAGCAACTCGCAAGCAGTTGTCTTGGCAAATTCAACACGGCATCACGTCGCATTCTTTTGACTTTGACATCAGAGATTAGTCTGACCAAATGTAGAATCCAAGACGATGGGCGTCTGCAGCGGCTAAGTTGGAAGAGAACTGCCAGGGAAGACGAGTTCAGGCTGCAGAGTAGGTGTTAGAAAGATGAAATCGTTTCATAAGTCCTGCTACTGAATATAATTTGGAATCGGTTTTACAAATAAGGAAAAACAAAGTATAACTTCACAAGATGCTCAGCGTTTAACACCAGAAATAATAAATTAAAATGAGGGAGTTCTCATAAAATTACTACTTTAATATGACTTTATTTTTGTATTATTAAGGCTTTATTGTTGTACAACTATTTTCTCATAGTATTATAGCTTTTCTCTGGTAGTATTGACTTTTTTTTTTTTTTTTTTTTTTTTTTTTTCCATTATGACTTTATTCTGGTAATGACTTTATTGTTGCATTGTTACGACTCCTTTCTCTGTTTGCGACTTTATTCTCATATTATTTAGACTTTATTTTTTTAATTTTACTTTTTTTTTTTTTTTTTTTTTTTTTTTTTTCTTAGCCTGGCCCTAATACTCGATCTTTAGTTTAAATTTCCCCTCTGAGCACCTTTCTTTAGTGGATTTGTGTTGTTTAATGTTTGCATTGTTCTTTGGAAACATGAGGAATTTGACTGCTCCAGAGCACCATGCTGGTGAGTGCAAGTTCAGTATCTGCAGGAATGCACTCATGCAGCCACGCATTGCAGCAGCAGCTGCTGTTATATAACATGTGGGAAGTTAAACCGAAGCCAATGGATTTCTAAAAGTTGGATTTGTAAAGGTCTACCTCGTGTGAAATATTTTAAAGCCCATATGAGGCTTTGATATGTTAATTCGGACATTACTGAGGGAATTACTACATTGCCCAGAGTGCATTTCTTCCTGCATAAGCAACCACTTCAAAGTCCAAACTGGAGGCTGTTTAAATGGATGTGACTTTGAAGAGAAGCATGTGGACAGCTCCTTGATTCATTCCTATTGATCCACAATGTGACCAGATTCATTATGGTGGTGGGGGTTGGGGGGGGGCTCCTGCTTATTAAGCTCTGCGACCTGAGGGGTGCTGCAGGAACCAGCTCCGGCCTCGCGCGCCTCGGTTTGATCCCGCAGCAGATTGATATCCCAAATCGGAGCTGACACGCATTGCTAAAGATGCCAATGCTAATTAATTAGCATCTCATTTTGACCGCGGCACAACAGGATGTGGCGCTTGCTTCTCCATGCCATTTCCCCTCCAGGCTTTGTTTTATCAGGGTCAAAATCCCGGCTCCGCGCTCCGAGAGCCGCTTAATAAATCGAGGAGGGCACGTTGACAGTCGGATTTTCACGGCGCGTCCCCGCCTCGCCCGTTTCCCGGCGCCGCCCCCCGGCTACCGCAGAATCGTCCCGGCGAACGCAGCTCAGGAGATCAAAAGGGGGACTTGAAACGCGTCTCGTCGGCGTCATTAGCCGAGACACATTCCACTGGCATGTTGACGCTTGGCCTGCGCCTCTGATTGAGATGGGAACAAACCGCTGAGGAGGTGGAGAGGTTAAAAACGGTAAAGTAATGACCCCCACGGCAGCAAAACAACGTGCGGCCCCGGCTGCTGGGATGATTTCACTATGCTCGTCTTCACTTCAGCTTCAGGGGGGATCGTAAAACTTATTTCGGTTTGGAAAATAATGAAAGTGACAAAACGCTTTAATATATTCAGCAGCGGCAGAAATGGGTCACAAGTTCACTCAGCAGAAAAAAAACCAAAAAAAATATCCGTCTTCGGAGGCTTTAGACTCCGAGGGTCTGATTTCACGCCAGGCGGAAACGGAAAAGTTCCCGTGATTCGTGTTCGAGGAGCTTAGCTTGGCCAACCTGCTCCGGAAAGAGCGCAGGTTCCGCCCAGTAACAGATTCAAGTGTGGAGCACAACGCCAGGGTGGGAAGACAACAGCAATGGCTGCTGCTGTCCATCAGTCTGGGAGGGGTCAGAAGGGCGTTTCCATGGTAACGGCCGTCATTCTGCCGAGGGGAGTGGGGGGAACCTGGCTTTATTCCTGCCTTCGTTTCTGATCATCAAACTGATCAGGATCCTTTAGATTCTAAGATGGTGATTTACAGCGCTTTCACGTAATGACTGGATGGAGCGTCCAACCGTCCGTCCGTCCATCTGTCCAACCGTCCGTTCATCCAACCGTCCGTCCATCTGTCCAACCGTCCGTTCATCCAATCGTCTGTCCATCTGTTCAACCGTCGGTTTGTCCAACCGTCGGTTCGTCCAACCGTCGGTTCGTCCAACCGTCTGTCCAACCGTCGGTTCGTCCAACCGTCTGTCCAACCGTCGGTTCGTCCAACCGTCTGTTCAACCGTCGGTTTGTCCAACCGTCGGTTCGTCCAATCGTCTGTCCGTCCAACCGTCGGTACGTCCAATCGTCTGTCCAACCGTCGGTTCGTCCAATCGTCTGTCCAACCGTCGGTTCGTCCAATCGTCTGTTCAACCGTCGGTTTGTCCAACCGTCGGTTCGTCCAATCGTCTGTCCAACCGTCGGTTCGTCCAACCGTCTGTCCAACCGTCGGTTCGTCCAACCGTCTGTTCAACCGTCGGTTTGTCCAACCGTCGGTTCGTCCAATCGTCTGTCCGTCCAACCGTCGGTACATCCAATCGTCTGTCCGTCCAACCGTCGGTTCGTCCAACCGTCTGTCCGTCCAACTGTCTTTTTATCCGTTCATCCAACCGTCTTTCCATCCGTTCATCCAACCGTCTTTCCATCCGTTCATCCAACCGTTCATCCAACCGTCCGTTTATCTCCCCCTCCATATTTAAACCCTGAGTATCTGCTGCAGTCTCGGCGTAGCCGTTAGTTTTTATATGTGTAGAAAATCACCTGAGCGCTCCTGAAGCTTAGATTCTGGACGTCGTCACAGTGGCGCTCCCTGCATGTTCAAATGTGGCGCCGCTCTGTGATTTCTAGCATGTTTGCAGGATTGTGTTGTCTAACATTACCCTTCGGTCTGCAGCTCACTGCAGCACAAAGTCTGAATAAACTCAACTGAAACATGTTCTGTGTTCGTTTCAAGTCCCCGAGGATCAGAGTTCAGCAGATAAAATGAGCGGGAGAGTCAGGTACGCTGAAGAAAAACACCCAGGCTGCAGTTAGAGAAGCAATCTAATCCTCCGTTTTCCCCCCGTCGTCGTCTTCGAGGGTAAGATGTTTCTTTAACCCCCTGTGGGTTCTCAGAGCCTCCACCACACTGTTTGTATCCCTCCTTTTTCCAAGCCGTTTACGTGCAAACAAACGGAAAGCTGCAGCAAACCTCCGAGGTGGAAACGACAGAAGACAGAGGAGCAGAGCTGATGGCTTTGATCAAGTTACGGCGCCGGTTTTGGGCCGAGCGAACGCTCGGTTTAGCCAGAACTCAGCAGGATTACGTGGAGTCTTTTAACCCCGGCGAGGGCCCGTTTGAACTTTATCTGCGGCGATTCGCTCCGCATGTTTCCAGGTCTGCAGACGAAATGAATTGATATGACGGTTGAAATCGAGTAGACAACAACAGGCATTATCCTTGACTGCAGGGGAACTTTCTGCATGTTTACCTGTTAGCTCTTGAATTCTTGGAAGGGATGTTTTCGCTCTCTTGGATCAAACAAAGACTCCCAACATTTGTTGCAAATTAAGTCTTCAGGGGAAGAGTTGAAAGAGAAAAGGCACCTATAAGCTGCAGCCTACAGGGTGTATATGGGGGGGGGGGTGCGGTAGGTAGATTGAAGTGCCGTGCCTCTGCCAACCACACAGCCGCAGTCAGATACTGCAGCTTATTGGATCCAGGCTCTGCGGATTCGGAGGAACGAGGCACGGCTCGCCCGCCCAGGCAAACCACAACAGAAGACACGAAAACAAACTTCTCAGAATAGCTGTCCTCTCCGTACTTTGGCAGCTGGTTCAAAGATCTGTGGGGAGATGTTTGATCTCAGTTCAGCAATCAGCCACTTCAGCAGAAACTTTAGCTCTCTGGTGGCCCCAGAAGGCGGCGGGAGGCTGCACGGGTGTAGGTGCCCGCATTTAAACGCTAAACATCACTGGTTTTATCTCAAAGAAAAACTAAAGAAGCTTTTAATGAGTTGAGTTGTTAAGGAAGTAGTTAAGGAAGTAATTACCCCCTAGATTTAAAGCTGCAGTTTTAGACTTTAAAGAAAGTCTGCCTTCTCCCAGTGCTCCCAGTACTAACTGCAGAAATACACCAGTCAGAAACAACCAATCAGAGCCGGGAGGCGGGGCTTAGCGCTGTCAATCACCCTCATGTACGCGCTGCTCTCTGCTACGCTACAGTGGCTTCACCACAACATAGCCTGCTGCTAATGCTAGCTAGCATGGCCACCGATGACGGAGGGTAAACAGTTTTCCTGGAGCGGTGAGTTGTTTCTCCACCATTAGCACATTTAGCAGCGCGAACACGAGGGTGATTGGCAGCGCTAAGCCCCGCCTCCTGGCTCTGATTGGTTGTTTTAGGTCGGAAGCGGCGCATTTCTTTAGACAATAGCATCTCAGGGAGGAGGTGGAGGAGCTCAGTCTCTAAACAGAGTCTGTCTTATACCAAACTGAGGACATGGTGACAGTTTTAACAAATATGCAAAAAACATATTTTTGTCAAAGTTACATCCTGCAGCTTTAATAACTTTAGTTTGATTTAACTGGTAATTAGTCTTCTCCACCACTGGGGAGGGGTTTTGGCCAGCTGTGCTTTGCAGAATTGATTTCAGATACATTGGAGGGTTGAGGGTCTTGCCACAGCGTCTCAAGCTGATTGAAGTCCAGGCTTTGACTAGGCCGCTCCAAAACGTCTGCTTATTCTTTTTGACGCATTCATCGGTGGATTTGGTGGTGTGCCTCAGGGCGTTGTCAGAGACCATAAATGCACTCACACTTTCAGGATTCATGTCCGGGTTGTGAAGATGCAACCACGACGGTAGTGCTAGCATGCTAGCATGCTAACATGCAGCTATGATGCACTTTTTCACTTTTGTCTCATCAGTCCACAGAATATTTCAGTAATTTAAGATCAAGATGTTTCTGGTTAATGTGAGGGTTGCCAGTATTTTCTTTGAGTCAGCAGTGGTTCTGGCCTCGGAGTTCTCCCATGGAGGCCACTTTGGTCCAGTCTCTTTCTTCTTAGTGAATCATGACCTCTGACCTTAACTGAGCCATTTGAGCTTTGGAGCTTCTGTTGTTCTGGGAGTCCCAAAGCCTTCGAAATGACTTTAACCCTTTCCAGACTGACAGATGGTCGTTTAACTTTTGTTCCTCATCTGTTCATGAATTTCTTCAACTTGGTGCCTGATTTGTTGCGTTTTGAGATCTTTTAGCCTACTTCATGTTGCCAAACAGGTCCTATTTCTCATATAAAGGATTTCTTGATGCTACAGATCAGGCTGTAATCAGTTCTGAGTATAGCTGGCGAAGCTAAGCGTCACTTTCCAAACGTGAATTAATTTATGCTGTAATATGGAGAAAAATAGCTTTCTCACATTGGATCAGTCTGTTTCTGGTCGGGAAAGTCTCCAGATCAGCTCAGATTGTGTTAAATTTGTTCAATCTGAAGCATTTAAGTTTGACAAAACAAGCAAAAACAATAAATCTGTTAATAGTTTTTGACATAGCTGTTGACTCCTGTATAAATGTGTTTAAACTGTTACTTTTAGCACCTAAACGTCCTCCGATATGTTGTAAATCACCAGAGAAAGTACTGAAACATTCATAAATATAAAAAAATAATGGTAAAAAAGTTTTACCTTTAGTTTCCGACATTTGAATAGTTCTTAAAAACCGTTCTGACTCAAAGGTTTCTATATCCAGGCATGAAATTATTCATTTATAATTCATTAATTGCATTAATGTAGTGGCTGTGAATTATGCATATTCATCCTAACTTATTAATGGGCTGACTCTCTGCTGTAACAATAATAAATATGAAATTAAAAGAATAAGAGTAAAAGACGGCAAGTAAGTGGAACGTTTGTAAGAGTTAAAACAAAGATGTAATAATTTCCAGAAATACATCTCGAGAACTTCATAATGAAGAGTGGGTCTTCTGGGGAGCGCAGCGCCGAAACTTAACATGATCAAAGCTGCGTTCACAAACGCAGCAGACCAGGAAGTGTTGAAAAGCTCAAAGATTTGCGTATGTTTTCATTTTTCCAATGAAAAATAGATAGTTGGATGAGAGGCTCAAATCATCTTTGTTCGGCTGAATTAAACCACCTGTGACCACGAAGCTGCGCGAGTGAAACAACAACCAGCAGCTGGATCTCTGTAACTGGTTTTAATGTGAGGGAGGAAAAATAACTGATTTTCTATTTTCTGACCCAATTTTACGAGTATTTTAATGAAGAATCCTGAGAAAATTCCCTAAACTGATCAGATTATGGATAAAAAATATATTGTAAATATAACTAACACCTCAAAACACACTTTATTAAAAACAAATCACACTTTATGATGCTTTTATTAACCTGTAAATACTAATACACCTTAATGTGTTTTTGTTGGGTATTTAGCTTTAAATTATACTTTATGTACTTTATAACCAAAAGGTATACTGTATTATACTTTTACCCTGCGACTAATCCGGCTTGAATAGATATTCATAAGACTAATATGTTGATTTTTACTTTAGAACCAAAATAATACTTTATTTCAGCAAACTGTGACTTAGTAAGCTGTAAGTAATACTTAAGACTAAGACACTTGAATATGTATTAGCTGTTGGTTTTTCTTTTAAATATGGTGTATTTCAGTAAAATATGGTTTATTACGCATTTATTAACCTGCAACTACTCCTTCCTAAGCCTAATACACTTTAATGTATTTTTATTAGTTGGATATTTTGTTTTAAATGACATTAATACTTTATAATGGAAAGCTATGCTCCATTATACATTTTTTACATGTAAATAATCTTTATAAAGACAAATACACTAGAATATGTATATATTATCTTTAGCTTTTACTTTGAAATGCAAATTAATACTTTATTTCAGTTTGATGTTTAATAAGCTGTAAGTAATTATAAACCTAATACTTGAATATGTATGTATTAGCTGTGATTTATCCTTTTAAATAGTTTGTTACAGCAGAATATGCTTTATTATGAATTTATTAACCTGTAACCACTCCTTCATAAGACTAATACACTTTGTGTTTATTACCTTTTGGTCCTTACTTTATAATCTAAACTAATAGTTTATTATGGCAAAGTATAATTTATTACAAATTTATTAACCTGTAACTTATCCTTATAGGTACCAAAGCACTTTATTAGCTCTGGTTTTACTTTAAAATATAAATTAAGCTCATGATACATTTAATAAGCTGTAGTACTCAAGACTAATACTTGCATATGTATGTATTAGCTGTTCCCTTTAAACTGTAGTTTATTTCAGAAAACATGATTTATTATGCATTTATTAACCTCTATCCGCTCCTTCCTAAAACTAGTACACTTTGTGTTTATTAGTTGGATATTTTTGCTTTAAGTTATATATTGATACATCATAAAGGAAAAGTATGCTTTATTTTATATTCACTAACATGCAGCAAATCCTTTGGACGGATAAACTTTAATAGTTATTTCCCTTTAAAATACAAATAATACTTAATTACAGCAAAATATGCTTTATTACATTTATAAAGCTGTAACTAATACAAAGATTTATACACTGTATGTTTATTACTGTTTTGACAGCAAAGTATGGGTTAATATGCATGCATTAACCTGTAGCTAACCCTTAAGACGAATACGTTATGTTATTAGCTGGGTATTTTACTTTGGAATATAAAATACTTTAATGCAGCAATTATACATTTATTATTTTGTAACTCAGAGGCATTAAGACTAATACACTGTTTATTAGCTGTGTATAGGATTTAAGATGCAAAGCAGCTGATTAACATTTAACTGCTTGTTAGGAATTATTCTCACATTACAATTAGATTTTTAAGGAATATTTTACATATTGGCGAAAAATGTCTTTTTGATGTTTTAACTATATCTTAAGATATATTTATATAAGCGTTTATTTAACAATTACATTTTTGAGACTAAAGTAAATGCAGGTGTTAAAATGTTCATTCTTAAATACAAAACAGAGAAATAAAATATATTAATGCCTTTAAGTAGTAACTATTTCTTAAGAGGAGGTCTTTATTATCCAACATTCTTCCAGTTACTGGATCAGACATTACTGGTATTAGAATTTCTTCAAAGCACAAAATTATTGTAATTTCTGTTCAATAAACTTAACGTTTTTTAATGCATAATTGCTCTTTATTTGGGCGACTAAAGATTAATGTGAATAATGTATCTGCTTGTTGTTTTAGTCCTGATAAAAATTAGTTCTATAAGAGAAAGTATGCAATAAGCATTTATTAACATGCAGTTTCCACTTATTAACAGTAAAATACACTTACATCTTTATTATAATTTGGTACTTAAAAACAAACATTACTGAAGAAATGAAAGCAGTTTTGTTGTTTCATGTAGAATAATATAATTCACTCATTTACTAATTTATGCTTTTTTTTTTTTACAAACATGTTACTGTTTTTATTCAGGATAACTTGTGGATATTCGTGGTTAGTTTGGTCTCGCTAGAAACAGTCAAAATTTAAAATCGTATGTATTTACGAACATAAATACTACATATGTAGGTTATTAGCCATTATTGTGTTGTAGTTTAATTCAGATTAGTAATATTTATAATGCACATTTATGAACTTGTTGCAGAACATAAGATTTGTTTATAGTGCAGTTTTTAGCTCATATCTTAGCATTAATATTTGTTTTTTCCTGTTTGTTGACTCACTTCTTGCACCCTAATTTGAAGCGTAATCCATAATCCCACATTGACTAAAGGATAAATGCACCAAAATGTCCAGAGGCTGAAGGTTACAGAGAGCCTGGGGCATGAATACTTAGCAGCAGCATCCGTCTGTTTCTGTTTGGTGAATACATATTTGTATGTTTCAGCTTTAAATATACGTCAGTGATGCAGCTTTAAGATATTTGAGCTCAAGATAATGGAGTTAAACAAACAGCCGAGGCTGCAGAGAGACAGAAGATGTACATTATGAGAACATGAATGCATAATAAGCGGCTGCAATTAGCCCCGGCCAGCCATTGGCATATTGTAATTAATGTGCTGCCTGTACGTCGAATCAGTCAGAGGAGGCTCGGTCTAATTTGGGCGTTTGGCGGGGGGGGGGTGCAGATCAGATCCTGGGATAATTGTGGGTGACTCCGGTCCCTCTCAGGTCTCCAGAGGACGTTAAGAAACTGTAAACCCCCCCCCTTCATCATTTGAACATGTGCCCTGCAGAGATCAGGAGGGGAAAAAAAGTGTTTTACATTCACAGATGATCCTAATTTGGTGTGGTTTGGAGTGTAATTTAGATCAAACATAGCCATGTAAATGAGTCAAGGTTTTCATAATTAGGTGCCTCTGAAGAGGGGTGGAGAGCAAAAAGGGGAAGAACCCGGACCACATCAGTAGGTGTAGCGTGGCGGGCCGCCCTGTCCGAGAGCCGGTCATCTTTCAGATGGACGGTTGGAGAAAGAGCTGCGGCAGGCATTTGGAGGTGTGTGTGGGGGGGGGGACTCACTCCCAGCGGCACACGGCAACAAAATAGGTCACTATGAACCGATTTGGCTTGTCTGTTTCCACTAAGCAGCCGACTCGGCTCTGTTCGGTGCAGAGAACCCTGGCCGGCTGCCAGCCAGCAACATAACGCAGGGAGTGGGCCCGTTTTCCCCCCCTGTAGGCTTGTTGATTAAGGATTACCACACTGGAATATTACAGGGATTGTGTAGGTGTATTGTTTACGTTTGGGTGGAACGGCTCACAATGAGGAGCAACAGTGGAGCAGGAGACGCTGCAAAGTGAAGTCACAGATTAGCTAAATGCAGAATAAAGTACTAATTTATACCAGCTGGGACTGTTTCATTGGAAAGAGGAGAAAATTTTGTGAAATGCAGGTTAATTATTAATGTGGAAACACAAAGTCTGTGTTTTATTGAGATTTTATGCAACATTCCAACTCAAAATCATGCATAATCATAAGGTTGGACGGACAGGATTCATTTTTTTCAACATTATTTCAAAAATAAACTGAAAAATAACATTTTTGTATTCAGACATGTTCTACTTTGATACCCCAAAATAAGATCCAAATCAAATTCCTTCAGAAGCTGCCAGATTAGTTCGGGCCACCTACGTCACAGCTATTAGTCCTGGACTCCTCAAATCCAGCCTTCCTGGAAGAGAGGCCAGAAGGAAGGTTAAAGTTTGCAACAAGCTACACGAGGGGACCAGAAACCGTGGAGCAAGATGCTCTGGTGCGATGTGGAGGGAAACCCACCCTGTAGTTCTGCCTGAAAAACACTCCCCACTGTGGTGGCAGCATCATACTCTGGAGATATTATTCCTAATAATGGCAGCATCATGCTGTGGGGATGCTTCATTATAATGGCAGCATCATGCTATGGGGATACATTCTATTGTAATGGCAGCATCATGCTATGGGGACGTTTTTCTCTTAATGGCAGCATCATGCTGTGGGGATGCTTCCCCCCCCTCTTTTATGGCAGCATCATGCTGTGGGGATGCTTTTTTTTTTTCCTCTTTTGTGGCAGCATCATGCTGTGGGGGATGCTTTTTTCTTTTTCTCTTTTGTGGCAGCATCATGCTCTGGGGGGGGATGCTTTTTTTTCCTTTCTCTTTTGTGGCAGCATCATGCTGTGGGGGGATGCTTTTCTTCTTTTTCTCTTTTGTGGCAGCATCATGCTGTGGGGGGATGCTTTTTCTCTTTTGTGGCAGCATCATGCTGTGGGGGGATGCTTTTTCTCTTTTGTGGCAGCATCATGCTGTGGGGGGGATGCTTTTTCTCTTTTGTGGCAGCATCATGCTGTGGGGGGGATGCTTTTTCTCTTTTGTGGCAGCATCATGCTGTGGGGGGGATGCTTTTTTTTTTTTGTGGCAGTATCATGCTGTGGAGAGTTTTTCTCAATGGCAGCATCATGCTGTGGGGATTCTTTTCATTGTAGTGGTATTATCATGATGCAAGAATGCTTTTTTTTTTTTTTTTTCCTTATAGTGGCAGCATCATGCTGTGGGGATTCTTTTCATTGTAGTGGTATTATCATGATGCAAGAATGCTTTTTTTTCTTATAGTGGCAGCATCATGCTGTGGAGATACTTTCTATTGTAATGGCATCATGCTGCGGGGATGCTTTTTTTTTTTTCCATTATAGTGGCAGCATCATGCTGTGTCAGAGTTGGGGGGGGGTAAATGGAGCTAAACTCAGGAAACCTGCTGGCGGCTGCTGACCTTCCAGCAGGACGACGATTCTCTCTCTGACGTCTAATCCTGATAAATCTGAAGGTTTTGGTTGTGAGGTTGAAAATGGAAGAGGGTTCAAAGGGTTTGAAAACTTTTGGGAATCGCTGTAGCTGCTGCACCCGTTTTGTGGAGAAGAGTGGTGAAACAATGAGTGAACATAACCGAGACTTTACATCTGCACGTCAAGCTGCGATGCTCACAGATGTTACTAAATAAACCAGACAGCAGGAACGTGAAATACTTTAACCTTTGACCCCAGAGCCAGCTAGCTTAGCCACCTGCCTGTCTGTCCTTCCAGATAGGAACCACAGGCAGGCTCTCCATGCCAGCAGTCTAAAAGCATGTTGGAAAAAAAGCATGTGATGTACAGTTTGCTAACATCAAGCTGCTTTGTCCGTGGGTTTGAAAGTACAAACAGTTTGCGGGGCTCTCCGTGCCAAGGCGTGCAGAAGTTTCCGCTCCAACTCCGCCGGAAGCCAGCGAGAGGCCGGAGAGGCCACCTGCACAGAAGGTAAGCGCAACATGGCGGGATTGCGAACCTCCCCGGGGATGCTGGGACGGCCACATGGCCCGCCGGATCTGCCAGGGTGGCCCCGGCGACACCCGGCTGGGTGCCATGCTGGGCGACACCCAGCTGAGCCTGGGGATTAGCGCGCGGCGCCACCTTTCTGATGAAAGCGGAGCCAACGGGATTGTGGTCCCTCTCTGTGCGTCGACGGCCGCCCGCCTCCGTCTCTCTGTTTCTCCACAATCTTATTAGCTCCTCTTTGTTTCTGGCAGCAGTGGGAAGCACATACATGCTACCATGCTGCTAGGAAAACCGTACTTCTGGCTCCTGGATCGTAATATCTTGGATTTGGAGAAGGAAAAGCCGGTCCAAGAAAGAGGACATTACCTCGCTGATCCATCTGAGGAGCTGACGCCCTTCATGTGAAGTGACATGATTGATGTCCCAGTTTTAAAATGTATTATTATGCATTCTGGTCGAATGAATCCCTCTGATTCTGAACGAGTCGTTGCATCAGGTTGAAACTTTAGTTCACAGATGCTCAACCGTATGATCCAACAGCAATAACTTACCCTGAGGTCGTTGTGGACGGAGGAGTTCGTTGTTTGTTCACTTTCTGAAAGGTGCTTATCACCCCTCCGCTACCGTGATCAACAGTTTACACTGGATTCCCGGTATTTACGGGGGTTAGGATGCAAAGCCGACCGCGAACTGGCTATTTTAATAGTTACACGCTGAATATACATTAATATGCACAGTGAAAGATTCAGCATGGTTGAATTTAGTCAGCACTTTAGCATTAGCTTTTGCTAAATACTGTGTTGGTATAGTGCTTTAGCATGAGCTTCCACAAAATATCTTGTTGGCATAGCGTTTTAGCATTAGCTTCCACAAAATACCTTGTTGGTATAGCGCATTAGCATAAGTTTCTGCTAAATAAAATTTTTATATAGAGCTTTAGCATTAGCTTTTGCTAAATACTGTTGGTGTAGCCCTTTAACGTGAGCTTCTTCTCAATATCGTGTTGGCGTAGCGCTTTAGCATGAGCTTCCGCAAAATACCTTGTTGGTGTAGCGCTTTAGCATTAGCTTTTGCTAAATACTGTGTTGGTGTAGTGCTTTAACATGAGCTTCCACAAAATATCGTGTTGGCATAGCGCTTTAGCATTAGCTTCTTCTCAATACCTTGTTGGTGTAGCGCTTTAACATGAGCTGCTTCTCAATACCTTGTTGGTGTAGCGCTTTAGCACTAGCATCTGCTAACTACCTTTGAGTATCGAGCTTTAGCATGAGCTTCCACTGAATACAGTGTTGGCGTAGTGCTTTAGCATTAACTTCCACAAAATACCTTGTAGGTATATCACTTAAGGTATTTAGTGGAAACTAATGCTAGTTGGTATAGCGCTTTAGCATTAGTTTATGCTAAATAACTTTTGTTTCGCACTTTAACATTATCTTTTGCTAAATACTATGTTGGTGTAGCCCTTTAACATGAGCTTCTTGTAAATACCTTGTTGGTGTAGCACTTTAGCATAAGCTTCCACTAAATATTTTTTAGTATAGAGCTTTAGCATAAGCTTCTATTAAATACCTTGTTGGTATAGCACCTTAGCATTAGCAGAACTAATAATTATTAATAGTGCTTTCGGGTTATTGCAGTTGGCGTTTTAGCTAGCGATGCCCACCACTGGAAATAGCCATATAAACCTGCCCAGATTGATGAGCAGAAGCAGCCTCTTCTGTCTTACTGTTGTCTTTCCGCCCTGACGTTGGGTTAACACATTTAAAACTCGCCTACATAGTATAACAAAGTAGAAATCCCTCATTTGTTCATTCAGTACCGATTCAGGTGTGACTTCTCTTGTAAGAGATAAAGCTCAATTAACAGGAAGCTGTGGATTAAAATAGCTCGGCTCTGGAAGACATAATCACTTCTGTGTTTGAAGAGTGGAGCTCTTCTCCGTCACCCAGATGTATGTATGACATCTTGTAATGAAACCCTTCACGTTACACTCTGAAAATGACCTGCCATTCAAACAAATTAGATCTAAATGAAGCTCCTCGAACCCGTCCATCGCTCTCCAACGTCGCCTCTGCGTGCGGCAGCCTCTGTGTGACGCTCTTTAATTAAAACGCTCACGACTGTGATGTTTCTGCTGGATCCACCACAACCAGGACTCTCCTCTTCTTTTTCATTTGGTTTGCGGTGATTTGAAGCTGGAAACCCTCAAATTCAGAAATAGAAAGTGTCACTGTGGCGCGGCCTGCCCAAGTGGCCGTCACAAACAGCAGCCGTGAGTTTCCTGTCGAAATGCGCCGCTACGTCACATAGCGACAAGCTCCAAAAGTTCAACTCGAGCGTCTGCCGCTTTGGAGGAGCATCAAACGCTGGAAATCTGAAAACGTGCGGCGCCGGAAACGCTTCAAAACCCGCAGCACTCGTCAGGAAGTCCTGAAGGAGAGACGATCGCTGGGTTATTCAGCACAACCCTTCAACTCCAGCTCTGAATCGCATGGAGAAAATAATAAATATGACGATTTAAGTGTGGCCTAGTCAAAGTCTGGACTTACTGAAATGGAGATGCTTGGGGGAAGGGGGCGTCTGGTTTAGACGCACGAGTTGTCGAGCCCCACCCGACGTGCTGCGCGACTTTTCTGAACTCACCGAGCCTTTCACCGACCCTTCTTTCTGAAATCGTTTTTCTTCACCCACTCTGAAGTGTTTTGCAGCCTGAACGGACTCTTTAAGGTCCAGACTTTGACTAGGCCGCTCTCAAATATCTGGTTTCCTAATGCGAGTCGATCAGTCTCCTTCAGGATTCCCCGACAGAGGGAGAACTTACGGGTCTACTGCAGCCCCGCACCCTCACGCCGTGGCGAATCCAGAAAAAAACCAGTCGTTATCCTTGTCGTTTTTAATTCAAATAAAACAAACCGTCACGGACGACCAGAAGTCACCTTGGCAGTCCGTCCCACCTTCCCTCCCTCTCTGAGCGACCCGAGGCCCGCTGAAGAGGGGACAGTCCTGCCAAATGCAGCACATGGCTCCAGGTTTGGGGACAACAGAAGTCCCTGCAGGGGCCCTTGAGCTCTTGGAGCTGGTAGCACCACCGCACAAACCCTCGCACCGTCCGGCGCCTCCCCCAGGGAGACGGGAACATCGGGGACAGAGCTACCTCCCGGTTTTCCCTCCACCTCTTCCTCCCCGCTGCAGGCTACGCCCCGCATGATCCGACTGACAGCCTCATGCTGCATTACCCATACACCTCTCTGTCCATGTCTGCCTTGCTCAAAGCCATGTTCACTTGTGTGGCATCAAAACTGGGACACGAGCGTGACGCCCACACACACACGAAAGGATGGAAGTGGTGGAAAACGGGGGGGATATGGACTCCGTGTCCCTGTTTTTTGCTGATGAGCTAAAATAACTAAAAAACATCACCTTTTCTTGCTCAGTTTGACTCAAATGCTTCAAATTTGGATTAACAATGAGAGCTAAAGTACCGTAACATAGGAGCGATTTTTATTCATTTTCATTCTTGTTGTTTAAAAAAATGAGGCTGAAATGCTGGAACTGGTTTCCTGTTCTGCTGAACATGAATAAAATCCAGTGCTAACACGGTGGTGGCAGCTACATGCTGTGGGGGATGCTAAGAATAATTAACACACGCCTGTATGTTACCATTTAGAAGACGTCTTCAGGATTTTATTTAGTTTTTCAGCCTGGGAACCTGAAACTAGTACTACACCAGGTTTAATACTACAAATAACTAATTACTCTGAATTCAGTACAAACAATATACAGCTTCTTTGTCACGTTTGTATTTTAAACTTATGTTTGAATACAAAAGTGATGGCCGAATAACCCCACTGCCATGACCAAACTGTTATTTTGCATAAAATGCAGAAGTTTTAGCATAAAGAATGGATTTTTGTTCACTGAATGTAAGAATTTAAGACAAGTCTACATTATTTTATGCCTCCTTTTATCAATTTGTTACATGTTGTGTTGATAATGTGTTTAAAGACATAAGTTTGAATTAAAAAAAGAAAATATATAAATTGTCATGACCCCCGGTTGTATCTCCACGACCCCGAGGGAGGCCACGACCCTCACTTTGGAAACCTCCAATTTAGAGTTATCAGATTAAAGGGGGCTGAATACAAACTTTATTTGTAGAAAATGTTCAAAACCATCTTAACAAATATCCACCACTTTTGTTGATATTCATATAAAATCACAATAAAACGCATTGAAATTTTTTATTTCATGAAAAAATAAACAAATTTTGTTTCTACATCTGTAAAGAGCAGCAAAAAAACTGAATAATCAACCTCTGTTTCACAAAAAAGGAAGAGATACTTTGTGGTGTTTTATTACCTTCGTCTTAAACACGTTTTCTGTGTTATTTTTACGTTTTTGTCACCTTTTAATGTGATGTAAAATAAGAAACATGCTCTAATCTACAATTTTTTAAAATTAGCATAAGAAAAACACATTAAAAGCGTTAAAATACCTACTTTTAATTGCGATAGGGTCTTGTGGTTTTAAAAGCTGAAGTAAATAAATAAATATCCTTGAATACGGAGGATAAAGACCTGGTTATGAGTATGAAAAAGGTTTGTTGTACCTGTAAGTGGAGTGAAAAGGAGCATGTAGAACAATGGGATTTCCTGCATGTTTAGAAGATGGAAGTGGAGGTAAACTCATTGTCTTTACGAGCTTTAAGGAGTCCGTAAACGGCGTCCCGGGGGAACTTTAAAGTCACATCGCTCGTGGCTTTTATGAGCCCTCCTCTGAGATGACACGGAGCGCTCCGAGATCCAATATTCCCCAAGATGAGAGTTCGTAAAAGCCTGCTTATTTGCTCTTACAAGTATTAGTTTCTGTATTAGATTCCCTCCTCAATATGGGCTCGTTTTGAACTTTCATAGCCTGAAAAGTTGAGGGGAAAGCAGAGAAGAAGGGGGTTTCCCTCCCACCCCAGATCTGCTGAGTTCATTAGCTCGCTCGTAATCTGCCGATGTGGCGATAAAAAAAGAAAACGTGAACCAGCGCAGAAGGGCTGAGTCGCTCCCTGACACGCCATTAAACGGTGATGCATGGCGGCTGCTGGGAGCGCTACTCCAACTTTTTCCAGTTGAAAGGTCAGCGCAGAGACATGACAGCGCTACGAAATGGAGCGCAGGACGCTCTCTGAGCGCGCTCACGGTTAATATCCGTCAGTTTGAGGAAGCTCAGGAGCCTCTCCTGTCGCAGCGTTAATTGGAATAACCTGTTTATCCGAAATAGTCCTGGAGCTCCGGTGAGCTCACAATAAAACATCCCAGATCATTTTCCCGCTCTTTTATCTTCACGTTGTTATCACAGTATATGAAGCCTTGGCTGCTATCTTCCATCATGACTACTTCTAATGGCTTTTAAAGTAGTTACCTGCGCAGTCCTGACATTTATTACCAGGGTTTTCCAGCACAGAGGTCTGCTGCTATCAGGAGGCGACATCATTATGAATTATTGTTTGCAGCTAAGGTAGAAAATTGTACTTTGTGGCTCTGTTTCCCCCGTGATAAATCAACCAGTCACTTCTCACATCTTGGACTCTGAAAGCTGCTGAGCGCAGGGCTTTTCTCTCCATTTTTCCTCGCCTTCTAGGTGAAAAAGCTTCCCGCAGGTCTGCGGTTTTCCAACATTTCTCAGCCACGCTCTTGATTGTTAGCCGGAAAATAACGGAAGAGAGGGAGGAAATTTGTCAGTTGCTATCAGATGGGTGTTAACATGCTTCCCAGACCGTCCGCCAGCTTCAGGACAGTGAGAGGTGAACCAGCACAACTTTATCCTCAGCTACATCTTCTCTGGTAAAGTAATCCTCTGTGTGGCGAAGGCGAGATAAGGCCCGAACGTTCGCTCACAGCCTCAGAGAGACAGAGACGACGCAAACATGGAGGATCATTGCTCACCTAAAAGAGCCGGCGCTCCCAGGCGGGACAGTGATCTTCTGTCGGAGCCGGGGTCAGGAGGATTGACCCGGAAGAACATGAAGAAAGACGGATGGAGAGAGAGCGAATGGGGGAAAAGAGCAATCCTGTGAAACTAGCACTAAGCGATTAATCGAATTTTTGTGTTTGAAGATTTTATTTTTGGAAAATCTGGATACACCCCCCCCCCCAACCAATGCTCTCCTTGTGTTTCCGTAGGTCAGAGTGATGTCAGTGCACCCAGGGCGGCCATCTTGTTTGACAGCTTCTATTTATTTGGACTTTAAATTCAGGTCAACCCTATGACAGAATATTAGGGCCAGGCTATGATTTGTTTTAATTATGAGAATAAAGTTGTAATATTACAAGAACACAGTTGTACTACAATAGAGTTGAAATAATACGAGAATGAAGTCATACTACTACAAGAAGTCATTCGGAGAATTAAGTAGTATTTTTATGAGATCTCCAACATAAACAGTAAAATTTAAATGAAGAATGTTGAGCATCTTGTGAAGTTATACTTTTGTACAAATTTTACAGATAACACTTAATAGAAATACTTGATCTTTTACCACATCAGCATCAAATTATCATCAGCGGCAGCACATTGAAACAATTGTGCAAACGACTACTTCAAAGTATAAACTACACGGACTGAATTGGTCACTTCAGATCTCTACCGTAGCTTTTCTTTCAGAAAAACGACTTTTCTCATCATTTGAAGAATTTTTTTTTTTTTTTTCCTGCTAAAATTGCGTTTTTATTCTGCTAATTCTTGTAATTAAACAAAAACTCTTCTTTGCTGGCTCCAATGCTTCATCGTACAACTCACAGAAGGGATGATTTAAATAAAACCTACTTTTTCTAAAAATTTTGTCTTCTTTTTAGAAAGAAAGCGAGCAAAAAAAATAAAAGGATCTGGTATGAAAAAAATCGGAGATTTTATTTTTAAGCCATATCGCCCAGCCCTATTGAGGAGTACGAGAGGAAACGGCAAAGTGGAAAGAGGAAGAGGAGGATTGTTTAACTTATAAATGAGTAATAAGGTGAATGAGAGAGATAGGGAGAGCTTTTCGTCTAGACGGAGTACAAAGAAGCTAATTAACGATAACAAAAACCTGAGTTCCCGCACCTACTTCAAAAAGACCGCCGCAGGTTACTGCTAAGCGTTACCTTGATGTGCTGTCGCGTGCTCGCCCGCCGCGCTGGCACCCACGGTGACGAGCATCACCTTTTCCTGCATTCTGATCACTGCGCCGCGCTCCGGCTCGAGTGGGATGATTAATATTAATGTCTTGGCAGTTTCTTTCTGCTGATCAGAGCTCTCGCTACACCAGATCCCAGTGGGGTGCCACACCTTGCTGTAGGTGACTGTCGGGTTTGATTATAGGCAGATTAAGGGCTCTCTTTTCAACCAGCGCTGGTCAACATGCTCGGATAAGCTTCCTAAGCGGCGGATGATAATTCACTGTCAGAGGCCATTGAGAGGTGAGACGATGAGGTCTGACAGCACCCGAGATTACAGCTGGCCTCACTGCTGAACATATCTGTGTGGTTTTAGATGCAAGCATGTGTCTGCAGATGAGCCGCAGTCAGTTCATTGAATTTAAAGACCTCAGTGTCTGCTCTAAAACAGACGCCTGTAAAAGAATTGTTCAGTTTTACTGAAGTGGGCTTTTGTGGAGTTTGCATGTGCAGTCGCTATCTTTTTTTTGTAGTAGTTTGCTGCAGAGATCCAAAACAGGATCCATTAAAAGAATGAAGATCAACTCGGGCTCAGAACTTTTCTAGGTGTTGGAGTGAAATATGTACTGAAATATTTTGACAATATTGCTTGAATCACCATTTCATTAACTATCTATCCATCCATCCAGTCAGCAATTACACCTTCTCCAAAACAGATTGATGAAAAATTAAGATTACACACTTTTATTGGACTCTGATTCCCTGTTAGCTGTGCAGCAGTTGGCTTCATTCATTTAACAGTGGTTTGGTTCTGTGTGAGGCTGAATTGGCTCTAAATCCTGTAGATTGGCTCTTAAGACATGTTATCTTGACTGTCAGCATGTTTCTGAGTAGTTGGCATGTCTTTGAGTGCCTGTAAGCTTGTGTCCTAGTAGCTGTTAGCTTGTCTTCAAGTAGCCATTAGCTAGTCCCATATTAGCTGTTAGCTGGTCTTGTATTAACTATTAGCTTGTCTCTGAGTAGTCTTTAGCTGGTGTCCTCCTAGGTGTTAGCTTGTCATTGAATCGCCTTTAGCTAGTCCCATATTAGCTGTTAGCTGGTCTCTTGTTAGGTGTTAGCTTGTCTGTGAGTAGCCTTTAGCTAGTCCCATATTAGCTGTTAGCTAGTCTCTGAGCAGCTGTTGGCTTGCCCCTGAATATCTGCTTTTATTTTAAGTAGCTGTAGTATAAGCTGGTCTCCGAATAGCTGTTAGCATGTTTCTGGGTAGCGGTTAGCCTTCCTCCTTGTAGCTGTTAGCTAGTCACTGAGGAACTGTTTGTGAAAAAAACGTTTGCCAGCTATATTGCAAAGTGTATGTACACAGATGTCCCATTAATAACACCGTAGATAACGTCCAGCGATCCTTTTTGTGTCTCAACTATTCAGAAACATCGATGCTGCTTAAAACCTACCCACGGCTAAAGTCAAGTTATATGCTCTGTCTTGTATTACCTCACCAAGATGCAGCTAATGTGTGTTATGTGACCCAATTAAAACCCTTTAGAGATGTATGTTTGTTCTCCTGAAGATTTAATATACTGTTAATAGACATTAATATGCTAATATTAGTTTATTAAGGTAGCTTTTGATTGGAACTTAGTTAAAATGAAAACGTTACCAATGGGTTCTTTTGTCCAACAGTGACCTCGGATGGTTGTGAGACTGTGATGCGAAGCGGGAACAAAAAGCATTAAACACATTTTATGGAAGCATATGGTCACATGAAGGTGTTTGTAATTGGAGTATGTGGCATCGATAAAACCCCAAACATCTGTTTTAGTTTATTCCACCAATGAATTTAATCTTTAAGCAGCATTTCAAAGATCCTAATAACCCCGTTACCAGCCGGAAAATGTTGTTCATTAATATCTGGGATTGTTGGAATCATCTGTCAGGAAGAGACAAAAACGAGGAACCTGACCTGAATGAGATCAGTCTTATTAACCTTTGGCTAATTTTACAGCCAGTGGGGAAAATCCTCCCATTAAGTTCCAACAAGCAGTTTGTGATAGATACAAACATAATGTGTGAAAAACATCCAGAATCATTAGGTTAATACTCGTTTCTGAGCCGCTCCTCCTGAGCCCGACCAGTAATTCCTCAGACGCCGTCGGATTGTGTTCCTCTGGCCGCCGTTAATCACGTCCTATCAAACCCGGGCTCCTCTGAGAGCCAATCAGGTATCAGATTGCTTTGGGAGTAAAGAAAGCAAGAGGTGTCTGGGCGGAATGCCCGAACTCATCTGTCTTCAGCCTGGTAAGGGAGAGGGGGGCGCTTTACGACCCCTGACCCCCGCAGCGATCTGCAGCATCCATCACAACGTGTTAGCTAATGCAGTTAACCACCTACTTCCTCCGTCAGGCTCGGAGTTGCTGCAGGGGCTTGTGGGGCCGTTTGTCTCCAGGTGGATGATCTTTCTGCTGTTCAGCAGATCAAGTTGTTGGGAGGTAATCCGCCGAAGTCCCAGGTGAAAACGAAGCTGATCCATCATTAGGTGCCTTGGTGCTGCGGTTTAAGGCGCTGAATGCTCTGAGTTTTTAAGCAACCATTAAAACAGGTGGTCTGCAGTTGAACAGCTGATCGCTTCAGTCATCTCCAACCAGTCTAATTACTCCGGATCTATACCTTTGGACCGGGTTCCTGCAGCTTCTCCATAAGTCTGTCATTTTTTACATTAAAACTCCAGTATAAAAAACATTTTTCTCTGTATTTGTTGAAACTGTGATTGTCGTGACAGAATATTAGACAAATAATCCATGAAAAAATCGAGCTGTTCTGCCTTCTCCCAGTACTCCCAGTACTGTCTAGAAACAACCAATCAGAGCCAGGAGGCAGGTCTTAGCGCTGTCAATCACCGTCTGCGTGGCGCGACTCATCCCCCCCCTTTAATCCCTGCTGCGCTGCAGCTAGCAGAGACTGTTGTGAATGCTAAGGCTAGCTAGCATGGCCACCAATGACAGCAGATAAACAGTTTTCCTGTAAGGGTAAGTTGTTTCTCCACCATTAGCACATTTAGCAGCGCGTACATGAGTGTTTGACAGCGTTAAGCCCCTCCTCCTGGCTCTGATTGGTTGTTTTAGGCCGGGAGCGGTGCAAAGTTGCATGCTACAGCTTTAAGCTTAAAATACTCAGACAGTTTGCGTTAATTGTTCAGCTTTTGTTCCTCAACCAGAAACATCAAAAAACACCACAAGTCTGTATTTATTGGTTCTCATATCAAAAGCCACGAAAATGCAAAAAACTTATTTTTTTGCTGATAAACTGTCAAAATAGGGTTATTGAGGGTTTATGTTTCTGAGCAAATTTTGACATTCTCATGTATATTTGTTTGGTCCTGTAATATATTGCCTGAAACGGGCTCAGTGCTGCCGTCCTTGTGTTGAACGGTGGCTACTGCAGTTGAATTTTCCTATTGCAGGGTGTCTGCACACCTTAAAAACTCTTAAATTCATTATAGAAGTGTAAGTTGTACTTAAATACGTAAATCACAGGTCTTAGAATATTCGAGAGTAAATGGTCCTGCCATGATGACATTTATTTATTTTTTCCTTACTCGTGAGACTTTTCTGTCAGGCAAAAGTTTGAGTCGCGCGCCGACATCTTCATTACGTTCTGTGACTCGAGGTAGTTGAGGCTACCGCTAACTAGCTGCTAATATTCCTTTGCTAGCTAACTAACTTGCTCAATTTTTTTGCCTCTGTAACTGTTAAGTATAAATTATCGCCAGATCTTCGTCTTAGTCTCTGACACTACTATATAAAATGTGCGATTTTCTTTTGTCCATTTCTGTCGCGATACAGGTCTTAAATTTCGTTCTCAATGGTCTGAAGTGTTTTAAAAATCCTCAGATTTGAGTTGGTGAAACCTGCAGAAACCCTGAATTTAGTTCTGCAATATTTTGCCTAAAACTGTCTCGGTGCTGCCCTCCATGGGTTGAACGTTGGCTACTGCAGTTTGCAGCGGTACAACCGCGTCGCATCCTCTGGTTCGGGTATAAAACCATCTAACGCAGACACACGCCCCCTGGTGGCGAGCAGCACTGATCGATGGCTTTTCTCAGCTTTGGATATGTGACTTATTTGCATTGAACAGCTCAATTCCGATCTTTTCATCCAAAAAAAGCAAAAAATTCAAATAATGAGTCGGATATGTATCAGATTTCAAAGCGTCTGCCGTCTGAACAGGCTGAACATTTCAGCCGACTTTTATTTCATCCGCAGCTGCATGACATCTACGTTGTTCTTCTGCGCATACGGGTCGCTTTGTGGCCGCGAACAGTTCGCGCAGAAGTCCGAACGACCACGCAAACAAACAAATCGGGCATCAAGACCTGCTGTGTGAGCGTAGCCTTCCAGTTTCCAGTTTTCATACTGGGTTTTTCCAGTTTCATGTTCCACATAACATAATTTCTAGACCTGGTCTCGAAGTAGAGACCTTTCTTGAACCTGACTTTCATCTGTGGCGTTCTCACTGAGGTGTAAATGACAGCGGCTGTAAAGAGCGTCTCCGTCCTCAGTTGTGATGCTGCAGTACAGTATCCACAGAGGGCTGCAGTTTCAGTGGCTTAGCATCTGGTGCTTGTGATAATCCTCCTTCTGTCCCACATCAGTTGGACGTATTGATGAAGCACTCAGGCCTGTAGTGCTACATTTACTCTGCACATTAACCCGTTACAGTTATGGGCCGCCGAGTAAATAGAGGCTCTTTACCTGGAGAGGAATCATTTGAGTGGAGAGAAGTGAAACAGTTTCCCCTACGATGTGTTTATTTCAATCGTGCCGTAGATATGGAGACGAAAATCCAGTTTTTAACCCTGCTAAGCCACGTTCTGAGGTTAACGGCAGGTTAAAAGCCGATCGGCTGTTTGTAGTTGTGAAACGTGCTAATAAATATTCACAGATGTTTTTAGTTTTCCAGAAACAAATTAAAATCTGATACTGCGGATAGATTGGTGATAAAAGTGGCAAAAAATGCCCACAACAGTCATGTCTTCGAATTTAGCCTTGGATTATTAAAATCTAAACAAAAAGGATTTCATTTTCATTGTGCAGGCAATAAGAAGAAAATTAAGAGATAAAATTAAAGCAATAATTATATTCTTAAGAAATTATCATTATGCTGATTACTTACTTAGATTTTTAAGAGTATAAAATGGGGTTTTAATGTTACTTTCACCAAAATATGCTATATTAATTAATGGTAATTGATACTAGGGATTATGATTACATTGGTGTTGATGCTTTATTTTAACTTTAAATATTAATATTTTTTATTTAATTTAGCTAATTTTTTAAATTTAGTTAAAAGTATATATTTAGTTTAGTTATGATTTGATTTAATTTAGTTATGACTATGTTCACAACTAAATTTTATTTAAATATTTATACAAATTTTTAGTTAAGAATATTTTATATACACACATATATATAGATATAATATGGAGATATTTTTACTTTTTTTGTGATAAATATTTGTATTTAAATTTAGCAATAAATATTGTGGTATTAAATTTATTTTTTTTTTTTTAATTTAGTTAGAAATAATTCTTCGGTTATATATATATATATATATATATATATATATATATATATATATATATAATACAAATTTTACTTTATTATAAATAATTCAATTCTTAAAAAATCTTCCCATAAAGAAGCCCTTTTATTGTTTCGCTATATATATTTTGTCTCCCTTGGTTTCCATTGACGCCGCCGTTCTTCCTGCCAAAGAGAGACTGCACTGTTTTGACCTTTTCAAATATTAAACACCATCATCTTTGCACAGATTTCTACAAATTGCCATTTTGATGTATGGTTATGTGCACTCAGGGACGTCTTGTGCTGAAATGTTGTGGAAGCAGATTCAGTCGGGGGAGTCTTTTCCGTGTGTCGTGTCAATAAACCGGCACCTAAGGCCCTTCAGGAATCTGGATGGAGCCTCTTGATCCGCGGTGCGAGGACCATTAGGTTCAGGTATATTGATGACGGCGCGCCGTCTCCCATAGTGCGAGGCGCGATCCGTGCAGAGAGGCCGCTTGTTCGCTGTGTGTTTCCAATCACACCAGCCGCCTAATGGCCTTGTGTTAGCCTGTCGCAGGAAACCGGGCGGCGCATGCGCTCACGGCCAGCCTCCGTCCGTCGGGTGCAGTTCGGCGGCTCGGGCAGATGGGATCCAGGCAGAAAGAGGTGTGTGCGCTGCCTCTGCCCATCCGTGCATTCAACATGCCATCCAGAGACCCCCTTTTGAGAACTGCCCACACTTCATTAGGATGCCAGGATAATGGCCAACAAGCACGCGCCGTGACACCCCATTTCCTGTGCAACCGAGCTCTCCAACCACGACAGATGTCGACAGTGCCGCCGCCGCCGCTACTTCCTGTCGTACACCGAGAAACGCGCCGGTGCCAGAACACATCTCCAAGTTTTTGTCCTGAATCTCCACACGACCCCTTCCTTCGCGAAACACACGTGATGTTTCTGTGGACAAAACATAAACAGATGTTCCAGAGGCTGTTAGGTGTCCTCGCTGGGGATGATCATTGGACGTGTGTGTGTGGGGGGGGGGCTGTGTTGTGTTAAAAGGTGTTATTATGGCTCTGCTGCGGCGGTAATAACGGTGGGGCTTGGACGGAGAGCGCCTGTCACATCAGGAGAAGGGGAGCAGGGTCCGTGGACCGAGGCTAATGGAGGCAAAACAACCCCCAGCTCCTGCCCCTGCTGTCCAAGAATCAGCTTTCAGAGAGAAAACACGGGCCACCTCTCGGCGCTCGCGCAACACGATACGTCAACATGAGAGGCAATTTAATCCCCCTCATTTGAATATGCAGCCTCACAAAAAAAAGAAGCAATCCCTCCCTCCCTGATTTTTGAACCTTGACCAGATTTCAGGACCACGGGGGGAGGAAATTGTTGCACATTTCCTGACAAATTGAGTTAAACGGACATTAAGTAGGCTTTAAGAAAAACAAATGGTCGCCTTTATCACAGGTGGACACTGATGGCTTAATGGGGGCCTGTGTGCTGATCGTATCACCGGCTAATGGCTTGACAGGATGCATTAAGGTTTTTGTGTAAAGAACCAGCGAGCAGGGGCCAAAATGCAGACCTGTCAAGTGCTGCATGGTTTTTTTTCTTCCTTCTGTGTGGAGGGAAGCAGATGTTTGTGTATACGGTGAACTGGCAGAGGGAGGCCGGCAGCAGATGCCTGTACCGATGCCAAGGTTCAGGACTGTACAGACGGTGCACGTTCACACAGAGTGGGCCCCCCCTTTCTGGTAACCACCGCACAGTCCGACCCCTTTTTACTTATTCATCTATTTGTTGAATTATTTACTCATTCCATCGCTCGTTTGGCCGTTTAACGACCCGCCTGAAGGCACTGGAGAGATGGAGCGTTCACGTCAGGGACAGATGACCGTCCGACTCTTTTATTGTGATAAAATAAAAACAAACGCTGCAACACGACGGGCCTTTACAGTGGGCACTTCAGAGGTGAGGGGTTCTGTTGCAAAATATGTTTAACGACTTTACACAAGCTCGTTGTGTACAGTAGGTCTTGATCTGGAGAAAGAGTTTGTTCTTCATTTCCAATCATAAAATTCCTTGTTTTGCACCTTGCGCTTAAAATGTTTGGCTTACTGTTAGGGCGAGGCGATATGGCTTAAAAATAAAATCAGATTTTTTTTTCGTACTTTGATCCGAAATCCGATTTTAATCTTTTTTCTTTTTTTTTTTTTTTTTTTTTTTTTTAAATAAAATATTTTCAAAAAGTGGCGTTTATTTCAACCATCCTTTCTGTGAGTTGTACAACAGGGCATTAGGGCCAGGCTACGAGAATGTTGGTTCAATTATGAGAGTAAACTCATATTAGCAGGGAAAAAAAGCGCAAATTTACCTGAAAAAAACATCTTAAAATTATGGGAAAAAGTTTTTAATGAGAAAAAAAACTTGGTTATCAGGATCTGATGTGAGCAGGTCAGTTTGAGTGGTTCTTTATTCAAAATAGACTCAGTTGTTGCACGATTTATTATTTAGTATTTCTATGAAGTATTATCTGTAAAACTTCTCCCAAAGTATAACTTCGCAAGATGCTTTGAACACTCTTTACATGAAATTGACTTTATTCTTGTATTTTTTCGACTCTGTTGTCGTACAATTATATTCTTGTAATACTTACACTTTATTCTCGTAATTTAAGAAAGTCCTAGCCAAGCCCTAATATTACATAATAGAGTTGACCTGAATTTAAAGTTCAAATAGATTGACAAGTGTGTTTTACAGTTTCTAACAACATGGCCACCGTTGGGCGTGCTGACATCACTTTGAACAGTGGGGGGGGGGGGAAACCTGATTTTCCAAAAATTTAATCTTTTAAAACCATAAATTTGATTAATTGATGGAATCGATTTATCGCCCAACCCTACTTATGATATTGCTTTTATGTTTTGCTTTCATATCGTTTTGTGGTGTTAGAAAAACACTGGCTAGTATTTAGCCTAAATAGTGGCTTTTATAGATGTACTGTATTTATTATATCTATAAATCCACACAGGTGATTTAAGTTTAAAAAAATAGCAAAAAATATGTGCACAGCACACTTCACTGCTTTATAACATGCCTTTTAAGCAAATAAAATTATTAGCTCTGTTGCTATTAGCCCTACCGATCTAAAAATAGCAACTAATGTAGCCGTATTAGCTACTGCTGCGAAATTGAGTGTTGGTAACGCAGGTTGCTACCACTGCAGTAGTTACTGCTGATGTAGTACCTAATGTAATGTTATAGATAGGTGCTACAATATTAGCTAAATGTAAGGCCAATATATCAGCTAATGTAGCTGAGTTGTTCACTGTTGATACTACAGCAGCTAATGCTCCTTTTTATGCAATCTGAATGTTGGTCAGTAATGCCACAATATTAGCATCAGCTAGTATTGCGTTAGCAACTGTAATATAATCAAGTTACAGGTATATTTTTAAACATGTTCCAGTTTTGTAACAGCAATTTGTGCTGGTAAATTAACCAATGCAGCAGAACTGATGTAGCTAAAGGAGCTAATGTAGCACGATTAGCTACTGACAGAATCGTGATGGTTAGTTGCACTTAATGTTACACTGGCAAATGTAGTAGCAGTAAAAGCTGATGCTAATGTTTTATGTCACATTGGTTGTTGGTGCTACATTAGCATTAGCTACATTAGCAGCAAATGGTAAGCCCAAAATGAGTTATATAATAGTTTTTTACAGCTATATTAGCTTATGCAGCAGAACCAATGTAGTAGAGTTAGTTGCTCCTGCTACTACAGCGGATATTGCTAATTTTTCATACAATTTGTATCCCAGTCAATAATGCCACAATATTAGCTTTAGCTGCAGCATTAGACAGTGTCACAGCATTAGCAACTGTAACATGTTACAGGGATTTCTAATCATGTTAGTTCTGTGTAACAACATTGTGTTAACATTGCAACATTAATCACGCCACCTTTAATTACTGTTTCCACATTAGCAGCTAATGCTCATCCTGATATGGTTTTCGTTTCAGTTGCTAATGCTGCTACATGAGCTAATGCTGCTGTATTAGCGGTGTTCGCTAATGCATGATCTTTATAGCTTAAAGGGTTATCTCAGTTTTTCCTCTGAATTTTTTTTCCCCATTGTTTTAATTCTAGTTTTACTTTCATTTTTCTTGTAGGCAAGCAGTTGAGATCTTTCCTGCTGCAGCACCTGTGGTTCATGAGCTAATTGCCTCATTAGGGATTTGGTACCCTAGTTATTTTGGCTTCAAGTTTTCTTGACCCTTTGCTGTATGTTTAGATCTGTAGACAGTTTTTTTTTTTTTTTTTTTTTTCCTTCCTCCTGGATTACCTGGGACAATATTTTAGAGCAGTCAAGTCAGAAATAGCCTTGTTACCCCCTCAGTTTGTTCATCCACCAGTTTTGGTGGAAGTCTTACAGCTTGAAAATTTAGCCTAGAAATGACTTTGTGTCCCTTTCTCACCTGATAAATTTGATGCTTTTTGAAAGCTCGGAGCCTACTTCGTGTTGTCGGACAAGTCCTGAACCAACTAAATCAAGGAAAAATAAATCACAGTACTGTATTTTAGACAAAGATCACTGTAATGTCCACAAAGTATCTTGTCATCTTCTAATTCTTTTGTTAGCATCAGGTATTAATACCCCAAAGTGTTGGCTGTAATAGAAAATATCTCGTTCAGGCAGTGATGGATTGAACATTATTCTAAATCTTTGTTTCTCAGATCGATGGAGGATCCACTTCCCCTGCAGAGAAAGCGCTCCGCCATTTTTTTTTTTTTTTTTTTTTTTTTTTTTTTGTAGGTACAGCTTTTTTTATTACCATAAAAAAATGCCAGTGGGAGTCGGTGGTGATCAAATTCCCCTCTAATTAAAATGAACCTGGTTTGAGGACGTTGCGCTGTTTAATATGGACGGAGCGGCGCCGATCGCACAAAGCGGCTCTTCCTTTTGTTGCCTCAGATAATGCGGGCCCCGTGGAGACGCCGACGTGGGTGGAATGAGCGTACCTAGAGCGTACTCTGAATCAGGGTGATGTCCTCATCACCGTAAGATTAGAGATGGGGTTGGGGGGGGTGTCAGATGTGGCCCGGTGAAGCCTAAGCTGCATGCACCTCATCTTTAATTTAGGGGGTGATTGACGGACCTGGAGGCGATGTTGCAGGATGTTCGAGTCTTCTTACCAGAGCGCCTGTCAGCTTGTCCTTGCTCCCTGTAAACTTTCTCAAAGTTCAAGATCACTTTGGACTTCGCCCTTGATATGAATTGGATCTCCAAGCGACATAAACAGCTCTATTATTTGAGGTGTGTTTATCCAGGACTTAGGTCTTGAAGCTGAAGAAATGCATCATATCGGGTAACAGAATCACTTGAAAGTCAGTTCTTTGTTGGTCCGAAACATTTTCTATAAGTTCTCCTCAGGTAAACACATCGATGTTTGCACCATTTCTCTCAGGCTTGTCTCTAGGAATCATTGTTGACAATAACACCCCTACATCTGTCTAGACATTGCATTTTTTTTTTCTTTTTTTTTTTTATTTTGCGCTGGGGGTGTTAAGATTCAGATTTGGACTCTGGTTATGGCGCCGCAACATTTGCACAGAAGGTGAGATGAGGGATACAAATTCAATTTTGGTGTTTCTGCCGATCAATGACTTCAATCCAACCTGGATCTCAGGTTATGAATACCTGAGCAGAGGTTCGTTGTGACGCATACAGATGGTGGCCGTTAAGACTGTTGGTTCTGTGAGTGAGCGGGAAATGATTAGAACTTCTGTTATTTATATTAATGTTTCCGAACGTAAACATGGGGGGGTAATATCCACACCTGTGAACGAGACAATGATAAATGACACAGAAAGCAATGCCTTTAACAAATAATTCAGCCTGTTAAGCTATCTATAAATAAAGGCTTAATCTTAAGTTTGAAAAACTATCTGCAACTGTGAAAAGATCATTTTAGGGATGTTTTTCTAATTTACAGAATTATTACAGGTAAGCTAAACAAGATTTTTAGCAACCATTCAGAGCATTGTGCTAAATAAGACAAGAAAGCTTTTTATTTAAAAAACAGGTCTTTGAAAAGAAATGAAAGACAATAGAATGAAAAGAAGTCTTTAATAAAGCAATAAATAAAAAGCAAAAAAGCCGTCAATGAATGGACTTGAAATCATAAAAATACTTGTGACATCAAGTCGGTAGAAGCTTAATATAAACAGAAGTTTGTGTATAGAAGACAAGACCATGAAAAAATAGTCAATTGACATGAAGTTAAAAAGAAAAGTTTTGAGGGGAAAAAAATCAAGTCCATGTCGGGGTCATTGAAAAGATGACTAAAATACTTCAAAACAAAACATTGTTTTGCAAATATAGTAGACCCCCGTCTATCATAGTTCAGTATTCACAGATTTTTCTGTGGAAAGTGACTAGAAATTATTCAGGGAAAATTGACCTATTCGTGGATTTTTTTTTTTTTTTTTTTTTTTTTTTTTTTTTTTTTTTTTTTTTTTTTTAACCCCCCCTCCCCCGTGGCGCTTACCTAAACTTTTCAAAAGAAAATGCAGTTTGGGAAGCTGAAATACCTAGCCGTAATGCCACGTGACACTCTATTGGCTGTCATTTGGAAATCAGTCAATCCTGGAGCGCCATTTAATTTCCTTGTTGCTGATTGGCTGAACCCCCAAGAGTGGAGGTGAGGAAGACTGTAGATGTTAGCTTCTGTTGTAGTTCTAAGATGGTTTCCACTGAACATGATTCATTTTAAGGTATATTTGGTGTTCAAACCCTTAAAGGCAGTGTGGATTTAATGTTTTCATGGTCAGTTGTGATCCTTAAATGTCACAAATACTTGGGGCCACTGTAGCAAAAGAACAAGAACAAAAAAAATATAAAATATTGTCTTAGGAAAGGCCTAACACTCTTTCATCTAATCTAAGGACATAGAAGAAAATCTTAAATTTTATGTAATTTAATGTCAGAACACATCAAAAAACAACAAAGGAGTAAACATAGACTATTTTTTTTTTTTTAATTAAATATGCCAAGGTAAATGCAGTACTGGGGTTATCCTTAAGATATTAAAAAGGTGGGCCAACAATAGGGCCTTGAGGAACCCCAAAATTGATCTTGTTTTTCTCTGATTAACTACCAAATCCCATAGCAGCTCTATGCTATGGGGTTAGCATAGAGCTGCCATTACTTTGTCCTTGTTCGCTATAAAACTTTGAATGTTCAGCGTCACTCTGCTCTTTGTCCTTTACATGAACCATAAATTATGAAGTGATACAAAGTTTTATTTTAGGTGTTCAAGCTTGGATATGTGGTGACAAACGTACAGTTAAGTGGTTTGTCATCAGCATAGGTGTCAAACTGAGGTAGGAGGAGCCTCTTGAAATTGAATAAAAGGAGCCTGAGAAAGGGGCCTTGAGGGACGCCACATGTGAGGTTTGTTTGAAAATAACAGCTGAATGACAATATTCCAAGACTTCTAAAGAAGAGTTTAACCAATTTAGTGCTTTACGAGATGGTTCAGCATCAATCAAATCAATTAGGTTGACACTTAATTTTTTTTTACTCTTTTGAAGAACACAAGGAAAAAAGGAAACAGTAACCTTCATTTTGTACTCGGTGGCTTTCCCAGAAATCTTTGGTTTGTTTCATGGTTTCAAGAGACAAATGGTTGTCTGTTTTTCTCTCGTGTTCAGCACCTTCAGGGCTACATGTTTACATATAAACAACTATGTTCTGACATCAGATTTCATTTCCAGGAACTGGCAGCACAGAGGGCTCGGATCAGACTTTCTGTGCTTGCTTTGACAACTTGGAGATTTTCCTCCAGGACGGACATCCAGAGTCAGTTTGTGTTTGAGTATTTGTTAAATGTGCAGGACATGATGAGCACAGTCGGTGCGGGTAAATTCCTGCAGACTTGAATCAAGAATCCGGGCTTTTTTCTTGTTTTTTCTTTCTTTTTTTTTTTTTTTTTACAGCCTTCCCAGCCGGCTGTCAGACTCCGGAGCAGGTAGCTTGCACTCCATTAAACAAACACTGTGGCCCCTCACTTTTATTTGACATTTTATTTGGCTGTGACAAACGAGCAGCAGTTGGATTATAACATAATTTGTCTCCTCTTTATTACCGGCACAAAGGACACCATTCATTAATTATTCTGCCGGTGCCGCTCAACACTAACTGGAAAGGTCCCTCTTTGGACAGATGGCGAGGACAATGTTATTTATATCAATCAGTCCAAAATGTTCAGCGAGGATTACAATTCCTTGGCCCGCTTTGATTTATGTGTGTGCACCTAACCCCATACCCAACCTCGCCGGCTCCTGCGGGGACGCTTTAATGGAATGGGAATTGAAAACAGACTCGTGAGGCAGCAATGTTTTTCAGCATGTTTATTTATACACTTTTCTGTTTTTCTGCTCCACAAGTCATCACAGCTAAAGTTGTGTTGCTGTTGATGCAGCCGTGTCCTTGTTACCGTAAATATAGACCAAACATTTTGTGTTTTTACAGCTGATAAAAGCTTAAAAAACCACTTTGATTTAATGTGTACACCTGTCACAAAACAATACTTTATATGCATCACCGGCAGGGCTGGTTAAAAACTTTTGGGGGTCCTAATTTGGTTTCCCCCTTTTGCCCACCTTACGCTGCATAACTAACAAAATGGGCAAAAAAAATTTTTTTTTTAAAATTACAAAATTAACTTCTTGTCACAAGTTGTGAGGATTATGGTGTTCAAAATGTGGATTGTTTAAATAATTTTTTTGTTTAAGGGACTTTAGGAAAGTTGAAATTTCATAACAAATGTTCTCACTGCTTTGATTATCCTCTTGACACCATTTTTAACTTTTTAAGAATAAACACAAAACTTTGTCCCTGCTCAGACTGCCTAAAAGCTTTTTGCCATACAGTGTGTCTACACATTTGAAAATCAATTTTAAAATGTTTCGGGGTTTTTTTTTTAACCAATAGGCATCTATTGTCTTATGGTTTTTATAATGCAATATTTTCTCATAATTTAATTTTTACATATTTAAATTATTCCCTGATATGTGATAGCCTCTATATTATGTATAGTATAGATTAGAGCAATGGCAAGTAATTTCCTTTTCCTTGAAGGACCCGCCCCTTTTTGGACAAAAGTAAATGCTATTTGCGACAGATAACTTCAATCAGTATATTCAAAACCAGTAATATATTGCAAAGATTAGAATAAAGTCATGTCCCTTACTTAGATTGGTAGAATGACGAAGTTACTTCTCTTTGAAAATGAGGGGCATTATGCTATGGGGAGTTGTATTGTAAAAAGGCCCCGCCCCTTTTTGGACAAAAGCAAAAGTAGTAACAATATAGGTGACAAAGTAGGCATCTATTTCCCTTTATTTTGTCTCTGAAACCAAGAATTAATTCAAATTTTAAGGTTCTGTTAAAAGAAATATTTATCTTTTTCTGGATGACTGCCATGTTACTTTTGTCTTTTTGAAAATGCCCCGCCCCTTTTTTGACTAAGTCAAATTGAATAACAATACTAGCAGCAAAGGGAGAAACAATACCAAAGTCTAGCTTAATTGTCTGACATGGATGACTATACTTCTGGCACTTTTACAGAGTAAAGTTTTTGTGTTTTTGAGTAATTTCAGATTGAAGCCTTGTAGTACTTTTCAGTCAAGCTAACTTCTTTTTATGATTAAGGCACCATGATAGGTGGTTGTTGGCATGCTACGTCATTTTAGGTAATGTAATTTTAACAATGAACAGAACACCAAAGTAGTTAAAGTGACTTATTAAAGGAAAACATCAAGGGTTTTTAACACATCCCACCAGAAATTTAGTATATCCCAAATTAAGACATATTGTCACTTATAAACAGTATTTTGTACCATTCACTTCAGAACGCTGGCACCGGTTAACGGATAGTACGATTTAATCGACTGAGTAGGTGATGTGGCTAAAAGCAGCACTCAAGTCTTTTTTTTTTTTATTTTTTTTTATTATCATTGTAGTAGCTAAAAGTCAAGTGTAGCATATACTGCAAGTCAAAAGGGCTTGTTAACAGCCAAAAAAATTAAAAGGCTTATGTTTACCTTTGAACTTGAATGTTGGAATGACATCACACCCAGCTCAACATGTGTCCATCTGCAAATCAAATCAGTGGGACTTCCTAACGGGTATTTGACAAAGTTATGACAGAAACACAGTATTTCTCATGGTTTTACCCCAGGGATTCAACATTTTGAGAATTGCGAACAGCTTTCAACACTGAATGTGTGAAAGGCGGCCATATTGGAATTTTGAGGTTAGCATTTCTAAGTAACTTTGCAAAATCGTAGCTCTGGGGTCATAGCTCTGGGCAAGGATAACTAAAGTTAGTTACGCTAACCCTAAAACACTAACCATAAACATTAGTTCTGCTAATGCTAAAGCACTATGCTAACATGCTATTTAGCAGAAGCTAATGCTAAAGCGCTAAATTCAACCATGTTGATACCATCATGTATCGATGCCACGTTAGAACATAGTATATTGCCCTCGACAGGATCAAATCTGTGATTATATGAATATATAAGCATAATTATACACGTCTAACTACTAAACAGTGGAGAACTAAAACTTTCACAAAGATGTCAAACTTTATTCAGCTGGAAGTTTATAGAACAGAGTAAATTAGTGCTTCAGAATTTATCCTGAAAAATTTATTTAGGGGAAACTAAATGTACTAAATGTTTTCATAGTTAGCTAAAGCACTAAACGAAAAATGAGCTCTGCTATTAGCAGGTATGTGCCCGCCACTGCTGGTGTTACTGTTAGCTGCATGTTTGTATCTCGACTTTGTAGTTTCGTTTCCTTAATTTTGTTTTAGCGTAAGTACAAGAATGTTTTTCCAGGCTGTATCTGTAGTGCTGGAACCAGGTCAACTCCGTCTGCTAACCAGTCGCATCTTAACTCAAATTCTTTGTTTTTAGGGAAAATTCAGTGGCGGAAAAAGCGGGTATGCACTATATGTGGGCGCCACCCTTGAGGGGGCGCCAAAACGATGGCAGAATATTTATTTCTAACCTGCATTTTCTGTGTTTAACATCTGTTTGTGCATTGAAAACCCTCGTTGGGGTGCCTATAATGTGTCTGCATACACCTCAGGAAGTACTTAGCTGCGCCCCTGGGAAAATCTAACATTTAGAGGAATAAAAACAACTTTTCTCTGGTCATTTCTTTAAGTAAAGTATTTGTTGTTCTAAAGGGTCTCTTTAGTAAAAGTAGCTAAACCTATTTTTAACTTTAATTACACGTTTAGACATTTTAAAACCCTTCTGTGCAGCTGAAAGGATGCATGTAATGCTGTTTGTTTTGCATTCTCTGTGGTTTACCTGAGCTTTCACAGCTGGTATAACAAAGCTGGGATGCTTGACGCTGCCTCCAACAACTCATGGATACTTTTCTTCTCTGCATGTCTGCAAAGAGAAAATGTACATTTTCTAATGAATGCCGTTTATGGAGTAATTAGTTTTATGCAAACTAGTGGAGATGAAAGCAAAAATCTTTATAAATTATGAATCGTGTTCTAACTTATCGGGGGTGCTTATCACGGAGTTCCCCGTTAATTAAAAATGTTCACATGGTTTTAAAGCGGGGAGACGGTTTGCCGGCAGACTCATCAGGTAGCGGTGAGGTCTCTCCTTACTGGAAGCCAAAGAGCGTTAAAGATGCAAGCACTAACAGGTGCAGGACCATCACCAAACACTGGCAGGAGATGGGAGCTGCAGGTAGAAACCGGCGGAGATTCTCAGAAATCCTCCCTGGGCCCCCTGATGGTCCCTGGCTTGGGGATGCCCGGGCGACAGCGGCGGCGATCATAAAAACTCAATTCATCACGACGAGCGTAATTTGCTCCGAACGGAAGAGCGCCACAAAAGGAGAGTGGGGTGGGGAGGGGAGCTTGTCAGCGAGACAGGTGGCTGGAGATCTCGCTCTGATACTGAGCGATATGAATAATAGATTCTGCTAAATGTACGCCAGGACCCGGGCTGTAAACACAGCTGCCTCCTTTCCCGTCCAAAAGAACAGCTTGGCTGGATGAGAAGCCCTCGCGCTCTGCCTCCACCTGAGGACTGGAGGGGGGGGCAATTAACTAATCAAATGCAAGGGCTAAATAGCAGAGAGGAGACAGACAAAGGAGGGGGGGGAGGTGTGAGCCACAAGGTTCACTGTTCGAGCACAAAGGCGGTTGATTGCTGACAAATTCATGTCGGCTTTAGCGTTTAACGTACAATTAATAAAGGTTTTCTGGTTTGAAAACACACTTTTAATATCAGACAATATTTATTTATTGTTTTGTTGGATATTTACATTAAAATCAAACTTTCATGTATTTTAAAGGTATTTTAATACAAAAAACTAAAATACCTACATAAAATCCCACTGGAACCAACTGGAAGCTTTTAAATTAGTCCATCTGTGTGTGATTTAATCAACCATCCCCACTGTGAAACATGGTGGTGGAAGCATCATGCTGTGGGGATGCTTTTCTCCTCTTGGAACAGGGAAGCTGGTTAAATGTGATCCTGGAGGAAAACCTTTTAAAGGGACTGGGGTGGAGCTTCACCTCAACATGCAGTCAGAAATATTATGGGATGCTCATACTTAATATAACAATAACCATCACAATAAACATCAGGTGGCTGAAAATCGTAATCCTGAGTCTCACCAGCCCCAGTCCAATATGGCTGCCTTGCATGCTATAGCTGCAGTAGAACACAGTTTGCTTCTTTTTCTAACGGCTTGTATCTGATTTAGTTTTTCACACAGCCATCGTTGTCAGATCTGCTTTCGTAAACTTGCTGCTTTGGTGTCCGAAGGTGCAACTGCAGAGAAAGACACCGAGGACAGCATGGAGCAAACCTTTAAAGTGTAACTAACCCCCAAATCAACTGTCTAAATTGGTTCTTCAGGGTGCTGTCTTTATGTTTCTGTGCAAATTGTGACATTTTCATGTAAATTTCCTTCGTTCTGCAATATCGCTCGTCTGAAAAGTTGCTAAATAAGTTGGCAACAGTGTTTGTCTCGTCCTGATTCATCCAGTTCAAAGGCAACGCTTCCAAATACTGAGCAAATGTATGTAAACTTCTGATTTTGAAGACATTAATCAATAAATCTCTCATTATTGTGGCCTTCAGCAAAGAGAAGTTGGGTAATTCCGACCTAAAACGAGAATTTTTGAGTTCAGATAGCGAGGAAAAAAGGTCAGTTTCATTCAGTGTATGTAAACTTCTGGTTTCAGCTGTTCTGTCTGGGATTTCACTCTGAATTCAGAAGCGAACTCACAACTGCCCCCTAGTGGATGTAGGGCCTCACAGCCGTGCTTGGTTAATAGCTTGACGAGAACAGCGCTTAACAAGGTGGAGCTACAAAATATTGATTCAAAGGGGGGGGGGGGGGAGTATACAAATGCACGCCACACTTTTCAGATTTTTATTTTGCAGAAATGTTAAACTTAGTGGTTGTTGGTTTAAAATGTTTACAGGGTGTGAATACCTTTGCTCCGTGCCGTATGCTCCCAATTAGTGCGCCGTTTAACATTGTGAAGCATTATATAGGAGTTTGGTGAAAGAATGAAAACATTTTGCTTCACGGCAGACCCACTCTGACTTTTAAAAGCTCAGTCTTGGTCTCATTTGGCAAAAAACACAGTTTACATTTGTGATGGTAGGACTGACACATACAGCTGCAACTCCTCGCTGTGTCTCCCTAACTGTGAGCTTTTGCAATGCTTATACCTCCTTTAGAAGAGACACAGGCCCTCAGCATCACAGATCCTCCACCATACATTACAGTGGTCATTTTTCACAGAAACATGTTTTTTGTTTTTCTTAAAATTTTCAAAACTTAAATTTAATCTCATATGAGGAAATCCCAAAGTCCATAAAGTCCAGTGCATTTATGTTTGTGAAAGTAGGACAACAAAGGTATCTAACCTCCATAGCAACCAGCAGCTGGTTGCTATGGAGACCTGGTGACCCCAAGATGTCCCTCTTTGTTGCAGGTCTCCAGCAGTTAGCTCCCTTAGCAAGATAAACAAGATAAACCTGGATCGTCATCCACACCTGGTTTTTGTATCTCCAGGTGTTTTATACGTTCTAATAACCCGACTGTAGATGTGGTCAGGCCGGTCACATAACAAATTCTATCTGGCGATAAGTTGTCCCAGAAATTATTGCGATAAATGATAATGTTGTTTTGAGATCATTTTTAAGTAATATATTAATGAGATACTAATGCACGTTCGCTCTCTCAAAGACCAATAAACACTTAACATTATCACTATTATTTAATCTTCCATTTTATTTCCCCTTATTTTTTTATTAGTTGCCTTTATTTGATTAAATTTTCCTCATTTTTTGCATTTATTTAGTCACTTTTTTAAATTTATTTTTTCAAATCTTCCATAATCAGTATTGATTTTGTCACTGAAGATATTTTAAACATCAAATAAAACCAAAAACAAGTAAAACTGAAAATAAAAAGTACACACAACCAAAATGATAAATAAAATGGATTATAATGTCTTTGTAAACAAAATTCCCGTCCAAAAAATAATCAGAATGTAAATTATCGAGCTCATTTTAACTTATGCGGTTAACTGAGTCATTGTTTATTGTGACAGGCCTAGATGTGGTCAATGTTTTCTCGTCTTTCCCGTTTTGCAGAGTAGCTAAGAGAAATGGGCCTGAGCTTGAGTTTTCCGAACATCCGATCGACTTTTTGAGAATTACCGTTTGTTTTGGATAAAATGCGACGCATAAGGATGATTATGACTCTTCCTCTCCTGATCGTGGTGGTGCTGAACGCCCGGAGGCTATAAACGGCGTTTGTCCTGGCAGGGACTCCGAGAGCTGCAGTTCAGAGGGCCGAAGTCACACGTTTGGTGGAACATCGTAGCGCTTAGCTCACTGTGTTTTCTCGTGAATATCACGTGCTTCTCGCCGTTGACTCACGGAGGACCACATTCTGTCGCTGATGTAATCTCTCCTGCATCTATGTCTGCGACGGCTCCCCTGGTGAAATTTAGGAGGATTTTGCCCAGCCGAAGGTAATTAATTCTTCAATTAAAATGTTGTTAAACATTTTTAATGAGTAATATGCACTGGGGAGATGGGACACAAAAGTATGTTTAACCAGAGATAGACTGACAACACAAATGTCTCAAAGTTGGTTTGTGCAGATCTGCGCACTGACCCACTTCCTTTTCTCCCCGAGTGTTGCACGGCACAGAAATATAAATAAAAAATCAAATGCGAATCGTCTCCTGGCACAGAGGATGTGTCCTTCATCTCAGGTGACTGCAGCTTCATTTGGCTGCTTGGGTTTTCCTTTAATTAGGCCACGAGGCAGCAGCAGCACAACAACCTGAGCTGCACATCTGCTGCCAGATCTGACATCGCTGCTTAACCTGATTTCACTCCAGTGTGAACAAAGACGGGGACAGATTGATGGATCGGAGCATGTTTCATTAATCACCGGCAAGTGACACGAATAAAACCACCGTTTTTCCACTCGGTCTGGGAGGCGGCGAGATTCCTTGATTACTCATCGGGTGAAAAGTTTTAACTTTGGCAGCAAAGCGTTCTGACCACTGCAGATCCATCCCTGTCAGGTTTATTGTCGTCATTTACATTTTAGTTCTTCATAGAAGCAAACATCGGTGAGTTTTTCATGTGCAGCTACATGTGGAGACGTTATTCCACGTGACGAGATGCGGGACCGGTTAATAGTTCAAACTGAGCAATATATCCACCAGGGCTGCACCGAACGATTATTTTAGTTATCGGTTATTCTATCGATTTTTCTGACGTTAATCGATTAATCAGATTTTTAAAAAGCCATATTCTGCAGATTTTTAGTTTAACCTCCTAGGCTTTTTTAGACATTAATAGAAAAACATTAAGAAGCAAATAAACATTCTTTTTTTTAAATAAGAAAATAAAAATTTTATTGCCTTAAATGCAACAATACAGCTTTCCTTTAGTGAATTTGAACCAGGTGAGGCTAAAACTGCCACTTGAGGAGTTTTGGGTAGAACATATTTACAGACAAATGATTATTTTTAAATCTTAAATGCAAAATGTTTATATATTTTGTACAGTTTTGGCTTATTTACTACTTTGGGTGTGTTTTTCCAGCAAATGGCCTTTTTTAGTCTGTGTACTCCAGTTAACGATTGATCGATTTCTACATTAGTTGATTATTTCAGTAATCGATTCAGCACGATTAATCATAGCAGCCCTAATACTCAAACTAAAAACGTATGAACTATGCAAACTTATTTAGTTTTGCTTTGCTTAACTCTCTAACTACCAAATTATTAGGTCAGCACTCTTTTCCTTTGCTGCCTGTACATTAAACTAAGTTAGGTATGCTAGGCTAAGGTATTCTAAATTTAGGTTAGTTACAGTAGAAATACTCGGATGCAGCGTCGTGGTGTGGAAACAATCATCCTAAATGTGAACAAAACAAAAGATGATTGTAGATTTCAAGAGAAACAGGGTCAGATCAAAACGAATGAAATGATTAATTGGATTAATCATTTATTGAAATATTCGTCAACTAATTTAGCTAACAATTATTTAACTGGAGTATACAGACTTCAAAAAAGCCATTTGCTGAAAGAACTCCTCACTCAGCAGTGATGAAGTCAAAACTGAACAAAGAATATTTACAAAAAAGGCTCAATAACTGGATAAAGAAGGCTGGTTCTGTTCTGGGGTATACTGTGTGGTGAACCTCTGGAGATGATGGTGCAAAGAAGGATTTTACATAAAATCAAGAAAATTACAGACAACCCTGAGCATCCGCTTCATTAGACTGTCAGAAAAACGGTGTCTTCAGTCAGAGGCTTCTTCAGATTTGCTGTAATACAGGCTGCTACAGTAGATCCTTCGTCCCCACAACCGTTGCCATTCTTTAACATGAAAGCATTTTTGAGTTGAACTGAAAGTATGCTAATGTACACTCAGCTAAGTTGAATAAAACAAAAAAAATGAAGGCATGTTATGCAAAGGACAGTTAAGCTAAACTGAGCAATGCTAAGCTAGGCTACAGTACATAGAGGAGCCATCAGAGGCCTGTAGACCCTCTCTAAGGGGTGAATAAATGTGAACAATATTCTCTCGAGGGTACTTAAAGTAGTCGAAAACAAGATCTTATTTTTATATGCATGTATTTGCTGCTTCAACAAATAAACCAACCGATTGGTGTATTTCCAGTCATATTTGAAAGCAGCAATTTTTTATTTATTTATTTTTTTTCTCCCTATCAGAATTCGTGTTCTGTTGCTAGGCAGACTAGGGTCGTAATTCAGTGGGCGCACCTGTCATGAACCCTTCCTCTAAGTGGGCGGGCTTTGTGATCGCAAGGTTTCTGACAAGCTCTGACCAATCAGAGCTCAGTCTGGATGGTTTCATTGTGGAGTTAGCGACGTTAACAGGGATGATGTTTCGCTAACAGTGTGCTGTATTATTCCTGGTAGGTTTTAAGTTGGAATATATGGCTGAAAGGATTCTTAACATAGACGATAATTTGACTTTAAGAGTCTTTTCAGCTCTTACTTTAAATTAAGCTAACATACCATAGCTAAGATAAGGAATTATGGGTTATACTGGTTCATTGCTTCAGTTTTGAAGGCATTTTAGGTCTGAATGAACATTTACTGAGTTAAAAAATAAACATGCATCTTAAAATAGACACTGGGCTGCATGGAAGTAAAAAAGGAGCCAATCTGGACCACTAGATGCCTCGATCAAAGCATTCAGGCCTCAGCGAAGGAGCCGGACGGCGCTAATCATCTGCTCGTCTTCGCCACACCTCTCCTGTTTAAAAAAAAAAAAAAAAAAAAAAGCCATTTAGAGTTAAAAATCAGCATCAAATGTCCTCTTTAGCTCATGTCAGGTGAGGATGAGGAAAGTTTCTGCGTGAGAACATTCCTCCACTGAGGTTTGAGTGTTGCATTTTTATTTTATTTTATTTTTTTTTAAGAAGGGCTTTTAAACCTTTGCATAACTGCTGAAACGTAGCCACAGGCCACGGCATGCGGACAAAGTGCTCTTCTTTTGGATAAACATCTGTTGACTTTGCATACCAAGACCTTTTCTTGGTACCAATAAATCATGTTTAATGCTTTGCTTGCTCATAGGTCACAAAGACAATGTGCTGTCTTGTTAGTTTGTACGTTTGTGGTTCTTGTGTTGGTGAATTCGGAGAACTGGACTTGGAATGATTAAGCTGATGGCCAGTTCTGCTGAATCAGATGGGAAATGATGCATCTTCTTTATGCTACTGGAATAAATCCTCTTACATGCCAGCTGAAGTAGTTGCCTATTAGGCCTCTGCTGATTTTTAGCTCATCAGTGAGTAAAAACAAACACATCTGTATCCGAAGCAGGACGCAGCGTCCTGACGAGCCTCACTTCATTACAACGATGCCCTCTTTAGGTTTCTGGCATTGTTCTCTCAATTAGTGACTTGTAAATGTGTTGCTTGCTTAATCACCCAAAAACCGACCCTTAGGATTTCCCCTTAATGCAGCCCCATTAAGGAAGGGCCATCAAAACAAAAGATCCTCCTGTGACGGCAGTAATCCCTCACTCCGAGCGAACGCAGAAGCTAAACTTGTCTCAAACGAGCGATGATGGATGACTGTACGCCTCTGTGACAGAGATACTTTTATCACTAGTGATGAAGGCACCAAATCTTGACGAGGCGGGGGGGGTTATCACAGTCGGAGCCGGTCCATCCCGAGTGGGCCTGGAAGTGTCTGGAAGTCAGATGGCCTCTTGCGCCGCCGAGGGGGGAAAACGGAGGGAGAAATGAGGGCTTATCCAAACAAGCTCATTAGCACAATTAGCGCTTGTTTCCCGCCGATGGACCCCCGGAGCGCTCCTAAAGTTTGACTACACACTGCCGTGACTTGGATGATGACTCGCAGGGCCTTGGAGGGGTGATGAGCAGCTGCTTCTGAGCACCACGGATATGTGATCATGAAGCGGGTGCTGCTACATGGAAAAAAGAAAAAAAACAGTCACAGGATGTACTCGGCACTCATTTTCTGATAAACACGCATGCACAGTCCTGTGTCCCACAGGTTTTATGTCTGAGTAGTGGTGCACATTTCTGCTAATGCACTAATAGAGGAGCTAACTTTTAGCTTAGCACCTTTTAACTTTGAAACTGTTTAATGTATTTGGCTTCCCCTAAAATATTTTTTCTGAATACATTTTAAATTAAGCTGTTTTGTAAACCTTTAGTTGAATTAAGTTCAATGTCCATCTTGAAGTTTTGGTTCTTGACTGTTAAGAACTCAGGTTGTTAAACAATTATGTTCATGCTAGGCTACTTGTGTTGGCGTAGTGCGTTAGCGGAGCTAATATTTATCATTCGTGCTTTAGGGTTAGCTGCTTCTGAGCACCATGGATGTGTGATCATGAAACGGCTGCACGCTAAAAGCGGAGCTCATTTTTAGCTTAGCGCTTTAGCTTTTTTGCTAACTTTTAAAGCCTTTAGCGCTCTTAGCTTCCCCTAAAATACTTTTTTACTGGATAAATTCCGAAGAGCTAAAAAAATTTTTTTTCAGCTGTTTTGTGTAATTTCAGGTTGAATAAAGTTGAAATTTTGTTTTTTGACTGTTAAAAATTCTTCAAATAGTTATTGATATTAGGCTACTCGTGTTGGTTTAGCACATTAGCATTAGCAGAACTAATATTTATGATTAGTGCTTTAGGGTCAGCTACTTCTGAGCACCACGGATATGTGATCATGAAGCAGGTGCACGCAAATAGTGAAGCTAATTTTTAGCTTAGTGTTTTAGCCCTTTTGCTAACTTTGAAAACCCTTAGCGCTCTTAGCTTCCCCTAAATTATTTTTTTACTGGATAAATTCTAAAGCGCTAATTTTTTCAGCTGTAAGTGGTTATATTAGGCTACTTGTGTTGGGTTAGTGCATTAGCATTAGCAGAACTATTTATGATTTAGTGCTTTAGGGTTGGCACAACTAACTTCTTAGTTAGCGGGGAGAACTGGCATATCCATGGAAGAATGTGGATTTTGGGAGTTTTGGATCATTATTCTTCTCAAAGAACCAACAATGACCCGTTTTCAGTTTTCCAGCAGAGACCACCAGATTTTTATTCAGAAGTTTGAACATAGTAAAACATGCCATTCACTCTAACAAGGTTCCCTGCCCCACAGTAACATAAATGCTTTACCGTGCTTCAGGGCATGATGCTCAGTCCTCCATTATAGTAGACCACAAGTAGAATATAGAAAGTTACTTCAAATGAGTCTCAATAAAAGCTGGTAGAAATTACCAGCAGTGGTAGCCTTTAGCAAACTGCACACCTTTACGTTTGTGATGGTAGACTTGTTTGTTTTTTTTTTGTTTGTTTTTTTGTTTTTGTTTTTGTTCCAAACTGGTTCACCAGTAGATGTTTAACAATGGTTGTTTAGAAAGATTAGACAACTCTTACCTGCAGAGCTGTAGAAGTGAGCTTTGGAGGTGTATTATCTCTGGACATTTGGAAGAGAAACAAGCCCACAGCATCACAGATCCTTCACCGTACTGAACAGTGGGAAGGAGGTGGTTTTCCTCATTCAACTTATTTTAGCTCATCTTGAGTGTTTTTCAAGTCAAAACCAAAGAACATGGGTCTAGTTGAAGTTTCACTTGAGTTTAGCGACGTTAACGTTTGTGATGGTAGGACAGAAAAGGGTTCCTTTCCTGGCACGACTCCCACAGATCAGCAACGGTTGGTCCTCGTCCAGACTGCGTTGCTCTGATTGTACCTTCCATGACTTTAATGTTCTCTTGTCCTTCCCATGTTGAAGAATCCTTAAAAGAATTATACTGCTGCATCATTTAAACTTTTAGCACTTAAAGAGTAAAATTGTCTTGATAAATTAAGTAAATAATTGAATTTTTCTAAACATTTCCTTGAGGAATTACACATTTTGACAGATTTATTCAACATCTGCATCTCGGATCTGTTATCACGCTCCTTGTTCTTCAATGGGAGCTCCGTCAGAGGGAGTCTAAAATGTAAATGCCGCCTATGTCGAGTGTTTCTAAATAAAGCCTCCGCCTTCCCTGCGCGCCGAACGCCTTCAAGGTGCAGCGCACAAAGACACATAAGGCCTCTAACGATGTATTCTTCTTAATTATATATGGAAACCTTTATATTCCCCAGATGGCCTGGTATATTTAAGGAAGGCAGATTCCTTCCGACACTTCTCCTCTCAGGGATCCCATACTTAACGGGAGATCTGCTCTTAAGGGAGCCTCCTCTGGTTATGCAGGCTGCAAGGAGCCAATCAGAACCGCTGATCTGCTGTGCCGACAGTCGGGATCATTACTTGTTTGAAGAACAGCTCCTGCAGATGAGCAGAGGCTGCTGGTGGCGTCTAGGGAAGGAATTTAAGGTGGACTGGAGGCTGGAGCGTCTGCTGCGTCCTGACTGGGAGTTCCTCCTGGAGGAGTTAAAGCTTGAGAAACGTTCGGTGGTCTGGATAGGGCTGCTTTTCTTAGATTCATTCATACATCCAACCCTACATCCATCCAGCCGTACATCCATCCATCCATGCATTCAACCCTGCATCCATCCAGCCGTACATCCAAACCAACATGCATCCATTCATGCATCTGTCCATTTATTCATCCATCCAGCCGTACATCCAAACCAACATGCATCCATCCATTTATTCATCCATCCATTCATGCATCCATCCATTTATCCATCCATTCATGCATCCATCCATTTATTCATCCATCCAGCCGTACATCCAAACCAACATGCATCCATCCACTCATACATACATCCATCTATCCATCCAACCAACCGTACTTCCGTCCAACCGTCTTTGGCCATCCATCACTACCTCAGTTTATCCAACTGTCCGTTTATCCTTCCATCCATCCACAAGCTACAGTGTGCAGACGCTCTGTCTACCCAGATGAAAATTGACCCAGTTCTTCATATTATGAGCCTAGAGAGGCTCCACTTGACTGCAGCTTAACCTACTTTATAAATAATTCAGCTTATGTTTATCTGACCACTGGGGGGCGCTCCCAAGGCATTGAACTTTGACCCCAACATGATGGGAACAGAGTGAATCCTGCACCCATCAGCCCAGTGAGGGTTAAGGGTGGCTCATCCTTCACAGACATGATGTTCCACAAACTACATTTCATTTCCTGAAGTTCTTCCTAATCAGATTCACCCCCATTACTTGGTTGTTGACATTATAAACCTCAAAAGTTTGAAGTTTTAACTTAAAGCCTCGTTTCAGTCTGATTATTTAAGCGTATTCAGAGCTGATGCAGATCAGCTAGAAGCTGGAGGAAGAGAAACGGTTTTCTCTCTCAGCACCTTTCAGATCTCGCGCTCGGGAGCCGTCCTGACTCCAGAGGAAAGGTATAGCGATCCAGCAGGAAGTGCCGCCGCACCTCGCTCCGTAATTAAAGGCGTCGCAGCGCGGGACTCTCAGCTGACAGGTAATAAAGCACATTGGTTAACTGCAAATGAATGCACCCCCCCCTCCCGTCTCTCTGAGGCATAAATAATTTGGCCGCTTGTGTACGCGCCTCCCAAATTACTTATTCTTTTTGTGTCTCATATTACCTATTCTTTCTGATGTTGCCTATAGTTGATTAGCGCGCCACTCGCCATTGGCTTTCGCAGGTTTTCCGGCCTGTTTTCGTGTTTCACCAGGAACTGACCGGGCAACGCTTCTCTTCGGCTGTTATTTGAGCACCCAGGATTATTCATGCGCTCATTTCCAACTTTTCACATCGTCTGAGCCTTTTTTTTTTTTTTTTTTTTTTTTTTTCCCCCCCCCAACACCTTGTGTCGTTTTTGCTCCGGGATGTGGGGTGAATATTAAATAAAAGTGGCAGTGGGTTTATTGCTTTATTTTCATCCTGCGCACATATAGCCGCTGCATAGAAAATATTTTTTTTCTTTGCATTCATGAAAGATTTATCTTTCTTGCGTTTTCCTGATTCTACATAAATAGTTTCAAGACAAAGGGTGATATGTTCCAGTTCTTGCCTCTTGAGATCAAAATATTACTCATTAGCAACTGATTGCTCATTCCTTATGCATTTATTTTTAAAAATATACACATTTCTTTATATATTTCACCTTTTTTTTTAGCTTGATGCCTGATGTGTTTCATTTTCACGACTGTCATTTTCCTGCAGGCAGTTTTTGGTCCGATCTCTTGCACAGTTATGAGTTTTGCCATCTTTCTTTCCTCCTTACCACTTGAGTTCACAATGTGCAAATGGCTTATAATAACCTGCAGGCTGGATGTGGACGATGAGCACGGTTGTCATTCGGAGAAAACTAGAAATTCAAAGATCCGCTGATGAACGAGAGGAAGCGAGATTAAACGTTCAGATCGAGATGTTGCGAAGTTTAGTTTCTGAAATACCAGCCTGTGGTTCTGCTGAGGTTCTGGAAGTCCAGGTTGCTTTGATAGATGCCTTCAGGTCATCTTCGTCGTTGGTTCTGGTGTGTCTCATCTTCCTCTTGACAACCCTCCACAGATTGTCTATGGGGTTCTGGTCAGGCCCGTTTGGTGGCCATTCAAGCCCAGTACCACCAGGGTCACTGGACCAGCTTCTGGTACTCTTGGCAGTGTGGGTCGGTACCAAGTCCTGCAGGAAAATGATACCAGCATCTCCATGAAGCTTGAAGTCACCATGAATAGCTCTCGAATGTTCTGGTAGACGGCTGCGTTGGCTGGACGTGAGGAAACCCAGTGGACCAGAACCAGCAGATGACATGGCAACCCAGATCATCACCATGGAAACGTCACTCTGGACTTCAAGCAACATGGATTCTGGGCCCCTCTGCTCTTCCTCCAGACTCTGGGAGCTTGATTTACAATCTGAAAGGAGGACTTTGGACCTCTGATCAACCATCTGGTTCTGGCTCAGGAGCGGTTCGACATGAGGAACATTTGTAGCAGACATGTGGGATTCATCTGAGAGTCGTGGCTCTTGATGTTCTGACTCCAGCCTCAACCTGAATAGATTCTGCTTGATGCATTGCATTTTCCTACCAAACTTTTTCCTTCCACTCAACTTTCTCACAATACGCTTGGATGCAGCACTCTGACAACCAGCTTCTTTAGCAATGACTTTTTGTGGCTTCCCCTCCTTGTGTCAACATGTCTTCTGGACCTCTGTCCAGTCAGGGTGGTGTCCCGCTGACCCAGACTGAGAACATTTAGAGGCTCAGCAAACCTTTGCAGGTGTTTCAAGGTAATTAGCAGATTAGGCTGTGACGCCATCACTTAAAAAATTTGAATATTGTGAAAAAGTTAAAATATTGTTGAGATGTTGCACCCAATTTCAGCCCCAGTCTAAAGGCTTGCTGGATGGTTGACATCACTGCTTTTGATCCGAGGACTTTCAGCTCGTCTGGTTCGACTAATTTATTCCATCGTTTACAAATTAAATCGTAAAACACAATCGTGAACTTAGTTTTGTTAGACTAAGACCGTCTGTGCAGCTTCAATGTTCATTTCCTCCTAAAAAATGCGGCGAGACTTCAACCAGTGAAACTCCCAGAAGGAGGTGTGATGGCAACCAGACACCCCCCCCCCCCACGCCTTACCCAGGTTGCAACAGTCCTAATTAAAACGTCCTTCCTCATTATCATCGATTGCCCCGTTGCATTTTGGAAAACAACTGCAAAGCTGAGTTCTGGCAGCGGCCAAATATAGACATGTGACACTGGTAAATACCCCCCCAGCACACCCCCCCAACGCCGTCCCGTCAGATGGTCCCGCTCTGACATGAGAGCGAGGAAAGTGGGGCAGCAGCCGAGCGTCCCCAGTGGACGCTGGACACCGACACACACTAAAATAGAGACACACACTCTCTCACATAAGACCGCAGATGGCCAGCGGACCTTTCCAGGGTTCATCAGGACAAAAACACACGAGGCAAACAAACTTTCATCCATTAATGGGATGATTTATTCATTAACAAGTGTGCTGTCAAGAAAGTTTACCATCTGTAGATTCTGGGACGCTACGTGGAAATTCTCACAAGACTTGATGAGGCGTTTGGGGACGTGAGTCGCGTACAGGAGAGGAAATGCGGGATTTTTCCACAAAAGGTGTGAAACTCCAGCCCTGCTTTGCCGTAAATGTAAACATGCATATCGTAGTAGATCCATTTGATGCTTTGGAAACAGGATCATCTGAGTGTTGAAGAAGCGATTCACTTGTGACTTTGATTTTTCTACGTTTAAAGTGTTGCTTTAAGTATCGATGAGCCGCATTCTGCTTGCCGACCAGCAGGGGGCGACTCTTGCGGAAGGAAGACGAACTGGTGCCAATCATTTCGTACGTTGGTAGTTTTGGTCGTTTCGTAACTACACACCATCATTTCATCGTTTTTCTTCAAGTATTTTCATGAATTAAACAAATAAATGCTCAAATCTCACATTTTAACTTTGTTTTTGTTGCTTTCTGCGAAGTTATACTACGATATCTCTCTGTTTCCATTTAGTTTTGCTCTGAACCTCATTTTGCCATGTCATTCTGATGAAAGATGACCGATTGATCAAGCCAAAGCAACACTTAGCAACCGCCTGGTCGTAATTATGGTTTGCTGGAATCTTAGAAGCCGATTTCTCACTGCAGAAATTAGAGAAGTACTATATGTAACTGGTTGTTGAAGCAGAAACGTCTCCGTCCCGTTGCTGACGGCATCGTTTAGACTTTTTTTTTTTTTTTTTGACGAAAAGGTAAGCCAGTCACCATAATAAATTTTCCTGGACAATGAATTTGCCCCAGACATTATTGCGATAAATGATATTGTTGTTTTGAGAGCATTTTCAAGTAATATATTGATAATAGCATAATAATGCAAGTTCACCCTCTCAAAGACCAATCAACTTTAATTTTGTAAAGAACACTTTATCACTATTGAATTTTCAATTTTATTTAATTTTATTAGTTTTACTTTTTTTTTTAATTTTTCATTTGTCTTAGTTGTTTTTGGGTTTTTTTTGTCACTTTTTTCATTATGTATTTTTTTCTATTTTTTCCATATTCTGTATGTGAATTTTTTTTTTTTTTTTTTTTTTTTTTTTTTTTTTTTTTTTTTGTCACCTTTTCCATATTCTGGATTTATTTAGATTTTTTTTTCCATATTCTGTATATATTTAGTAATTTTTAAAGATATTTTAAATATATAAAAAAAATAAATAGAACTGAAATAAAAACCACACACAACCGAAAATGGATTATGACATCTCTGTTAACAAAATTGCCCTTGAAAAAGTATTAATCATCAGAATTGTAAGTTATTGAGCTCATTTTAATGTATCACGCGATTAATTGATTGCTTATTGCGACAAGCCTACATAAAGGCGAAGAACCGCTGGATGGTTCATACTTTCGATGCATCCGTTTTGCTCTTCCCAGGGAGATGTTCCGTACTTTGAGGTTTTAGACGGACTTTTTGGGATCCAAATGGAGCTGGGACATTTCCCCAAGCAAAGATTCATACTTTTATTTTTGCCAACGATTCCACTGCGCATCCTCAAAGATTGGGACCAAAAACATGCAGTTATGCTATCACGCCTCTATTCTACTGAGCGGCACGGGTCAGTATGATACACTATTTTGTCTGTTTCCATTGTAAAAGCGGCCCAAACAGCCGACCCGTACTGCCCCTTTCAGTTGTCGGTCCATAAGACAGTGGTACTTTACGTTTAGGGCGGAGCTATTGGCGTCACAACACCATCCATTGATTGGGGGAGAGCAAAACGTCACTGCTTACGACAAGCACGAGTCAGTAGCTGCGTTTCCATTAACCTTGAAATTGTGCAATTTGAAATAACGAAAATAAATTTGCTTAATGGAAACACGCCGTTTTTGAGAAAAAGTTTTGGCGCTAGGATGAGGTGGTTTTTCGGCCGTATTGAAATCGGTTCACGTGATCAACAACCGGATGTTGCGGCTGGCGCGCGCCATGAAGAAGACAACAGGAAGTAGTTGGAGGATCATGGTGTGGGATATACTTAATGACTTACCACATGAACGAGTGTATTCACATCTGATTTTAATTTAATTTCTTAATTAATGGAAACGCCGCAACTGCAAAATTGTGTGTTTTTTTTTTTTTTTTCAACATTAGCAGAAAATTGACAGATTTGAGCAGCTTTGTAATGGAAACGCAGCCAGTATGTCAATGCAAGGAAATGAAACACACGCATCTAAATTCAACCTGCACCTTTTCCCGGCCGCTCTATCAATACGCCGATGCACATTGGTTAATCTTCACATCTCCGATCAGAACTAGTCGTCTAAATCAATTTCTTCCCAACTTATGACTTTTAACAATTATCTCAAAATATCCAAAAAGTCTGAACAGTAACATGTTGCCATCAATCATTCATCAGCCAATGTGGGCACTCAAACACGTCACCCAGTAAATGATTAACGGGAACATATTGCCTTCAATAAATTATCTGTCCTGTAGTTTTAGACATTATTTGCAGCACGATCCACGAAGCAACAAATATCTCAGTCCCCTCATTGCTTCACCGTGTTGACGGACAGATGGACGGACGAATGGACAGATGAAGCGGCCGGACAGACACAGGCATGTCGGAGGAGGCACGCTGCCGGCTGGCAAGGCGGGACGCAGGGAGCATCTGCCGGCGGGTTTGAGGAGCAGCCACGGCCTCCGTGAATTAGGATCTCCCCTGACGCCGCCGCCGAGCCAAGAGGGGCCGAGTGAGCGCCAGTAGGTCACCGAATTCACAAACGGTTCAAATGGTGCCACCGAAATCAAACCTACATTCAACAGAAAGGATGTTTCTATCTGGAAATTAGTCCAGCAACTTCTTAAATTGTAATGCTTTTTACAAATAAGACGTAAAACTAAAAATATATAACATTATGGGACAGATGGTGACTCAAATGATTATGAAGATTTTAATATCCACACTTTTACTGTAACACCTCTAGACCTTTATACAGTTTGGAAGGAAATTATGTTTAGTACATAATCATAACTCATAACTATAATCAGTATAGTTATGAGTTGTACTAATAAGACACCTTAATGAATACTTGGATTGTAGTAATCCGAACCATTTATAATACAAATTAATCGTTAAAAATTCAAAATATGATCCGAATAACTCATCGAAGTTGACAAGGAGGAATAAGGACCTGTCCTGAACTAGCTTTTCCAGGTTTTCCAGCTCAAAGATCGCTACGTTCTTCCCACACGAGACCCTTAATGACCAGTATTGGCATCTTAGATTGTCTTTCCTGGACATCTTGGTCCAACTGAGGCAAATTAGTTGGTAAAAACGTTTTGGGGTTTTTTTTTTCCTGCAGAAAATAGACGTTCTGCACCCCACAAATCTCCTTTCAGGGGTGAAGTGCCACACCACAGACACACTTGTCTAAATTCCCCACATTGGAGTGCCAGAACTGGCCCAAATTTATCTCCTCCCCCCTGCTGGTTATCTACGGAGAGCCAAAGAATCCGGAGTGGTCGGGAAGGAGGGGGCTCATTTGACCACAGGGGAGGCCTGTCAATGGCCCAGATAGTTCTGGTAATTTCTCAGCGTTGACTCTGCTGCTGCGGTTTACATATTCAGAGAGGGCATCAAATATTTGGAGAGGGTGGAGGGGTGGGGAGGGGGTTACTCCATTTGTTCTGGATCGCCGGGGCAGGAGCCACGGATAGGCCTGGAAGACGAGGAAGTTGAAGTAGTGGGGAAAGGGAGGTAAACAGGATTAGCGCTATCAGGGAACACACACACAAACATGTTCTGTGTATCTGGAAACACTCACACCAGGAATTGTAAATGAAACATGAATAAGTAAAGCAATAAAGCATTCTGCGGGTACAGTGGACTCAGACGGAGGAGCGTTCCTCTGCTCGGGCCGGCGAATAAGTGTTGCTCCTAATCTGAGTAGTGGAGCGTGATGGTGAATGGATAATCGACCTAAACGCTCCTCTTTCTGACAGTGAACCATGCCTCATAACGCCGCCATACGAAGGAGGCGGCGGCGGCGCTTCAATGGCAACCAAAAAGGCGATCAGTTAAGATAAAAAAGTGCGCTTGCCTCTTCCCCCCACGGCGCTGCTAAGAATCAGCGTGATTTTCCACGTCAATATCAGATATTAGAGAAATCCAGCCCTCCATCCTCCTGTTTGTTTTTGTTTTTTTTTTCATCCCTCCGGAGCGTCGGATGGTGCTAATTTCCAAAAACATCATCTCCTCCATCACAGAGTTCAGGAAGTTGATTTATAGACGGAGCTGGGGGAGTTAATTGCGGTGCACGACACCAATCAGTTTTGTAAAAGGCGAGCTGGGATTAAATCGACACCCAGCACAAACAAACAAACAGCCATATTCATATCCCCCTGCATTTATTTATCAATGTTTTAGATTGCAGCCCGCCTCCCAGATTGCCCCCTTTTTCTGTCGAAGATTCAATAAGTCGACAGAAACATTGTCAGCGCAACAAATCCGTCTGTGAGAGGAAAAAATAAACGGGAATGTATGAGTTAAAAGAACCTCCTCGAGAGTTGCTCCTCCACAAAACTGATGGCGCTTGTGTTCATGAGCATTCATCTCGATTATACAGACAGAAATGCTTTGATAATGATCCGCGGGAGCCGCCTGTCAGAGGTTTGTCAGGAAAAAGAAACTGTAAATGTCAGATCTCTGCCGGTGGTATCCAACTACCGACCGGCCTGCTCTCGCTGAGAGCAGGCAGCTGCGGACCGACCACTGCGTGCCTGCTCATGTGTGTCGGGTCATCTGGTGCGTTCGGGGACACAAAAACACTGCGGGGAGAAACGGAGTTCAGAGCATTTGTTGCAAAGCTGTCACGGCTGTTTGTGGGCTTGTTGTTTACATTTGTTCAACGCGCCCCATGCGCCGATAGAGATCTTTATTTGGACATCATTCCGGTTGACTTTAGAAGTTTGATCCTGCAGGACTCCTGCAACAAAAACCTTCCCTCTGAGGTGATCCAGGGTGTTGCCAGACCACAAAGGACACCTTAATCAACTAGAACATCATCAGATAGGTGGTTTAGGGTGGCTCAGTAGGTAGAGCTGGCTCATCAGCTGCAGAGGCTGCGGTTGTCCTGGGTCCGATTCCCGGTCTCAGACCATTTGCTGCTTGTTTTCACCTTCTCTCTTCTTCCTATTTCCTGTCCAGTTATTTACTGACCTACCAAAATCACTCCGAGAGCTCAATGACGACTAATCATGAAGTCAAAGAAGAACCCAAAACATCTTGAGGTGTTTTCACAACTGATAGTCCGGTAGACTCGGTTCGATTGGGAACCAAAATTGCACCATTTGTTCCATTTTCAGCTGCTGCGGTTCTCCTTCTCACTGCTGTCTCAAACCAACCAGACCCTCCCCAAACAAACCAGACTTTCCAGGCAAACGAACAAGAGTTGGATTAAAGAGGACTAAACAGTGGGAACGCACACTGAATCTCTACAGACCTCACTTTCCAGAGTTAAGGTTCATGATTCCACAATAAGAAAGAGCGACGAAGAGACCAAAATGGCCTCTATGCGAGATTTCAAAGGCCTCAACCACTGCTGTCCCAAAGATTTTTGGGAAATGTTCTGTGGACCGACAGGATAAAGGCACTTTCTTACAAGGTGTGTATCATGTTGCATCTGGCAGGAAAAGAACATGATACATACAGTTAGGTGTGGTTCTGGACAACAGTGGCTAAGTTCACACAGCAGGTCTTGATGCTCAGTTCCAATTTTTTTTTTTTTTTTTCTAAAATCCGATGTTTTTACGTGGTCGTTCATACGACTAAATGATGCGACCGTAATCAGACTACTGTATGAACGGTTTACATCCCCAAAGCGACCCGCGAGAAGAAGCATGTAGGTGTCACACTGTTTATGGAAGTAATAATGGACGGAGCCGTTTATAGATCGATTTTAAAGTTAATTCAGCAACAGGAGCCGACAGCATCGTCACAAGATTAGAAGAAGGAGGCTAAGAAAAAGAAAGCACAACTAATCGTGACAGCAGCCTTTAGTGGAGCATTGATTGCAGCGTCTGTAGAGAAGTCTGTTTAGATGCGTTTAGACGCAGGCGTATTTCATAATTTCATAATTATAATTTTCCGCCATTGTTTACGTCGAGATTTACCGCGTCTGGCTTCTTCTGGTGCAGAAAATAATAGGTCCGATTTAGTACCACATATGAAAGTGGCACAAATTAAATTTGTTTGGGTTGAAAATATCTGAAATGGGCCTTTTTATTGGATATGGGTCGCATTCCCCTGCTGTGTGAACGTAGCCAATGGTTCTGCTCCAGCATGACCCAGAGGTCAGGCTCACTTGAGTTCTGTAGTAAAACGGTTGTCCAAAGTTCACCAGCAAGTCCACCTTTGATTTAAAAACTAAAATGGAGGATTTGGAGTGGCCTACTCAAAGTCTGGACTTAAGACCGTTGAGGAAAACCTTCCAGTGTGGCTGAATTAAGACAATTCTGCAAAGCAGAGTGGGTCAAAATTCCCCCACAGTGATGGTAAAGCCTCTTTGCCCAGTTATAAATGCTTGATAGCAGCTGTTGCATGGATGAAAGCATAGTTTGGAAACAGCATTTTATAAAAACAGGTTATTTTTGTCAAGTACTGTTTTATTTGGAAAAGGAAAACAATGGAATATGAATGAAAATCAGCTGGAAGTCTAAAGAAGAATCTTTAGAAAACCAGACATCTACTGATGAAGTCGACTTTAACGAATCACAGGAACCCAAACGAAGCACATTCTGAGTCCTGCAGGAGCTGGAGACGAGGTCTTTCACAGTTGAATTTAATCCTAAAAGTTCTTCTCAGCAGAAGAAACCGAACCATGTAGGAGAAACCGTGACTAAGGGCGCAGGTTTTTACACCTCCACATGTAAAATACATCTCAATCAGCTTTTGTGCGCCCACACTGGCAGCTGTATAATTTAAATGTAAATGCCGTGGCAGGTTTCGCTCCTTTCGTCCTGTGGCTTTTGGAAGAGCCGCTAACGCCGGCAAATGCAGACTGGCAGGTACTAAACGGTAAACGAGTGGAACTCCTCTTTAAAATGCTAATGAGCTCCAAATCTGCAGCCGCTGCGTATGCATGAGTGCTTGTGTGTGCATTCGTGGCTCCAAATGAACTGTCAGCCTTCAACGTGATTATGCTTTGTGACCTTTTTACAGGGGCTGACATAATGTGCAGGATTTAGCTCGTTATTGAGTAACTTCATGCAACACATGCTTTTATTTTTGACACATGAAGGCTTGGTGACTGTGCGCGGCCTGAGCCGTATCTTTGCTCGCATCTCTGTTTGTTTTGCCTCCACATATGGCCGCCATCGCTGACAATCTTCGTGCAGGCGAACATCTTGAGCGAACGCGGGGACCCCGAGCCTCCCTCCTTGGCTGACGTCCAAACTCTGTCTCGTGTCTTCTGGGAGAACAAGAGGAGAAATGGAACAACTGGTTTTAATGAAACAATTACAAGACACTAATTATTATGTTAATGTTTTGCTACTATCATCAGCCGCTAACTGCCTCCTGCACCTAGAGGTTCAGAGTCGGCCGTCTGTGTGTGCTGCTCTCCAGCTTCCCGCTGAAGATGGACGTCTCTCAGTGGGAAGTGGTGCAGGAATGTGTTGAAATGGGGGGGCCACAAAGCGCCGGCTGTTGTCACCGAATGTCAGGTACCTTAATTCCCATAATGCCCAGCACAAATAAATTAGCAGCAGGGTTGCCACGGGGATTCAAAGCCATCTCTTCTAGGTGTGTGGAAAGGAGGAGGTGGTGGTGGAGACACATGCACTGAAATTTAGATGCAGAGGATGAATGTGTGCAGCTAACACAAACTGAAACATGAAACAATTGGTCTGCATTGATGATCTGCCCCCTTTACTCCGATACTCCTTCATAAATACCTCTGTGAAGGACTCACAAGTTCCTTTGAGAACACTTAAGAACAATTGGCAGCTTCCGCTAATACCGGAGCTAATTTTTAGCTTAGCATTTTAGAGCTTCCTCTAAGTTAATTTCTCTAGATAAATTCTAAAGCGCCAATTTACTGTAAACATTCAGATTAATAAAGTTCGATATGTGTTGAAGTTTTGGTGATTGACTGGATATCGACGGCTATATTCATGTTCTTCTTTTGAAGTGTTTGCAGACTGTTTATGCAGCGGTTCCATTTCCTCTCCTAATCCCCCCTTCACTCCTCTGTAACTTTATTTAAAACAAGAAACATAAAGGAACAAAATAAAGTGGAGAGGAGAGATCAAGATATAAACAGGAATCCAAAATCTATATTATAAAAAAAAAAAAAAAAAATGACTTCCTGAAGTGCAAACCGTACAGGTAGGAGAACAATAACAGTTGAGGGCGATAAACTGTTTTAATACGTTTTGTCATTGAGACATGGTGGGTGTCAACATCGTTGAAGTTGGCGCTTTAGCTGAGCTTCCACTAAATATCTTGCTTTAGGTTCTGCTAAAAACCTTGTTGGTATAGTACTTTAGCATTAGCCTCTGCTAAATAAGTTCTTGGTATTGTGCTTAAGCTTCTGCTAAATACCTTGGTGGCATTGTACTTTAGCCTTAATTACTGCTAAAAACCTTGTTGGTATAGCACTTTAGCATTAGCTTCTGCTAAATACCTTGTTGGTATAGTTCTTTAGCCTTAATTACTGCTAAAAACCTTGTTGGTATAGCACTTTAGCATTAGCTTCTGCGAAATACCTTGTTGGTATCGTGCTTTAGCATTAGTGAAGCTAATATTTATTAGTGCTTTAGGGATAGCACAACTAACTCTTTCGTTAGCAATTCCCACTACTAACGATTTATATCCCAAGCTATGAACATCTCACAGAGCTCTGGAGAAAGGATGAACCAACTGCAGACCTAATGAGACATGAACGTCCATCTAAACTAGCTTTTGAGGAGCATCTGTTGAAAGAACCGTTGATTTTACTCGCCCTAAATCTGGTCTTTATGGATAAGTGGCAATATTGTGGCGGCTGCATCATGTTGTGGTGTTGCTTTTCTTTAGCGGGAAACCAGTTGGAGAGATGGTAAAGGACTATCTTTCAGACTGAGTTCAGGATGATTTCTTCATCATGGTTGATACAACTAAAGGTAGGGGTAGGTGATGGAGACCCACAAAGAATGGCCTTTTTGTCTCAGCACTTGACTTTGGAGAGGTTTTTGAGCCAGGTCTTCTTTTAAAGCCAGCGTTTTCATACTCGGTGGGACTACCTGGCTGAATGATGGGTCTGTGACAGCAGCAACAATGTCCCCGACACTCTGCCATAAGTTGGTGAAAGAGGTGATTCATGGACAGCGGGCGATGGGTCTTGGCTCGGATTCTTTGATTGAAACCTGTTTAGCAACAACTGCTAATTTCATTACATGGTGTCAGCGCACACTGAGCGGCTCCTAAAGGGCCCGCTTTGAACTCTCGGGGGCCCAAACAATGACACGGGGCAGTCAGGGGGCCTGATGGGAGGGTGACAGGTCGGTGGCGAGCGGAAAAACAAAACCTCCTCTTCTATGAATGGAAAAAATGCTGAAGTCTGTCAGATATTTTGATATGTCCCACACACCATGGTGCTGCTCCTCCTGGGATTCTTGCCTTTCAGCAAGGGAACAATTGATTTTCTTCACGACCACGTCGTTCGCCTCCCTGCCTCCAGGCGAAACCTTTCATGAGCAGCCATGGCCCGCCGTTGCAGCTGTTCTGCCGGGCTTCTTCCCATGGACACCGGGGCTGGAAACTCAGAGGAAGCTGCTCCCAGGTTTCTCACTTTGTTTGTTCTCCCATGAAGTGTTGGCTCACAGGAAACTTTACGGTTATTTTTCATCTTTGTTTTGGCCAGACTTGGACCAAGAAATTATATTTTTTGGGTTGTTTTTCTGTTCAGTTAAACAAGACAATGATCAGTTCTTTCAAGAGTTGGGCTCAATTTCAAAATCAGGCAGCATTTCTTGAGCTTCTGCTCTGGGAAAAACAAAGCATTCTTGTAAATCGTTGAGCTACAGAACATAAATCAGCCTAATACCAACAGTGGAGGAAAATATAAAAAGCTATGTATTTTATTCTTTTGTTTCCATACTGAAAAGTATTATAAACTTTTGGTATTTAGAGAATATAAAAAACAAAAGCTGCTCTTTCGCCTAGACAGCAGTAGTATAACCGTACATGTACCCAATCATCAAAATACAGATCCAACAGTCCAGTACATGAAAACAAAAAATGTTAATTACCGGTTGTCATTCATCCAGGGAGCACCTTCCGCTGGATGAATGAAAACCAGCAGAAGATACCAGCTAAAGCGCTCCACACCAAAACAATACACTAATGGGTAGGGATGATGACACACGTGAGCTTGAATCGGTAGTAATAGTAGTAGTGATCTACAGCCGCATAGTGATTCGTGGTTGTAAAAAAAAAAAAAAAAAAAAAAATCTAATATGAAAATTTGGGCTTATCAGATATTAATATTGCTGCTATGGCAGATAACAGATATTGTATATACAATGTATATATATCACTACTCTTTTGACACCTTGAAAAAAAATCAAGAATCAGATGTTCATATAAATATCAAATAGTTTTCCAAACCAACCTGGCATTGTGTCAAGAGTAATGTAACCTTTCTTAAACCAGAATTTTTGGAAAGCTGAATTGAATTTCTTTCGTCACAACCAGGCCTGATTACTGAGAGATTTAGAATCAAGAAATCCCTTAAATAGAACTTGTTAGACAACATGAAGTTGCTTAAATGATCTCAAAGTATTCTTAGAACTAGTGATACACAAGTGGAACTGATGGAAAGCTATTCATCCTGTTATTTACAGTGTAAAACTAACATGGCATGTGAGATAAAGACCAGAACATCAACAGTTGAACATGGAGGTGATAGTCTTATGATCTGGGGGTTCTTCAGGACCTGGAGATCCTGATAGATTGTCCGACCAATCATTTGTGACCTTAAAGTCAAGCACACTTGGGTATGTCCACCTGTGAATGGCTCAAGAAAGCCAAATTAAAGGACTTCAAGTAGCCTAGTCAAAGTCTGGACTCAAAGCTCACACTACACCGTCTCAAACTGGCCATTCATGTTTTAAAACCATCCAATGTGGCTGAATTTTAACAATTTTGCAAAGAACAGCGGGTCAGAATCATTCTACAATTATGTTGAATACCAAAGAAATCTGTAAGGGGAAAATGCTTTTTCACAGCACTGTATAAAATCTTACAAAAACACCCCACATCAACTTGTAGAACGTCTGATCCAAGGGGATATCCCTCATGACATAAAATAAAGGCCCTTTCTAAGTCTAGAGGTTGGGATAACACTTGGAATCAGGATAAAGCCTTTGTTTCAAAGTGTTAAAAAAATCCATTTTGAGTAAGAACTTTACAGAACATGCACCATGAAGGTAACTTTGGAAAAGTTCACTGTGAATAGAAGAGCCATATGAATATTCATGAAAAATTACTCCCGCTCGCCGTTCCTGATAGCGGGGGCCTTTTTCTGCTACGGTATTAGGCCTTGTGAGAGAGATGAAAGGCTCGCGAGCCATCCCCACTTCCTTGGCCTTATACTGGGACACAATGGCCAACCAGCCGCTCAATTAGTCTGCCATCTTAGACTGACTGTTTGACAGGTCTAGCTAATTGTTAATCCCGCCATAACTGTTGCTTGGAGTAATTAATCATGCAACAAAGGGGCTCTCAGTGAGGCGACCCCACCAGTGCGGATATGCGTGTCAAACCAGAAAGCGGGGAGCTGAACAGGGAGAAGGCATCAGAAAGGTTGTCCAATTTGCAGCTAACAAATATTTAATCTTCATTTGGAGCACCTAAAGTCCACGCCGGTTGTTTTTCCCGGATGTAAACAAGTGCCGTGAGATCTTCTGGTTTATGTAAATGCAAAAGCTCCCCCCCCATTCCCCACTCTTGCAACAGGAATGGGATTCAAGGGTCAAGTACCATTCATCATGAGATGGAGTGTCATTTTCCCCACTTAATACGCAGACAGCTGCTTAAGAGGAGGAAGAGAAAAGAAGGTATTCTTTGAGGAAGGGGAAAGAAAAAGGCACAATCCCCATCTTCAGAGCGGGGAGACATTAGTGGGGGCGAGTGGAAACACAAGGTGCCACTGTGTCAGGACTCAAACCGGTGATGTCATTCACCTCCCTAGCCCCACCTCGAGTCATAAGACGAGCCGCATTCCTGGGAACGGCGGATGGACACAAAGGGCCGCCGTGTTGCTGCGGCTTCGCGGCATTGACTCATTTTGTTGTGAGCCCTCGGTGTGTCCAAAACGATGATTAATATCTGTTTTCTGTCTCTATGGACAGAAAACAACGGCGTGCCTTGTTTGGATGAAACGGGGAGTTTTAGTCTCTCGGGCGATTGCATCTCATAAAGGCCAAATTGGATAATTTGAGACAAAACGGACAGAGGTCGTAACTCATCTCCATCGCCGTTTTTTCAAGAATAGCCAGACAAAAGACATGGTGTCCTCCTCAGGTTGTGAATCCCGTAGAGCTGATTTGGCTTAACAAAATTTAAAAGTAGGAGATAAAAACGGATGGATCAAAGGGAAGGTTGGGAATTTAATTCACAAAAAAGGGGGAAAGGAACCAAGTGATTTAAGCAACAAAACAAAAACACAATACCCAGAAGCAGTAGGGATCCTCCAGTAATTTGACTTGCTCCACAGGTGGCCACCAGCTGCTAGCGAACAGGTTACGTGAGGGCCCCCGAAAGTAGAGCGAGGGTTTTCATTTGAACAATGAACCGCAGCTCAGGTCCCAGAACCAGGAGGTTGTTTCTTTGTGTCCTGTTTTTTCCTCTCTACATGTTTCTCTCCATTTGGCAGCGCCTGGAGGTAAGTCGCTGCATCAGACGGCAGACAGTGAGGGCTTTTGTGTCCATGCACAGAGATGGGGGCTATCAGAAATTCCCCTGTCTTCGCTCACATGATTCAATGAGAGCCCTGTGTTTGTCAGTCTGCTCTTTTCTCGTCTATTCACAGTGTACACCGGAGAGGGGGGGAGACCCGGTTAGCGCCGGAGGGGCCTGCTTTTACTCACCCAGTAGGACAACAAACTCGGCTGAACTCGGAATTCGTTTAGCTCGTAGTTGCGTGGCGTTCGGTACAGAATGAGGCCCTTCAGTTTGAAGGAGGCACCGATCCTGGAAATCCCTTAAAGCTGCAGCCAGATCTGCGCAGGATCAGGCTCCTTACTGCCACTGCACCGCGGACTAGAGGACTCCAGATCTGCAGATAAAGAAGAAAGGATTCAAAGGCCACCACATGGCCGGATTCAGGGAACTTTTCCCCTTTACAATGGAAGATGAGTGTCTTGAAGTTAGAGGGGGTTTCCGATAATCCCTTGACCGTATCTTGTGTGCAAAGCCACTTGTACCACCCAAGAGATTATTATTTAGCTCAATTCAGATTTCATCAAAAATAGGACAGAAACTCCTCTGGCAGCCACCGGAGTCCTAAAAACATGGCACAGTTTTGTTTTATGCAAATTAAAGGCTGATATTGTCCAAAATTAACAAAGAGAATTTATGAATTTATTTCTGAAACGGGCTTGGAAAGGCGGTTGGCAAACGGCGCTGCTGATTGGCTTCCACCACTGTCCATTCGGCTGCACTCAGAGAGGAGTTAGCGTCTCATCAAACCACACATCCTAATAAAGTCAACGTTTAGTCTCGGTGTGTGTGTTTCAGTTCAACAGCCGGACAAGCGAAAAAAAAGCTTGTTGCTTTTTGCGTTTATTTTCCAAATGATTGAGAAAAACATGAGTCTTGATCTGTTCTTCAGATCAATAAAAAGATGTTAAACTGGTTCTTTAAATGTTTCCTTTATGGGTGAAATTTGGGAAATCTTCTGAATTTAGGATGGAAATAGTCTGGAGAATATTTCTACAGCTAAAACTTCCATGACCTGGACCATCCAACCATCCATGCATCCAACCGTCCGTCCATCCAGTTAAACATCCATCCATCCGCCTATCCATCCATTCATCCAACCGTCCCTCCATCCATCTGTTCATCTTTCCATCCATTAATCCCACCATCCATGCATCCAGCTGTCCGTCCATCTATGCATGTATCATCCTTCCAACCAACCATCCATCCATCCAGTTAAACATCCATCCATACATCCAACTATACTTCTGTCCGTCCATCCATACATCCAACCATCCCTCCCTCCCTCCATCCATTCATCCACCCATCCTTCCATCCATCTATTCATCCATCCATCAATCCGCCCACCCGTCTATGCATCCATCTACCCTTCCGTCTGTCCATCCAACCAGCCAACCATCCATCTATCCTTCCGTCCATACATCCATCCATCGTTCTATGGTTCTTACTCTCTGGTTTTGATCTTTGAAAGACCTTTTAGAAGTTAAATAATCTAAAAACTAAATGATCTAGTAACCAAAACTTTGAGAAACTCTGCTTTGAAAACAAAAATAAGGAAAAGAGACAATTTCAAACTTTTGCACCATGGCATTGTACTGTTACAGATTTACTTGTTTCACATTGAATTTAGTTTATTTAAATGACACAAATTCTCAAATGTCAACTAAAAGGCAAACAGGTCCAAATAATATCCAGGTATAAGGTTTATTGTAGTCCAAATTCTTTTCTGATCAGTACAGTCAGATTTCGGATTCAGAGCCAAAATCAAATTTATTCATGAATGAAATATTAATTTAAGGAGGCCTAGACAGTTGCATTGAGTCATCTAAAGCACTGCACATGGAGTACCTTCTATTGAAGAAAAGAAAAACACCCCATTGAGATTACACAAAATTGTTGCCAGCAATAGCACAGTTAGTCAAGGAAAGAGACAGCTAAACCCAGAAGCACTAAGCCAGGTGTACCTTCTGTGGAAAGAAGAAACAAAGAACTGAAAGTTAATGGAAGCAGTAATTGCAAATAATGCAGAAATATCTCTTAAGAGAAAGTCACAGAGAAAGTAAAGTGTTCATTATGTCCTCCAGCGGCATAACTACAGAGGTAAGCTTTGTCTTAAAAGTAAACAAGGTGTCTGCCTTATGGACTAAAACTGACTTATTTGCATATTTCCATCTTCAGAATACAAATATTGCTGCATCGCTTTCGAATGTCTTCATGTTGTTTTTATCTTGAAATTTTTAAACATAGGTGGAAAAACATGATATTTAGAAGGAATTTTTAGCCTGAGATCATGGAGATTGATGTGGATAACAGTAATTATACTAGTTTTCTTCAATTAAATGTTGTAACTGAGCTTCCCTGGATTCTTTGTGCTGCCTTTAAATGACTCTCCAGACGTTGGTTTGTGTTTTTGGTGCACTCTCACCATCCTGTCCATCAGCGGGCCTCAGCTGATGATCGGTGCCGACGGTGCGCTGTCCCTCATGGTCACCTTACACCGCTGTCCTCCTGTCACCCCAAAAATAAAACTTTCATCTCGCTCATCATCGCATCCCGAACTTGCCCCCGCTTGCCTTCATTTGCATTCACGCAGCTGATGTTTGCTGTGAAGAGGCGCTGTCAGAGAGGATAAAGAAAGGTTACCTGGTGGCTGCGAGCGAGACGCTCCACACCAACAGATTTATCCACACTGATGTTTTGATGTCACCACCGGCTGCTCCGGGCGCTGTTCTGTTGCAACAACCCAAACCCCAATCAAATCTTTGATGTAGTCACGTATACACAAGCGTCGTCTACCTTAATGCTAAATAATTAGCAAGTGAGCTGGGATTGCTACCTCAGGGCTACACTTGCTTTTGCTGCTTTGATCATTACTTTAATTAAATCTGGCTCCCTTGACAGGTCGGGGGGCTAAAAAACAGGTAGGTGTCATGGGCACCTCGGCAGAGACAGAAGCACCTGGTGTGTGCGAGCGCCGCAGCTGTCAGCGGCCATGCCTTGAGAGTCAGACGACGGTGGCGTTAATTTGAACCGATGTCCCAAAAGAGGGAGGGGAGGGGAGCAACTCGGTCATAAGACACCCCGATTCTCCGTTGTGGAGGCGGGCGAGGCTGGCCAGAGGAGGAAAGAAGTCATGTTGTCAGACTTCAGTGTCAGCTCGTGTCATAACCAGCGCCTGGGGGACAAATTAGAAGTGTGTTTCGAGAAATGTGTCAAAAGTGTTCTCGGTCCACATCACAGAGGATATCGTGTGAAGAAGAACCTAAACCAAAGTCAAACACAAAAAGAGTCAAAGCAGGGACTCACCTATGATTTATTTATCTTCGAATCACTGACTGTATGGAAAATAACATGTATGTGCATCCTGTAGGGTTTTACTGTTAATGTTTAATGAAAGGATGACAGGAAACTCCTCATGGGTGTAAAACTTTGACTCTCACTGTGCTAATCACAGAAGCAAAGGTCACAGGCCTTCTGGGTGAACATTAGGCTTCACGGGTCAACAATGTTGATGCCATCTTCTGCGCGTCTGTCTCATTGTGGCACATACTTTTTTTTTTTTTTTTTTTTTTTAAACAGTTTTGTCATGACCTTTAGGATAAACTTCATGAACATTAATCTGATATATTCCAGAGGAACATCTGCAGAAAGTTGTAAATAATGTCAAGGGTGTCTCTGGGGGTTCTAACTTCTTTTAGAGAGAACCATCACTTTCTTTCTTAGCTCTTGAGATGTTTCAGGAGGAGCGGTACTAAACAAAATGAGGTGTTTTTGGTCTGGTGTCAAAGAAAAATGTTTAATTTCCTGAGCAGTTAAGTCATAGCTATTATTATTTTGACTGTACCAGACGTTAGACAGTCATCTTTGTTTGGAGGATTAGGAAAATGCTAACAACCACCTGGGTCAAGCCAAATATCACAGTCAAGCTAATAATTGTGACAATGTTAAAAGCTGATCTGAGTCGTGATGGCTGTAAATTTTATCATAAGTGAAATAATATTGAAACAGAAGATAACAGCTCAACAGAGTCAAGCTAACAGCTACTCAAGCTAACGGCTAATTGTGACAATGTTAAAAGCCAATCTGAGTCTTGATGGCCGTAAATCTTACCTATGACAGTGAAATAATGAAACAGAAGATGACCCCTAAACAGAGTCAAGCTAACTGCTACTCAAGCTAACAGCTAATCAGAACCCAGTTAAAACCACATTAAAAGTTCATTGACCCCCTGGTTTTTATGGGGGTTAGCATATGAAATATCATTGCTCCAAGGCATTTCAGCTCTCCAAGAGAGTATTTAGACATCAGTGAATAAGCAAATTTTCTGCAAACAATTGGGAGTTATGTTCCACAGAAAATCTGAATACTGAACCGTGAACAGGCAGGGGTCCGCTGTCATGTCAATTCACACTCAAACGGCTAATTAGGTTAGCAGCTAATCAAAACTCAAGGTAAAAGCTAAACAGAGTCAAGCAAACAGTTACTTAAGTTCATTTCTAATCAGTTTCAAGCTCAGTTTATCAGCTAATGTTAGCTAAGAGCTAATCAGTACTCTAGATTACAGTTTAACAGCTTCTCTTGAAGAAGACTGGACCAGAGTCGTCATTAAGCATATTACTCAGGCTAATCCGACTCAAGCTAATGAGAGCAGAGTTTAAACCACAGGACGAATTATTGTAAGATAATGGTCAATAAAAGATATAAGCTAAACAGAATCAAGCTAATTGCTATTTAAGCTAACAGCTAACCAATTTCAGTCTAACATCTTATCAAAACCCAAGTTAAACAGTTAATCTAACAGACATCAAAAGTCATTAATATTAGGGTCAAGCTAATCGCTAATCAGAGCTACTCAAGCTAACACCTACACAATAACAAGAGGTCATAGTCATGTTGAATTGACCTAATCACTAATAAGAGCTAAGCTAGTAGATAATCAGGGTCAAGATGCATTAAAACCAGACACAACTGTTAATCTAAATATTAACCCAAAATATATATATATATATAATTTTTTTTTTTTTTTTTTTTTTTTTTTAACCTTGCAAAGAACAGTTATTCTACAAAGCATTTCACCAGATAAATATATTCCTAAAGCACCTTTATTTGGGGGTTATCTGGATCTTGAAGGCAGCGAAATTCAAAATCTAGTGTCCGGGATTCAAAGTAAACCCAAAGTTACACAGTTTTCCATAAATCTAGAAACTTGAAATCATTGTGGTTACATCTTGATAAATGTGAGTTGAAAAACATAAAATTGCATTAACTCAAATCAGTGTTTATCAAATTTTGTCTCGTCTAATCCTCCAGCTATCCATTAGAAGTTGCTCTGCCTGCATGGCAGCTGACACACAGTAGGCTGCAGGGCACTAAAGTCTCCCATCTTTGATGGAAATGAGGCAAATGACATTTATTTCATTTGAAATAATCTAGATTGCGTTTGTTGGATCTGCTTAGAATCAAAAAGCTCTTTCTGCCTCGTCCCCCACACCACAGAGCGTTCAGTAGTAATTAGTGTCTTCAATATGCTTAACTATCCCACATACCTGTTTAATCAAAGGCGTTTCTGGGCGTTTATTCAGCCTACAAAGGCTGCGTTCAGGAAGGCGAGTTGTCTCTGAAGCTCCCTTTGATCTAGATCATTAACGTTTTGGAATCAGAAGTTGACATAAGGCCCGGTTTTGTGTTGCGGCACTCCTGGATCTGTTTCTGTGCTGTGGAAGTTGAAGATGTTTGGAAAATTGCTCCGATTATAGCGTTGGTGTGCCATTTGATAGTGCTTCCAAGAACAAGGGGTAGCCGCGGCCAAACCAGACTCCACCAGTAAGAGCTGGCGGAACCGGCCGAGCTTTCATGGACCACATGGTCTCCTCGCCAAGCAGACACGTTTTATTAGTGAGGATATCTTCTTTTTACGGGCCCGTCCTGATCAATTACACTCTAAGATGAGAACATCAAGAAACAAGAGAGTTCATCTCTGAAAAACTAACAGTTCTCCTGTTTTGGCTGGAATAAAACACTCCCTAAACTTTTAATCCTGCACTGTTTGGCTCTTCTCATCAAAAGATTAGTTCTGTCATCGGAAAAGTTGTTGTTCAAAGCTGATTGGACATCTTTATTGCTCAGATGAAAACACAGCATGTTCTTGGATTTGAGAACCTTCAGAAACCTTGAGTCGGGAAGCGCTGCCGCCTTCGCCCGTGGGCAGTGCCGCTGAAAAATCACAAGAAATTCATTTCCTTCCCTTGGATGGAAAATAACAAAGGCATTCCTCATGACAGGCCTCTCTTCCTGTCATCTGCAGGCCACAAGTCTACCCATCTATTATTATAAGCCCCCCCTCCTCATTTCTCCTTTATCACAACCAGACTCATCAGGTGATCTGATTATCCAATTGCAGAGATGCAGGAAGTCTGATGCAAAAGGTGGAAGTTAAATGTCAAACCTGATTGCTCTTTACTCTGGAGATTCCCAATTCATAGTATTTAGCTTTTCGCTGTTCAGCCACTGATGCAAACGTGGATTTTTTATTTTTTTATTTTTTTCCCCTCCAGCTCTTGGTTTCTTGGCGCCAAGTCTCGGCAGGGATTATCTCCGATCTGAAGGAGATACCTATCTGTTGATGTTCCTGCGGGAATAACAGCCCCCTGTCCCACTGGAGAATCCCAGAGGGAGGAAGCTCTCCTTTCATTGTCACTTGCTCTGCATGAAGTAGTCTTTTTCTTGGTTTGTTGGAGGGAGTAGGTGCTGGATTTACTTCCTGATCTCAAGAACATTATGTAGAAGTTTTAAACCACCATAATGTCGGTAAATTTAGCCAGGACTATGCTTTCTTCTACAATAAAACTCACTTAGAACCACAAAAAATGAATAAGGTGAGCCTCGCCTATAAAAATGGACAATGACGAAAGATAGGTAGCATCGTTTAAAGCTTGTTACTTTTAAAAGCCTGTTGTTGATGTTATATGCAGATAGGGCTGAGACGATTAATCGTGATGAATCAATTATTGAAATAATCAACCAATTTAGTCATCAATTAATCATTAGCTGGAGTTTTTAGACTCAAAGGCAGATTTCTGAAAAAAACTGCTGTAATTAGGCCAAAACTGTACAAAATATGATAAATAAAAATAAAACACTTGGCATTTAAGATAAAAACACCTTTATTTGTGAATACGTTTTACCCAGAACTTCTGAAGTTGCATAGTTTTAGCTTCACCTGGTTCAAATTCACTAAAGTTGTGCTATGTTATTGATTTTTAGACAAAATGTTTATTTTATTTAAAAAAAGGAATTTAATTATCTGTATTTTTATCTGTTGATGTATTTCTAACATTGTATAAAGTCTGTGGTTAAATGAAAAATCTGCAGAATGTGACAATTTTTAAAAATTTGATTTTTCTATCGATTATTCTCACGATTAATCAACTATTAAAATAAATAATTGCAGCCCTATATGCAGATTTTGGATAAGAACTTCCAGAAAAACTCCTGAAACTACCATTTCTTCTCCAAAAACGTTTTCTTCTTGGTTTTTAAGAGCCACAGTGGCTCTGGAGCCGCAGGTTGCAGACCCCCAGTCTGGATCGTCTTGAGTCCTCTGATGCTCTCTTCTGCTCACCCACAGGTGTGCGATGTTGATGTTCTCTATTGTTCTGCTTAAAGAGCCAATGATGAGCCTCCATTCTTGACCAACAGTGGACATCCAATATTAAGGAATACAGTGGACCCTTCCTATTTGCGATTCAGTTTTCACGGATTTGTGTGGAACATGAATCTAAATTATTTGCAGAAAACCTGCTTATTTGTGGATTTTTTTCATAGAGTATATCTAAAATACTACAAATGTAGCTGAGGAAGCTGGACACAATATTGGCTGTACCGCCAAGAGCGAAAAATAAGGAAGACTGTATATGTTAGCTTCTATGCTAAGACAAACTCCACTTTTCCTATTAATGCATATTAAAAGGGCAGTATTATGTAAAATTGACTTTTTTGAGCTTTACATCATGTTATAATGTTATTCCCTCATTAAAATGCCTCCCATATAGTTAGTTAGATGTAGAAAGTGTCTAATTTAAAATATTTCACTATTGTTTAATTTGCGAAGTTGAACTGGTAAGTTGCGACAACCTAACTTGTAAACTTCCGGCAACAAATAGCTTTGATAACGTAGCAATGTTTCTAAAGCTACTTTGTCCGTAATAACTGTAAAATGTAGCCGTATGGTTGCGACGTTGTTTAAAGTTCGGGAAACATCAACTGGAGGAAGTTTAACGGTTGTTGCAAAACACTCAAAGGTTCTGGTTGTGGTGGAAACAAAGTAGCAACAACTTCTGGAATTATAAATTAAACATAACTTTGAAGGATCTTTACCTGTTTAATTATTTCTTTTGTGCTTTAAGGTGCTGATAAATCATCAGGTGTTGCTGATTCCTCGTCCCTAAACACCCTCTGTATCGGGTGGGGTGCCTGAGGCTTCATGGAGTATTGAAGTCATCTGGCAGTTGGAAGGTTGTGGGTTTGGTTCCTGCAAAATATGAGGATGTATGCAAGCAAAGCCTGTGATTTTTCATGTCTCAGGCATCCCCTTTAATTTATACATTTCTGTCTGCTGGAAAGCTGCCCCTGATTCGCTTTTTTCTGCCCTGCTTTGCTAAGAAATAAAGCCACAGTAGCCATTTTTTTTTTTTTTTTTTTTTGTCAGGCAGGCAAAAGGAAGAAGAAATAAAAATTAAGAATTGAATAAAGTGTAAAAAACAATTAGTTTTATTGTAGAAATTGTTGAATTGTGAGTGGTAGAACCTTCCGGTAGCCACACATATACATTTTTATATTTTATTGCAGTGACATAACAGTTTAAAGTTAAAGCCTACCCACAGCCAGGTAAAGATCAAACCATGGGCATGAAAGTAGCTTTAATTGAGCTCAAATGAATTATTTAATGTCATACCATAGTATACCAATTGGTTTCAAGACTGGACTTTGACTAGGTCACTACAAAATCTTATTTATTTTTTTATTTTTTTTAACCATTCAGAGGTGGACTTTGGGATTTTGTGGTTAAGAGCAGAATACGTGGTACCATCAAGCAGTCAAGGTGCTAAAGCAGCAAAAACGCCCCAGACCATCAAACTGCCACCCCCGTGTTCGCTTTACAACCGATGTAACAAGATGCACACCTTCCAAAAACTTCCACTTGTCTCATCGCGCCACTAAATATTTACCCAAAAGTCCTGGGGATCAAGATGTTTTTTAAGTAAATAGCGAGATCTTGTCGTACGAAATTGTGCGATAAGACATCACAATATTTCGCGTTGAGGTGACTGCAATCAAACATGAAGTTGTAAGAGGATTCGCTCCAACTACTCTGAAATCATTTGTTTGGCATTTTTCCCATTTTCTGTTTCTTATTGTTGAATCATGAACTCTGACCTTGACTGAGGCCTGCAGAGCTTTCGAAGTTCTTCTGGGACCTCCTGGATTGAGTTGTTGATGGCCACCTGGAGTAATTTTGGTTGTTCAGCCTCTAAAGTCTTAGAAATGACTTTTCCTTCTTTCTCATCTGATCCTGAATTTCTTTAGATTGCGGCATGATGTGCTGCCATTTGAGGTGTTTTAGCCTGCTTCATGTTGTCAGACAGGTTCTAGTATTATAGTTCTTGATTCTGCAGCTCTGGTAGTAATTAGGCCTGGTGCATCTTGTGAAACTGAACAAAATAAATGTGGCTAATCATAGTTGAGTCATAATTAAAGAAGGGGAGCAATTAAATTGCTTTTCAAATCGTAATTATGACAGAAATCTTGAATTCTGTCTTTTAGGAAACAGTCTTGCTTTTCTTTGTAGCAGCTGAAAGTCCTACTTCTTTGTGGGAAACATCTTTGAACTTGAACTCACTTTCTTTGTGTTGTGTATAAACTTGAGGTAAATCACCAAATGGCAGATGGAAGGAATCATCTAATTTGTTTGTCTGAAAAGTTAATGGATGCTAACGAGCCAAACGCAGATTTAGTATTCGCGCCCGAATGTGGAATTCGCAGAGCTCATCTGCTCCAATTTAATGCGTTTGATAAACCCAATCTGTCTGTGCCGCGGAGAGCTTTCTGTCCTGATGTTTGCAGGCAGGGCTTGTGGGAAATGATGGACGTGACAAAGTTCGGTGCTGCAGATGCAGCCCATCCAGGCCCTGCGTCGCTCCTACATTAATATCTCGGGGCATCGGAAGCAGAACTAACAAGTTAAGCCCAAACACTGGGTCTGCATGGCAGCGGGGGGGTTAATGAATGTGTCGGGAGTGTATTTGGAGGGGGGGTTACTTGCATGCATACATCAAACGGAGACGTTTGGTCAATATTGGGGTATGGAGAATCAACATGCGCTTTTAAAATGAGAGGCTTATGCTCCGACATCAGTCGGCGGGTCGGAGCGTTTCCCGAGGCCCGGATCGCCGTTTCTCATTTGTTGCATTAGCGGAAAATAAAATTTCCCTGAGCAAAGAGGAGAGGGGGGAGGAGGAGGGTGGGGGTCTTTGCATACAGAACAAGGCCAAGTGTGATTTTTAGCAGAGCAGAAAGTATGCAGCTTCATCAGGAGGCAGTTCAGAGGAATTAGCATCTTTAAGATTTTTGGCGTGATCGTAGTTTAATCATAAAATTACTTTAATTATTCCCCTTTGTTTGTCTGACAAGTTCAGTTTAGACCAAGAAACACCTGTTTAATCAGCCGCCCCCCCCCCCCACTCCTGCACTTCATATCCCATAAAACCAGGACTTCATGGTTGCTGGGTCTGCTGATCGTCTCCGTCTGTTTTTCTTTCACCTCTTTTCGTGACTGTAATTTCTTCCTGACGACGAATCGCTTTCATGTAGGTCTCCCTCTCAGAAAACCTTAGTTTTATTAAGTTTGATTCCAGGAAGCATCACAACCACAAAATTCAACATATTTTAGTGGGATTGTATCTAATATACCCAAACAAAGTGGTGCAGAGAGCTATGAAGCGGAAGGGAAATGATTGTGATGTGCCCCTTTTACTATGACAGCCCTAAATAAAATGCCAGCTTGTTAATAACAGTACACCTGCACACACAGGCCATCTGTGCATCCTTAGTCTTAAATTCATGTATCCAAAATTAAGGCCTTGAAATGTCTTAAACTCATAAAAAAGAAAATGTAAATTGGCCTTAAAGTTGCAGTATGTAACTTTTACAAAGGTGTTTTTTGCATATTTGTTAAAACTGTCTCCATGTCGTGACAGTTTAGTCTGAGACAGATAATCTCTAAAAAGATGGAGCTCCTTCACCTCCTCCCTGAGCTGCTATCGCCGTCAAAAGAAACGCAACGTTCCTGACCTAAAACAACCAATCAGAGCCAGGAGGCGGGGCTTAGCGCCGTCAGTCACCCTCGTGTTCGCGCTGCTAAATGTGCTGATGGTGGAGAAACAACTCACCGTTCCAGGAAAACTGTTTATCTGCTGTCAACGGTGGCCATGCTAACTAGCATTAGCATTAGCAGCAGGCTATGTTGTGGTGAACCAGCTGTAGCGGAGCAGAGAGCGGCGCGTACATGAGGGTGACTGACAGCATTAAGACCGACGAAGGCAGAGGAGCTTGATTGTTTTTTTTGTTTGTTTGTTTGTTTGTTTGTTTGTTTGTTTTCCACAAGTGATCGGTCTTATATTAAATGTCACGGCATAATGATGATTTTAGCAAACATGTAAAAAAACATATTTCTCATAAAAGCTACATACTGCAGCTTTAAACACGTTAATCACAATCTTAAATTCTGTCGTCGTAGGCCTGTTTAATCTCGTATATTTAATGTAATTTTTAAAAAAAAAAAAAATTTCTTGCAGGCAAAAGTTGTACGAATATAACTAGCTGCTGATATACCCTTGCTAGTTAGCTAGCTAAGTTTTTTGCATCTGTCATGGGAAAGTGCAAATTGATCGCCAGTTGGCTCACTTCTGTCGTCTTTTCATACAATGGTAGATGCTTTCTGTCAAAACGCTTGGCACTATGGAGGTTAAGACTAGAGAGCATCTCGAAATATGCAATTATCTTCTCTAAACTTACATCGTGATACGGGTCTCATAGTTGATTCACAACGGTCTTTAAAAAACCCTAAAATGTCTTAAATTTGAGTCGGTGAAACATGCAGAAACCCTGGCATAAGCCAACCTTGTATGTCAAGAGTTTTAAGAAGAAAGTCCTGTTTTAAACATGGAAGCAGGTGACGAAATCCTGGCGGCAGCATCATGACCTTAAGTATACTGGAAAAAGCCCAACATTAGCTCACTGTTCATCAACAATCCACAGTGAACCTTTAGAGCAGAGGCGTCAAACTAATTTTCATTTTGGGCCACATTAAGGTCATGAATGTCCTCAAAGGGCTGGTTGTGCCAGAATGTATTGATAAAACCCAAAATATTAACTTGCTGTCTCTGCATTCAATAAGATTTTGTTAAAAACAAATAACTGAGCTTTTCATATCAATCAGTCCCTCCAAGCTTTGGGGATTGTTTGAGCGATTTTTTGTGGATCTAATGTTGAAATATCTGCGCTTTTGCATGACAGAAAATGTGACTTTTTGTTACTCACATCGATCACAGACTAACTTGACATCAGGTCAGGCTGTGGAAATAGAGTAGTAGAAGTAAGAAATACTGCCACCTGCAGGTGGGAGTTAGCATTACTTAAACCCATCGCTTTGACAACTTTTGCGGGAAATTTTGCGATAAAATCCCACTTATGCATTAGCGTGAAAAAATGTTGGGATCCATTGATTTTTGAGAGAACTTCTGCAAAAAACTGGAGGGAGTAATTGATGTAATTTGGCAGCATGCAGGGGAAATAACTTTTATTTCATTGCTAAAATAATATTTGAGTTATTTTGAAGGTTCTATTCATGTGTCGCCCCTGGGGTCTAGAGGGTCACATAAGAAGCTGTGGCGGGCCTGATTTGGCCCCCGGGCCTTGAGTTTGACACATGAGCTTTCATGTGTAGCTACCAGTAAGCCTCTATCCGCGTTTGCCACCACGCTCTGCAGAAATGAAGTCGACCAGCTGCAGGATCCCGCTGGTTCGAGCTCCGCTTCCCGCCTAAACGGCAGGCGACCCGCTCTCCCTCCTCTCCCTCTTGTCAGGCCAAATTGTGTTTTACAGCATCTGTTCATTATAGACGGCCGACATGATGGATACGGTCATAATATTAATGTAAGACTGACAACAGCAGACATGAATCATGGCCGACTTTATATCTAAGCCGGCGTTTCATTGGCCCACCACTAAAAAGTGATATATAAATGTCAGCGAATGGCAGCCGTAAAGCATTATGAAGTACATTCTGATGGTTATTTACTAATATCTCCTCCATGCGATGTCCTGTTAGACGGTAACTGGGTCTGTTTCAGGTGCTGCTTCAGCAGGCAGATGATAAAAGGATGTTCTCATATGCAGCGCTGGCCTTTGGGTATGGAAGTCCAAGGGTGACTTAAAATTGAAAGTCTTCCATCAAATTGAGATTTCATTTCCCATATTCATGCGGTCCCCGTGACAAAGCGGCATCAGTCTTTTCATGGAGCTGCCGCTTTATCTTCAGAGACGGATGAAGAAGAAAAATGGCTAATCTGGAAGCTTCCTTCTTCAAGATGGAAAATCCTCGTCAGTGGAAACTTCGTTGTCCAGTACAGCAGACATCTGGCAATACTTTCCCACCACGTCATACCTAAATGAGCCCAAATTAGTGACTTACTGCAAGTGAATCTGGGTAATCTAGATTAATTTGAAGAAAAATAGGGAATGAAAGAGATTTTTACCCAACCGGTGAGGCCTGTTGACCCAAACCACCAGTTTCCTGAGCTCCTTTAAGGGAAAACCTCAACCTTTACATACAATAATGGAGGCAAAGAAAGTACACCCTCTTTAAATCTGAGGGTTTAATGCATTAATAAAAACGATCTGATCATTAACTGTACAAAACCATCCAACAATTTCACATTATTAAACTCTTGCTGCTTGGATTGAAGAGGGGCGGTAACGACCAGGTGCTGCCAATATACCTGACGCAATAAACAATCCCAGAGAAATTAAAATGAGCTTGATGATTTCTTTTCTTGTGTTTTTTATTTTTTTTTTTTTATTTATTTTTTTTTTTTAAACAGGGACATCATAATCCATTTTATTTATGGTTTCGGTTGTGTGTGGTTTTTATTTCCGTTTAAGTTATTCTTTCTGATCGTCACGTTTTATTTTGGATATTTAAAATAACTTAATTACTAAATAAATACAGAATATGAGAAATAATAGAATAAAATGCATAATGAAAAGTGACGAGAACAAAAATGACTAAATAAATGCAGAATATGGAAAAAAGATAAAAATGTATAATGAAAAGAACTGACAAATTTAAAAAAAAAACTGAATGCCTCTGTGTACCAAAGTAATCAAAAAGTTCATGTCTGGTTCTGTCAGCTTTTCAGTTGGGGTTCCTCAGGGTTCTGTATTCAGCCCAATCCTGTTTCTGCTGTACGTTATCCCTTTTAGTCACATTATTAGCACGTTTAACAATGTCTTTCTCCGTCTTTGTACCGATTACATTCAGCTGTTCTGTCCCTTTACAGACTCTAACCTAAACCTACTATTTTGGTTATCACCAGAACAGCTAAGTAAACTCGGGTTAAACTCTGAAAAGTTCATTGCACCTGACAGCATTATACAGCTAAGGTTCTTCTTTAGTGAGTTAGTGGTTAGTAAACCTTACTTTTTGTTTAGCTGGCAGTAATTACTGCCTGTTTTAGTACAAATAGATATTATCCATTACAACAATGGTGGCCATTTTGAAAAATGTCCACCAGGAAATGGAAACATATGATCAGGAAAATATATATGGTATCTATAGTTAAAAAAATGTAGGCTATGATTTGACACCAAACTAACTTGTCTAGTTGGGGATTTTAGTGCAGAAATGGAAGCTTAATTTCTCATGACAACCATGGTAGCCATCTTGAAAAATCAAGAAATTATCAGCAAATATGATTTGAGTCCAAGTATGTAGGATTTGACACCAAAAGTGTTCATCTTGTAAATATAGGTCAATTTATCTCAAAAATGTGTTTTCCTTATGGCCATGGCAGCCATCTTGAATTTCTCAGCAGCTAACTTTTTTTTTTTTTTCTTCTTTCCAGATAAGCAACCCCCAGGGAACATCTGTGCCAAATTAGGTTCTTGTATCCGCATTTGAAACATTTTGCTGAAATATTCAATTAATGATCTGAGGAACGTTGTTTGATCGATCCATGTCTCAAGAAGTACTTCCAACCAAAGGAGACGTTGAGATGATAATTCATGTTTTTAATTCTTCTTATTTAGGTTCAGTGCCATTGATTGTCTCCAGAGGTTTCACAATCTGCAGTGAGGAACCAATAGAAGGATGAACATGCCTCGCATCTCCTTTCAAACATCTCATCTCGACTGTGGAAGGCACTTTTCTTGTCTTTACATTGTTAAATCAGACCTTTTAACGTCCTGTGGTTTCTTCTGTTCAAGTCAAACTAATTTTAACTTTAATATCATGCAAAGAAAACCTGAGTGAACAGCATATGTTTTAAAATGTTTATTTTGTTCATAAAGGGAACAAGCTATTCAAACCAATCTGGTCCCGTGTGAAGAAGTAATCACCTCCCTTAACTTTTTGCGATTGTTGCTCTGGTGCGTTAACTTTTTGTCTTTGGTGCACCAGCACAAAAGTGCACCCAAATTGTTGACTTTCTGGCATTTAACATAGCAGTTTTAGAGGTTCACTTTTTTTTTTTTTATTAAGGCGATATTGACTTGTAAATGATCAACAATCCAGTAAACATAAAGTTCTTTATTTGACAAGAGGTAGCTTATAGAAAGTGGTTAAAGAGCTGAAATTTACACTTAAAGACATCTTAAGATTAAATTTAGTGAAATGACAGAAAAGAATCTAAATTATAAGTGGAAATGTTTTAAGGCCTGGATATCCTATGGACATCTCAAACTGAACATTTCATTACGTTCAATTCATGTTTCGTATGAAAAATTACTTCAGACTTAAACTTAGTGGAGGGAAGTTCTTGTTCTGTGATACTGAAGGCAACGTAAGACAAGATTATCATCTCGACCTCGTCTGATTGTTGTTTTTTTTTTGTTGTTGTTTTTCAGCCAGCTGTGACAAATTACTGTTTGTTCACATAGGTATATGCACTCACATTGATCTCTCTAGGACAGAGCAGTTTTTAAGAAGAATTGCAGAAAAAGTGATGGTGTTTAACAATCTCCCTCCACCATTGGTGCAGCACACATAACCTGAGAGGTTGATAGCTCCATGCCTCAGTTAAGGTCAGAGGTCGTGATTCAACAGTAAGAGATAAGAGGGGTAAAACGGCCAAAACCACTGCTGAGGCAAGAAACCACCACACTGATGAAAAAAATATCTCAATCACACAAGAATTTTGGGTAAATATTCTGTGGACTGACGAGAAAAAAAGTGTACTTTGTTGAATTTAAATCTGGTGTAAATCGAACCTGGTGGTAATGTGATGGCTGCTATTCTTCCTCAGGACCTGGACCTTCATCTTCTCTTTCAGCTTTTCCCTTCAGGGGTCGCCACAGTGACTCCTCTGCCTCCATTTAGTCCCGCCCTCTGCGTCCTCTACCCTCAAGCCAACTGACTTCATGTCCTGTTTTTCTCTCTGCCCACGAACACACCTTCCTCCTCTCCTCCATCGACCAACGGTAAGCCGTAATTGATGAAACCGTGAACTCTAAAGCAGTAAACTGCGCCTCTGATTGGCTAAAACCAATCGAAACAGGATGTTAATGCTGAAACCTGGCTGCTGTTTGATCTGAAACATTTAAATGTGTCGAAAAAGCAGAAATTAGAGCTGGGTGACGAATTGATTTTATCTATTAATCAAATTTTTTGCCAAATAAGGGCCGCCATCTTGTTTGGCAAGTGTTTTTTTTTTTTTTTTTTACTGTTTCTATTTATTTGGGCTTTGAATTCAGGTCAACTCTGACAGTATTAGAACCATCCAATGAGGTTTTTTTTTTTTGTTTGTTTGTTTTTTTTACTAAAATAAAGTCACAATGTTACAAGAATAAAGTCATAATATTACCTGAATATAGTCATAATATTAGAAAAATGAGGTAGTAATTTAAGAATTCAAACATAAATAAAAAATTATGAATAAATTATCTTAGTAAAACAGCTTTTTTAAAAAACATTTCAAGACCACCTTGTTTATTCTGCTAATATTATGACTTTATTCTTGTAATTAAACGAACATTGTCGTGGCCTGGCCCTGATTCTCCGTCATACAACTCACAGAAGGGATGACAGATAAAAACCCCACTTTTTGAAAATATTTCCTGCCCTTTTTTTTTTTTTTTTTTTTTTTTTAGAAAAGAAAGTGAGAAAAAAAAATCGGATCTGGTATGGGAAAAATATCGGAGATTTTATTTTTAAGCCATATCGCCCAGCCCTCGCGGGAACAGGAGAAAGTAAAGATGCTGCTGCTTGCTTGCGACACCATGAATCGATGGAGGGTGAACGATGTCATCATCACGACTTAAATAGTGGAGTCTGTCAGTAGATGAACGTGTGAATCAGCCCGTTTCCCTTCGCCGTGTCACCCAGTGTGGATAAAAACAATCTTTGTCTAATATTTTTCCAGTTAATGTAAATTACGACTGGGTGTTGGTATGTAGTCTGTAATTACACATCACTCCCCCCTTGCTCTTCCTCCTCCTCCTCATTTGGGTTAGTGGAGCCTCTGCTCGGGCCTCCTCGGCTCTGCTGCTCCCGTCCTGTTTGAAAGGCGACTGCTGCACCCTACAGTTTGAAAGCCGCCTCTCGCTGCTTCCCAACACGGCTCATCCTCACGCTGACTGCTGTCAGTGGAGAAAATCAAACTGGAGGGCTGCAGCTGTGGCTTTATGAAGGGAAAATATTTGAAACAGAAGAGAATGAATAGTCTCCCTGTTGTGGTGCAGCTTTCAACTGCTTCCAGGTCTTAAATAATTTCTGGTTTTGGTGGAGGTTTTGGTGTCCGACGATGGACTGAATTAAATATCAAATGCATCTCTTACTTAATGAGGAGCTGATCTGTGAATACTCTGAATACTTGGCTCAAATGTGATAAGATTTTACACAGGCGTCGCCTCAGAACGCTCATTTTGGTCTAAAGTGGAAATAGATGTGGTGCTTCTTCCAGCATTTAAGGTAATTATCATCTTCTCTCAGGTCAAAACAGCGGAAAATATTCATTTAGTCTAAAGTCAGGCTCCGGTTGCTGAGTTATCCCTAAAAGAGCTGCAGTCAGAAGCACGTTAAAGTGTAATCTGGTCTCCTGCTCCATAACAAACATATTGGCTCCTGATGTTTTTCAGGTGTGATGCAGTGAAGCCGACCAGCAGCCGCACCGGTCCGTCTGCGCAGTCTGGATCTTCTCCCGGCAGAGGCAGCATCAACAAGGGGCTCTGGCTTGGAAATCCCACTTGAGGTAGTTGAACCACACACACAGTCCTCCTGACAGCCAAGTCTGCTCCGAACAGCGTTTCCACAGCTGTAACTGTGCTGTTAGAGCATCAAAATGGAAACCATGCTGAGGAAAGAGCATTAATTAGCTAAAAATCCTCCTCTGGGGTCACTGTATGACCTGTTCTGGTGTCAGACTTTAACCTTAAAGCCAAGTATCTCCTCAGAAAACCTTTTAGCTTAGTTTTATACAATAATTTTTGAACAAATGCAAGAATAAGTCAGACTTTAGCCTCATAACTTAAAAAAAAAACTTGAATATGACATTTATTCTCAGCAGAAGATGATTGGCTAAAACTGCCTAAAGACAGAAGATACGAAAATAAACAAAAACATTCCAGCAAAACTAGGTAGATTAATACATAATTGAATAAATTCACATATAAAAGAATGAATCAATAAAAAAACGATGGAAATATAAACTGAAAATCAATTAAATAAATAAATGCATGTTGGATAAATAAACACATGCTCACAGATAAACATATGAATATTAAACAATGAATTCATAAATAAGTAATCTGAAAATATAATAAAATAGAGATTCATTCAAAACAAAATTGCTGAGTAAATAAATACAAATGTAGTAAATAAACCATTAAAACATTTTTTTAAAACGAATAAATAAAAATAAATGAGTGCTGAGTGGACAAGAAAATTGGATTAAATACATTTAAAAAATATATACATAATGAAATAATTAACATAAATATTTTAAAACACAATTCAATAAAAAAAAAGAAATATCTTACAGATACATGAATGAAAAATATCCAACAAATTAAAAATCAATAATGGTACAATAACAAATATGTCAGAGTAAATTAAAATCAATATGTTAACATGTTAATAAATTATTAGTTTATTAAAATAACAGGTCTATGAATAGTTGCGTATTGAATCATTAAGTATAATAAATAAATATAATCCCAACAGATGAATAAATAATAAATAATGGATGATGAATATTAATGATTAGTTATTTGAATATTTCTAGATCTAATACAGACTGAGATTTATAGATATATAATTTCATATACAGTAAATTACTGAATGTAACTGACTTTGAATCCATCTTTGAACTGAATAGTTTGGGGTTTTTTGTTCCTTAAGACGATTTAAATTATGAGTTGAACTGGACGGAAGAACCGAGGAAGCATTTCGTCTGCTATTGAACGTAAATCTGCTCTAGATGAATCTGAACCCAGGAGAGTTTTACCTCCTAAAACGGTCCGAACTCGCTGCTTTTATTCCCAAAGAGAGAGAAAAGACGAGGACGTTTCCTCTAAAGGGTTTTATCTGAAGTTTGAGCAACAAATGAGGGCTGAAACTGAAGATAAAGGCTTTAGATCCTTCCAGTCGTTGCGTTAAATGCTTCTGTGTTTACCTGTCACTGCTCAAGGGTTTGGATTAAACCTAACGAGAACATCTGATTGTGCACAAGTTTGAGTGTAATCCAGCACTGTTCGGCAAGCCAGAAGAAGAAGGGGGGGGGGGTGAAAGTTGAAGCTCCAAATGGAGATGCTCTGACTTATCTGCAGCCGCCTTAAGTGAAGCCGCTCGGAGATAGACGGAGTGAAAAGAAACCAGCGATTGTCTTCTCGCTCTGCCTCCCTCGCCGTAATCTGATTGGGCACGTTCTCTCGAATCGAGGGCAACGCCAAAACAAAAGATCACCAATCAGATAGACGGGGCTCCCACTGAAGTTCCTGGCATGGCATGAATGCTTTGCCCCTCTCATGTGCGCTCGTATCTAGCGGTGAGATTCCCCGTGTCGCTTTTATGTGTTAATCGTCACCGCTCAGTGAGACTATTGTGCTATCTGCATCGCCGGGGGGAGCAAACCGCAGAAAGAGAGGAGTTTATATCAGGAATGAATGCGAGGCAGTGCAGACTGCCAGGACTGTTTCACACGAGCTGAGAATCACCTCACCCCCCCACCCCCCGGTTGACGAAGGTCCAAGAGTGCAATGTGGTGCTCCGCCACCTCAGACGTCTCGAGCTGATGGGAACAAAAATGCAGAGCAAATACGGAGTTGATCAGAGTACAGGAAGTGCTGTTACCTGAAATATTCCTCTTTATGGAGCTGCAGCAGTCTCGTGGTTGAAGTTACCCGTCATTATATTGCGAGGAACGTTCCTGGATGACCTGAAATCTGTATTTTATCAGTTAACGGAGACTTCAGTTCACATTTGGGCTCTGTTTTAAATCTGTTTGAACACCCAGAACTGAAATATTATGTAAATTATGTCAAATAAATTTAGACCTTTAAAGTCTTCATACAAGAAATATCTGCCAGAAAATTTAGATTTTTGAAAACTGAATTCTTTTTGGTGTCGTAATTGATAAATTTGGCTTTTATGGTCATGTAATTATCAGAAGCCTTTTATTTATTTATTTTAACCAATTCGTTCTTAATTAGTATAGACAACGTATAAATATACATGAAGCGAGTCATTTAGTTGATGCATGAGGTTTTTAAGGTTATTGGTGTCCGTTAAAGACAGAGGTCTCACAGATGTAGTATTAGTTATTCGCGACTCAGTTCAATTTTTCCAACCTTGAATACATTGTTTTAAGAAGAAATAATTTCACAGACACGTATTTTTTTAATGTCTTAATTTGTTCAAATTTCTTTCCAAAAAGAAAATGTCAATCTGTCTTTCCACTTGCCTTGTTAATGCAAAGGTAAACTTTGCGTCAGTTGAAGACCAACGTAATTTTCCAAACTAGACTTGGTCAAATTCAAGCAACTGTTCCCAAACATTTATGCTTTTATTTTGAACCACGACTTTGTGGATAATTTCGGTTTGAAGTGGGTGTTGGCTAAAAATTATGCCAACTTAAGAGTAAGTGTAACTGAAACTGTATTTGACGTTGGTTTTTTTTTTTTTTTTTTTTTTTTTTTTTTATTAGTAGAACTGGTGTACGGAGAGAACCAAACCTGCGCTTGAGGGATTTTCGGACTCTAATTGTTCTGTAGGTTGTTGGCCCCTCACCTTCTTTGGTAAAGGCAGTGGTAAGTGTAAAATGTCTACAACTTGCACCAAAGGTTGTAAGTGGTTGGGGTCAGGCAGTTGCTGAAACATCTTAAAGTCAACTCCCTTTGGGGCATACGTTGACCCAGGGTTGTAACGTGACCCCTTCGGAGGCGCCATCAAGCTCTGGCAATCCAGCGTTTCTAGAAGGCATCAACTTTGGTGACTGTCTTATGAAACAATTGCTAAACCTTGGTCTTGGAAGAACCAGCCTTGACTCCATGCCTGATATGACGAATCTTTGTTACTCTCTCTCCGTTTTATTTACTATAAAACTATTGCGCAACGTAAGCTGATGAATTGGGTCTAGAGATTGTTTCAATGTGTGGTTGATAACTTAAATATTAGTTTATTATGACAATTATTAGTTGTTTGAGTAATTGACTGTATTTCCATGCATTTTGTTGTGTACAAAAAAAAGACAATATCCTGAAATATTAGCTGAACTCTGAACATTTGGCCAGACCTTTCAACACCAAGACTTTCACCAAGTCTTGGTGTTGAAAGGTCTGGTCTTGGCCTTTAAAGGGCCTGTCTTAGTCATGGAAGCTCCAGTCTTCATTTGGAAGGTCCGGTCTTGGTATTGTAAGGGCCAGTTTTTGTCATGGAAGGTCCGATCTTGGTCTTGAACCGGTCTTGGCCTTGAAAGGGCCAGTTTTTGTCATGGAAGGGCCAGTCTTGGTCTTTGAAGGTCTAAAGTTGGTCTTGGTCTGGAAAAAATTGGCCTTGACTGCATGCCTGGTGAAGATGATGATGACTTGAACTGATACAGATTGAGCACATAGTTTTAGAAGGTACTGCTGACTTCATCCTTTGTCATTTTGTATCTTTGTGGTTTTGGTCGTTTCATTCCTGACTTCGGATATAAAATATGCCGCCTTTCACAGAATTTCTTACCAACTATTGGTTAAATTGTGGCCCCGAAGATGACTTATGATTTTCAGTCATTTTCATCTACTTGTACTCGCTGTACGGTTTGGATGAATGTGGCTGTACAACTGCAATAACTGACATCCACTATGAGGAGGTCGCTCTGATTTATTTTGGTTTGATCAGGGTCATAATTTGATGCAGCTGACTGGCTGAAATGGGAATCAGAACAAAACTAAATAGAAATGGAGTGTAATAAAAGCTTTTCAGAAAATAAAATGCAATCGAATGAAATTATGTGGAAATTTTAAGCATATTTTATGACTATGTCCCTAAATCTTGAAAATAATGAACTGATTAACAGTGGTGTGTATACATGGGAACAAATTGATTTGTTCACAGACACAAACAGGAAGAGAGATGAAATGGTATTGTTTAGGGTTTCAAAAGAGAAAATAGCTGGTTTCTGTCCTTGATAACCATTATTTTTGAAGAAAATGCCGTCTGCTTGCTGTATCCTGCCCCTCTTCTCAGTTTAAAGCAGGGTTACGGTACATTTTCTAACTTTGAAGCTCCATACTTGACCAGACCGTGTCTACAACCACATGGTCATTTAGCAAAACAGACATTTTCTGATGCGTTTGCAGCTTCCGTCCACATTGTACCTCAGTTGTTGGCAATGATTATTAAAATAGTGAACTCTGCTTGCAAGGTATCAGTGTAGTCGATTCATTTCTTTTCCGTTGTCTCACGTTAGAATCGGAAACTTCGATGTGTTTTTGTTGGGATTGAATGAGAGAAGCCAACACAAAGCAGAACATGCTTTAAAAATCATAGCCTGCATTTATATTCAGCCCTCCTTTCATTGCAGCAGTCAAGTTATGACTGATGGAGAATCAATTTTCAAAATCTCAGCTTGATTTAAGTCTGGCCTTTGACTAGGCCATTCTAATACAGCCTCTCAGCAGCTTTTCTTTCAGCTTAACCTTGTATTTAACTCTTCCCACCAGTCTGACCGTCTTCCCTATACCCTCTAGAGAGAAGCATCCCCACAGCATGATGCTGACACCACCGTGTTTCATTGTGTGACGGTACAATTTCTGCAATTTTTCTACTTTTGCAAGTCTAACATATTCATTTGTATTTTCCAAATACCAATAAACCCCGAATGGTGCTCAGCAAGCCTTATCCATCACCTAAAACCCACCCACTGTCAGTTTTGAGTAAATCAAAATCAAAGATTTTAGTGGCTGAAACATAAGCGTTAAGTCTTAAAAACTCTAAAGGAACATAATTAAATTTAGTTTAATGTGTTTTTAGGTAACTTTCTCTTGAAGTTGGAAAGTTTTAGAGATGTAAACATTATTTCCACATTTGTTTCATAATTATCCAGACTTGTAAACTCTGAAAAATGTATCTTATTTTCAAGGCTGCGTCTGAAACAGCTAAAAAAAATTTGATCAACTGAGAGTTTGTTGGGGTTTTTTTTTTTTTTTTTTTTTTTTTTATGCTTTTATATGTATTTTTGTTGTTATAGTTAGTTTGGATTGAACTTCTTTGTGTATCAAGTAGAAATCAGGATAAAAAGGACCGTTGTGTTCTGTAGTTCTGAGTTTTAGGTTATAAAGGATCAATTAGAATAGTGGAAAATTAGTGTGAAGTTAATGTTTAAAGAAAAAGACTGAAAATCTGCTCCGTCACAGCTCGGCTCTGACTGCTGTGAGTGTGTGTGGGCGAGAGAGTGTGTGTGTGTGTGTGAAGCAGATGCCATTCTGCTGATCTCAGCCCGGATCCATCCCATCTATCAGTCCCGAATCCTCTCCAAGAGTCCGACGGGAGCGAGCTGTCGTTCCGCTCCCCCCGCTTCCCACCACAGGTCAGGAGGCACCCGAACCGTCCCGTCTCATCTCGCGGGTCGACCTTCGCCTGACAGGGAACATCTGCCTGCCGAAGAGTCGCAAGCTGCCGCAGAAACGACAACAACAGTCGGTGTGTGTGTGTCACCAACAGCCGAACATGTTGACGAACGTGCTGCACTTTTGTGGGACCTGTTGGATCTAAACTAGATTTAATGATTCCAACATCGAATTCAACATGTGCAGCATTTTACTTACATTTTCTGTTTTTGTGTAATTTTTGTCATTTTTATTTGGATAAGATGATTAAATTAAATGTCTTACATTAAAATGGATACAAGTAATAGGAAACCCTGAGAAACTACAAGGATGATTTTACTTTAAGCAGCTACAGAATTGAGTAACAGTACAATTTTTAAAAAATTGCACAAGTAAAAATGAAAGATAAACTGCACTTGGTCCACAACTTTCAGCAAAAAATTCTGCTGCTTTTTAACAAACGGCACTTTAACCTTGCACCGGTTGTTTCAGTTTCCAAAAAGAAAAAAAAAAAAAAAATAGAGAAAATGTTCTGGAAATGAGCTCAAAAAGTGGGTTCACAGCAACATAGAACAGAGACAAGTTAAAAAGCCAGGTTTAAAGGTTGCATAGACACTCTGGAAAGAAAGCCTCATTACGTATCGAACTGCAAGCGGGCTCGTTTGCAGAAACAAGTGTTTGCGAGGTTCAAAGGTTGCATACATTAAGCAGAAACGTTGTGAAAGCGTTTGGCTTTCCTGCAGAAGTACAGTCAAGATGGTGAGAGGCTTTTACTGTCAAACATATGCATGCTTCCTCCCTGAGTCCTCCAGCTTTGATAGAGCTCAAAAAGATCTGATATCATCCGTCAACGCAGGGAGGAGGAAGGCGAGTCAGCAGGGGGGTGATGAGGGAAAGCTGGAGAACAGAAGTTAGGTTTCGCCACTGTACCGAGCGCTCATTTTATTGACGTGGGAAGACTCATGAAACGAGCTGCTTTCATTCTTGCATGTCGAGTCCTTCTGTTGGCGCGCAAATCCACAACAGTTTTGGATTTTGAGAAATACGGGGGCAGCTGGCGTTCCCACAGCCGTGCTGGAATTAGCCGTTAACGCGCTGCAACCCTATCTGCTCTGCACCTGGGCGACGGCGGCGAGCGTGGCCGGACCTGCACCTTTGACTCGAGCATTGGCTGAGACAGGAAACATGTGCTCCCTGTGCACAGCGAAACCCTTCTGCATATTCTTACATTATGTGCAGATGGAGGTTATCATCTAGAGACAGCAAAGAGATTGGTAAATCAAAGTTGTTTTTTTTTGTTGAAATATGAGAATACATAGGAACAAGTACTTCTGATGAATAAAAGGTTTCAAGGAATTGTCTTCACCTTAAGCAATCATAGTATTTTACTTTTATTAGCTGACAAATTATTGCTTTTTTTTAAGAAACTTCACAATAAGCATAAAAAACACTATTAAATTTGAAAAATATTCCATATATGATTTATTAAACACTCATAGTCCACATAGACATAAAAACAAGGAGAAATTTCTACACAACAAAAAAAGTATGACTGGTATTATATATATATATATATAAAACAAATGGAGTGAAAAATCAAAAACAAGCATAAGAGGAGTTAGCTGAAAAATGAAAAAAATTTGACAACTCAAATGTTTCTCTATAATTTTGGGTTTAGCTAATTAAAACACGTTCTCATGCAAAGTTCTCTGTCAGTGATGACAGATTTGAGAACAGACAGGAAAATTCCTCTTTTTCCAAATAAGATGACTGGTGTTAAAATCTGGAAATTTATTTTAAAAACTCAAGTTTTCCCTTTTTTTTTTTTTTTTTCTTTTTTTTTTCCCCTTTTTATGTCTCAGATAAAATGATTGGTATAAAACTCAAAATTAAGGGTGGTGAAGATGAAAACTCAGTGGAAATGCAGTAAATATTTTGTTTCATAATTTTAATGGGGAAAAATAGAAAGTGTACAATTTTTAATGAATAAAAAAAATACAAATTTAGGTAATTAAATTCTCTGGCAAAACCCTTGGTGACACGTTGAAGGATGGTCGGAAAAATCTAACAGTTTTTAACTTTTTATTTTAGTAGTGTAACAATCAGTGCTCATCTTAAAAACTAATTAAAATTTATTTGAATTAGATCAACAGAGAAATTAAATTTCCACAATTTTCAACAAATTGTTTTTTTGTAAATTGAATATTTTGAAAATGTTTAGCTGCACTAAGCTTATAAAATTAAACCTCTGGTTAAACATTGCAATACAATCTTTCTAGATATTTGACCTTCATTAAAGTTTATTTTATTGTATGGAAGACATTTTCAGCAGGCAGAGACAAATACTTCAAGACGAGGTTTGTATGAAGCGTTTTCCACATTTTACTTAATTTACATATATTCAGCATTTGACAAATTCTCAGGGGCTATATATACCATTCATATGCAGATATACACCCTGTATTTACTGGTGCATAACGAGAGTATCTGTTTTACGGTATATGGATATTATTTGTCTTTGGTAAAGTTACAGTGTACATTTATTCTCTCTAGGTAAATATGCAAAAAACACCGTTTCAATTAATTTACTCTGTTATTGATTGTATATAAATATACAATCTGTATCCATTATCCTTCAGGAGTTACACAGGATATACATTAAATATACAGAGTGGACAGCGAGAACCATGTGAAATAAAAACTTTGTCTCCCTACAGATTAACTATATATATATATATATATATATATATATATATATATATATATATATATCATCTTGCTAATCACAAAGATTAAATACATTGTCACTGGTTTCTGCATAGATTAAACATGTCAATGGTACCCATATCCATTAAACGCATTGTTTCCAGTGGCCAAATACACGAACCATAAATATATAGATGCCGAGCGTAACCATATAGCTTAAACATGTTGTCCATAACCATATAGATTGAACATGTCAACCAAAAACACAATGTCTACGGTAACCATGTAGATTAAGCACTATGTCTCTGGTCATGATAGCGATTGAACAAGATGTCAACAAAAAACACGTCTACCTTGACCATATAGATTAAGCACGATATCAACGGTAACCATGTAAACATTCGTCTTTGGTAATCGCATAAACACGTCTCTAACCATTAAGAATAACCGTCCACAGTAGCCATACAGAATAAACACATTCTCTTGAAAAGTGTAATATATGTTGTCTTTGGTAACCGTCCAGATTAAATATCTCAGTGGTAACAATATAGAGTAAACATTTGTCTTTAGTAACCATATGGAGTGAACACGACTCTCACTAGACACAATAGAGACGTCGTCGATTGTAAATGCAGAATACATTCAAAATGTTCCTGAAAAACAGACTTGGTCATATATGTCGTATTTGCTGCATGTAGAGTATCTGTACATTGTCTCAGGTAAATTTAGTGGTTTTGTAGTTCAACAATAAAATAACCAACTGAGCAGTCTTATGGAGAAAGTATGCACTACCCAAAGTAAGATGGTCTTAGTTTAGGGTGTTAGTGGAGAGAATCTCTGGCATGAAGGCTGTTTGAAGCTCTCCCAGCCTGCCACAGCCCAAACTCTGCATCCACTGTGACTTCATCTTCAGTGGACCTTCGCGGGAGTTCAGTGGGTCGCCGGTGTGACAGGCAGGCGTGGTAAACAGCGGTGAGGAGCGAACATGTTGTCGCCCGTGTTGAACATCTGACCTGGCTGGAACCTGCGGCGAGCGGCACAGCTGAACAGGAGGCCGTCTGGATGGGAGGGAGGGAGCGGAGGGGGAGGCTTGGCGGTACATGCTTGGCGACTTGCCCTGGTCCCATTGACCAGACAGCTGAACTGTAGCGAGGGAAGAAGGGGAGGGGAGTGCAGGAAATGGATGGAGCTTACATGAGAAAATAATAATCTGTGCAGTTAACTGTCATTCAGGGTCCATCTTTGCTGGGTGTGTCTATTTGTTTTTCCCTCATTTCAACTGGTAAACTGACAAAAGAGGAGAGAGATTAATCACTCGGAAAGCTGTGAACACCTGTCAGAATATTTTATATTACACATAAAAAAGAGCAGACAATAAAACTGATGAATAATCTGTTTTATTAACGGGGATGTGCGATCTTACAGTCCTAATAAATCTGTCAAATCATGACGGACAGCATTAATCCCAAAAAAAGCGTTGTTATCGACTTGGACACGGCATAAACACGTGTCCACATTTTCTCTTTCCTCAGCTGTGATGATCTCTGTGCGCTTGTGTTAGATCCCCGTGGGGTCCGGCTGTTGGACCTACCCACCCGGACTGTGTTCCAGCCAATCAGGTGCTGATGTGTCCTAACAGGAGACGGGCTGTGTGGACAGATGGCGGGCTGACCTGGAAAACCTGCCCCCGTTTTAGGGTTCAGCAGCCGGCAGATGACAGGTATTATTTCGTAACCTGGAGAGAGGAATAGTGTTTGGATCCACACGCTTCGTCATTAACTTGTTTAGACATTTCCTGTTGCATCAGTTGTTGCTTTTTGGTCACATTTATTTATATATATATATATATATATATATATATATATATATATATATATATATATATATATATATATATATATATATATATAGATTAATATGCACACATCTTAAAAATCTTACACCATTCTGCTTTTGCTTCTTCAATTTGGGACTAAAACCTAGATTTAAAGAGCAGCACACACTATCGGCTCATTATTTTACCTTTAGTCTGTGACTTACACTTATCTGTGTCTCCAACCAGCCATGTAACTTGAGTGTCAGGGCAGATCTGTCTGGCAGAAAGTGCTTTTTGATGAAGTCGTTCATGAATTTTAATACAACATGTCAGCTAACATGATGTATGGAGTGAGAGCTCAGTCATATTTCAGATGGTTTTACACCTTACCCAGCTCTAAAGCACAGTGTTGTCACAGCTGTCGCTGCGTAAGTTAGACTTTTATTTGTTTTCTTTCTTTTTGATAAACTAAGTGTTGCCTCTGATACATAAAACACTGAAATAATCTGTTAATATGTGCATTTCCAGTCAAATAAGGCCTCTGTCAAATAGATTAGATTATTCTGTAGTTTGGGGGATAGCAGCAATGCTAACTAACTAGCTAGCTTTATGATAGCTTGAAAAAAATTGCTTTTTATTTTTGTAAGTAACTTTTATTATTGTTAAAGCTTAAATTTAATTGGTCCCTTATTTTTATAAATTAGCTAGGTTGCATTTATGAAGCTAACACTAGCTTAAAACAGTCTGGCTAGCCTTTCTGTTGAAATATGGGAGAGTTATAAGACGGTATTGTGTGTGCAAATGTAAGCGTCCATATCTGTTGGTTTCATTGTATTTAAAATAAGACAGAAAGTTAGCTTAATAGACCAGCTTTTTTCTTTAGCTTCAGCTATGAATTCAGCTGAATTCATTTTAATTGATTGTTTTACTGACTGGCTTATTGGTTTACCTTCAACCATGGTGTGCGAACAAAGGCTCCATCTCTGGTGCTGTTTTTGTCATGATTATCTTTTTTTCTCCTACTGGTAAGGAATAAAATCAAAACCAAGAATACGTAAAACATGGCGATACAATTCAGTCATTTTGTCCATTTGGTCAACACAACTTGAGTACTACTCGGGGGACCTGTTCTTCTGTTATAGATGTTTTCTGTTGTTTTGATTACACAGCCCTGTATTTCATATTTGAGCAGACTAACTTTTAAATTTACCTCTGTTATGCCTTAAAGTAAAATATTTTTCAATCCTACTGATGAAAAATGATTAGAGATGGAGTATTTACACCAGTAAAAGTCGAAGACGAATTAGAGGCAGACTGAAATCTTCCTTATGTGATGCAGCTCTGAACAGCTGGATATCATATCGAATTATTCTGCACAAAACTCTGCCTCCCTCTGTTGAAGGTGGCTGATATCTGATTTTTCCAACCTGTGCCTCCCGCCTTGTATGAAAATGAGACACATTACCGGTCCATTAATTGATCTGAGTCCTGCTTTGAGATGTGGACGTTCCTGAGAATCAGAAATTAGGCCAGGCTCCAGGGCCAATTAGGTGAGTCTTTCCCACATCTCGAACGGCTCCTCCTCCGAATTTCAATCAATCCGGACTGGCCGCAGGTGAAATGCCAGACGAAGTCGCCACTTGCTCTCATGAATGCTAAAGGCAGGCTTGCATGGTAATACTATTCATGTCCACATCATGCAATGCATGCAGCACGTGGGGGCAGAGGCTAATAGTGTCTCGTTGGCTGGTTTTACCTTTCATGATCCTCTGGCTACGGCTAAACATCATCGACTAATCAGAAACGGGGTCTTTAATCAACACTAACTTTTTCCTTCTTTTTTTTATCTCCACCAATAAAAGAGGCTGGGAATCTGTGAACACCTAATAAGTCAAAAAATGGTGTAGTTATCCCTCTGAGAGAATCCCTTCAGACATATACATGCTTTTAAATGTAAAACACATTGACTGAAACCTTGTCTTTGAGGTATGTAGGAGCTTATAGATGCATACTGAGAGCAAGAGCTCATCGTATTTTACATATTTCACATTGAAAACAGAAGTCTAACAGAACTGCACTGACACTGTAACATATATGCAGGTTTGCTTGCCCTTAAAGATGAGGTGCTGTTGCGATTTAGCCACAGCTGAAAAATATTCTCTAAAATGTTACAAGTAAATATTTGTCAAGGCTGTTAAGGCTTAAAAATATTGACTATTTTTTCCCTAAAAATGGCCAAACTTCTGTGTATTTTCAAACATGCAACCCACTCGGTCTCCATTTCTCAGAAGCTAGTTTGAAAACAATTATTACCAGGGGCTCCAGGTGGCTCAGTGGTAGAACAGGTGCACCAAATACAGAGGCTACAGTCCTTTACGCAGCTGTCCCAGGTTCGATTCCCGGCCCAGGGCCATCTCCTCCTCTCTCTGCCCTTCATCTTGTCAAGCTACAAATGAATAAAAGCCTTTATTCATTTGTAGCTTGACAAGAAGAAGACTGCTGCCAAAAAAAACTTTAAAAAGAAAATTACCAATGGTTTCGGTTCTGAATGATAATTTTGACAGTTTTCTTTTTTTTTTTTCCAGATGACCCTACGACTTAAAATAATTTGCATTAACACTTAAAATGTAAATAATGGCTCAATTTTAACGGCCAGAAATGTAAAAAATAAGTCTGTTCTGTCGCTTTGTAGCTAGCTGTGAGCTTTAGCTTGAGTTCAAAGTAGAACTATAGAGATTTACAAATTTTCTGAGAAAATGTTTATGTTCCTAATCATTCTATGAAAGCATAAAATGTAGGTAAACGGCTATATTATAATGGAAACAACAAAACTTTTTAAGGTTTGTTTAGCTAAAAGCAAATTAGACTGTCTTAGCATGATAGCAAGACCTAGCTTGTTCAAATTCATAAATGTTGATCTCTAGAAAACGGGTATATTATGAAAAATATTTAGTTTAAGATGGTTATCTCCAAATTGTTTTAAAGATAATTCATTTAAGTTTTTACGTTAATGTGGACATTTCCCAACTGAGCCGCTCTGTGCAGTCCTTTTGTCGCAAGTTTAAAGCTAACCATTAGCTTTAGCTGCAGCTTTGCTGGCTACTTTAGACTTTTCCCAGGATATAAAAACGTAATGTTACAACTACTTCCAAATGATTTTATGATGGCATTACGATAAGGGAATGACTTCATGATAATGTAAAAATGCTTTAAATAAAACCAAATTTACGTTGCCTTGAGCTGATAGCAAGAAATTGGCTGTTTTATTTGTTGAAAGTTCTCTACGAAACAGAGTTTTGTTAAAAATACTTTAAGACAGCTAAGCTCAAATGAAATTAAAGAACAAAAATATACTATTTGCCTTACTTTTGGTGTAAGTTTACTGGGTAATGTGTAAATTGGTCCACACATTATATCGACGTTTCCCAAAAAAGCCTGCTCTCTGTGCAGTTCCTTTGTGTTTGGTTTAAAGGTAACTGCTAGCTTTAGCTTGAGGTTCACTTATGATTTGCGAAACAATCAAAAAGCTTTAGTAAATGCTGCCTAACAGTGAATGTATGAGAACATACAAAAAGTGAGTACATTTTTATGGACAGACACAAAGAATTTTAGAAAATATTTTGGCTAAAACCACAAAAGCATTGTCAAGCTTGTTAGCATAAACTCCTCTCCTAGCATTAGCTCTTCCTGTATTTGACTCTGGTTGAATTTGTTTTCGATTTGGTTCTTTCTCAACATGAATTGAAACCATTAAGCAATAGTATTTCAGTGTTAACACCTAAAACCTTCTTCCTAGGAAGAAAATCTATAATTATCTTTTGAGTTGCTGTTATCAGACTGAAAAAAACCTAAATATGTCATCCACCAGTGTGCCAAAACAGTGGTGCTCTTTTGTGAGGTAAATGGCCTTTACCACACCATTATATCACCCTTGCAAAGGCTTTGTGAATCAGACTGAAGCAAAGATTTTGCTCCCATTTAGTGGGTTCAACATTACCACAGTCCCTTAGTAAATGCTGGCCCTCAATTCGAAAAGGCTGATGCCACAGTTTCTAACAAAGCTCACGAAAAGACAGGACAGGGGAGTTTCTGAAAACTTGTAATTGCGTCTGCCCGCTTTTGCTCTATTCAGTGGCCGCAGAGTCAAATACAGATTTTAAACTTGCAGTAGGTGTATTGGGGGAAAAAATAAAATTATCACAGTTTTGCAGTCATGAATTCCCAATACACTGTACATTATAATTATATTTATTTTATTCTGTTTTTATTGTTGAATATTTTGGATTCTTTCGCACTGTTGTGTAATATTGTCATAAATAGGAGAAAAATGTGCAAAAAAATCCAAATAATTCTTAGAAATGCAGGTCATCTATGGATTACTTTAGATTACCAACTGTATACAAAATTATGATATAACAATAATTTGTAGAACCCACTGTTTAAAATGGTATAATATAATTCTTTATTACTTGCAAAACATTACATTCAAATTTAAAATGACATTGTAATTGAAAAAATGTAATCGTTGTTTGCTTTTATTTTTTGTATATATTTATCCTGAAAAATAACATTTAAAAGGTTGAACCGTCTAAAACAATGGCTCCATGCTTTTGTGTTGTTGTTGTAAATACTCCTAGTGCTTATGGCTCTGTTTCTGTCATATTGGAGCCATATAATCCCTGGGAGATGTCTGGCTGACCATGTGCTGTGTTCAGATGTGTCCTGCCACTCTAAACCCTGATGTAATCCCGCGATCAGCCAGCATGAGCTTTAATTGAAATAATCCCTGCCGATGAGCGGGGCGGTGCTGCACGGACCTGCAACCGGAGCCAGTTTCATGATGGGTCCAGTTTAACCCACTGTGTGACTCTGACCTTTCCCTCGCTGCTCGCTGGGACCATCTGAACCCGTCCCAGTAAGGACATCTGGTCCGATACTCGGGAGGTTGTTTGATCCGCCTGGTTGGTCCCAGAGGCCTTTCGGGTCCTCTCGGACTTACAGTACAATACTGCTGGAAGGGTGCGCGACAGCAGCGCAGCGGAAAACTGTTTACATCAGCAGGAAGCTGTTTTAGTAGTTTTTCTATCATGAAATACATAATTTCAGAGCTGCAGAATATTTAAAGCAAATAGAAAACGGACAACCTCCTGAAACATTATCTACCTCATGAAGCAGCATATTATTAGAGCCCACCTAAGGTCCTTTTACGTCTCATCTGTCAGTTATGGTGACAAATGGTCTATAATATATGCTAACCTACATTCTGCCTTTCATTCTCAGTCTTGGCATTCTGTCAGGAAACTGTCTTGAACCTATAATAGGCTCTTCTCTAACCTATTTAGCCTGTTATTACTCGCGCTGCATACTGGATCACTTCAATTTTACATTTTCTACCATAATAAGGGCAAAACAGAGCAAGCGTATGAACAATACCTAGCCGCACATGCAAACAAACACCGTTTAGGTCATGCAAATATTGAAATAAAGGATGACAAGAGTTAAAATTCTGGCGTTTTCTTAAATGGTACTTATAGGATGGTTAACGTGTGGCCATTGGACTGTTTGACTTTTATATCAAGAAAAAAGTAATTTTTACAGTGCAGGAAGACACAAAAGGCCTGTTGAAGCTTACTGGAAGCCTCTGTCTGAAGAATATCAAAGCCTTTCCTCAACTAATAATTAAAAAAGGAAAAACATGAAAAGTTCAAGCATCCGAAACGTAAAACATGTTTTGGAATAAAATCGGCTAAAATCGTTTGAGTGTTGCTTCCGTTGATCCAGGTTCATAGTCATTTGTTTCTGCAAAGCTCTCTGAAGGTCCCACCACAGCATTTCGATCAGGTTGAGGTCTGGACTTTGACTGGACCACTGGAACACCTTGTTTTCTCGGAACATGATACTGTGCTTTATGATGAAGCATCTTTGCAAGTCCTGCTGGCACAGTGATCGTGGGGGATGGGGACCACAGCTACCAGAGAATAGCTGAAATCCATTAATACTTGAGACTCCCTCTAAAAACACTTACAAGTGCCTATTTTAATAGTTTAAACATCAAATGTACCTTAATCTACATTAATGCGCACAGTGGAAACTCTTTGCACTACTGTAGAACCTAATATCAACAGTCTTATTTCTGTTCTTGGGGGTTCAGCCAATCAGTGGCAAGGAAAATTAATGGTGCTCCTGGATTGACTGCTTTGCAGCCGGCAACCTAACCCTGAATTTACACTGCGGCATGTGCTCTGCAGTAAAAACGAACCCTTTATAGTCGACGAGAGCATCTACACTACCTCCGCAGGGTGGCGGTGTGCGCACGGACATCCGCCAGAATCCGACTCGAGTCCATTTTTGCCGGACGCGGATCTACAAAGATCACACCGCACCAACAGGTAAATGAACAAGCACAACATCCGTATTTTCTAGAAATCTTAGCTGTATTAATAACTGTATGGGTACGGCTTGGTCTTGTGAATATCGTTTCTCTGTGCAGAGTGATGGACTTCAGGGACTTACAGTTGGTTCTCTAGGTCAATGCTGTTGTCTTTCCTCATTGGTTTTATGTTACACACCTGCAGTCTTCCTTCTGATACCCTGTGAAAGCATTAAGGGTGGGGTAAACGTATATCTTCCCCATCTTTCTGACTTTGATCCTGCATTTTTTAATACTCTGGTGACCAATGAACTTATTGTTGTTGTCTTTCTGTCTTGGCAATGTTCTCCACACCCCCTACTGTCCATCTGAAACATAATAGAAACAGCAACCTTGGGGTGAATATGTATCTTCCTAATCTCTCCAACTTTAAAGGGATGAGCGACTCGTTGAACATGTTGGCCTAAATATGTCTAAATTTTCCTATTAACCTAAAAGTTGTTGTTTGTGATACGTAAAAACTCATAATTCAGAAATTGTACATCTTTATTATATTTTTCACCTATGGAGGTCGCCATTTTTTTTCTCCCGCGCAATGCATGCTGGGCCGATGACGTGGGTTGGTTAAAGTGGACTCGACTGTATAAAACTAACACAAGAAGTTGGTGGAGGCTGACGAGGGCGGCCCACAAAATATCTGGATGGAGGCAACCTGCCTCAAAGTTTCTACATGCCGTCATACATAATATATGTTGAAGCTAACAGGTGTGATCAGCTTGTAATCGACTGTTTACTGTATTAGTGAGAGCTAACACCGTTAGCAGAAGCTAACGCGAAATCTAAACAAATTGGAAGATAATAAATGGATGTTTAAAGTGACAGTGAAGCATCTTTAAGTCTTTGTAACACAATAGTCTAATATATTAGAGAAAATGTTTTGATGCTAACCGTTAGCAGCTTGAGTTGGAAACTGGAGATCTTCGCTGCAAACTGTTGGATTAGCATTTCCTAGCAGCAGCACAAACACCAGCTTTTTCAGCTGAATCCCTCCTCTTCCTCTATTTGGTCCTCATCTTCATTTCCACTCATTTCTCCATTAACTTCTATTTCAATGCACTGAAAGGACTGAATGTTATTTATTGTGCAAAAATTACTGTCCAGCTGGATGGAGCTAGCGCTGTTGGACTTAGCATACGTCATCCACACAGAAGCCATTGCAGTGTAAACATGACGTCAGTGTGACAATATTTCATAACTAAACAGCCTACAGTGTTTTTTCACTGTATTTGTTTTTACAACTAATCGTGGATCCCTTTTAAATCCTTTTGGAAGCAGCAGTTTCTCACATGGCAAAAGGAGGTTTAACTTTCTAATAGTGTTTTTTGTTTTTTGTTTTTTTTTGTTTTGTTTTGTTTTTTGTTTTTTTTTTTCTTCTTATAGTTGCCAAAATATGTCCAGAACAAAGTTTATTCGTTCTTGCTAAAAAAAAAAAAAAAAAGGCATGATTAAAACTCCTTTGTCTTCAAGAAATGTCTTCTGACTAAATGTTTTCAGTAAACTGGCTTAATCTAATAAACTTGAAGCCAAACATGAGGCTAAACTTAATAAAAGCAGCTCCCTGCCTTGTGTTTGTAATGCATCAGCTCTGAGTTATCGCCCAGCTCGTGCTCCTCTCTAATAGATGTTTAGCTTTTCTGCGTCCGAGCCGTTTCTGCTGCATCATGAGCGATGCATTAACATCTGCAGAGTGTTTAGCGCCGCTGACACCGGGCTAATGACTGCGAGAGTGCGTCCGCCCAGGCGCCGGCCAGCGGGCGCAGCTGAAAGGTGTCACCGAGGCCGATTCAGGAGGACGTTCGGCAGGAAAAAGTTTGTTTTTATTCCGCTTCAGAGGCCCGAAACACCTCAGAACCGAGTCATCTGCTCCCCTGCATTGTTATTTATCCATTTCAAATTATTGATCTTCTACAAACGTTTTTCAAGGTATCTTAATTACTCGCAAAAGAAGCAGCGCCTTGGCCGGCGGACAACACAAATAAGTTAATTTGCATTTCTGTGTTGTGAGTGTTTTGGCAGGCGGCGCGCCGGTCCAGATTGTAACCCCTATTTCTGCCTCCAAAAACCTGCCTTGGAGGAGCGTCCACGGAGGGATTAGGGATTTAGTGGGGAAGGTAAGTGTGACTACAAGCTTTGGCTCGCCATCTGCTCCCCAGCAGAGTTGAGGCCAACCTGTGCAGCCTGCAGCAAAGACCTGGGCACTGTGCTAACTCCGGCTCGAGCCAACCTGGCGCCCGCGGCCCCAATCACCAACAGTCTGCTGATTAGTTGTAAGAAGCGCTCCATATGTAGCAAAGTTTTTTCTCCCCTCTCTGTCTCCTTCCCTTCCTTCCTCTCCTCCTCGTGTATTCTCTCATTAAATAAAGATGGATGTATGGAATATCCTCCGTTTTCCCAGCAAATGGCAAATCGCCTTCGGTTGTCTGGCAAGGCGAAAACGAGCCTGTTCTTCTTCTGTCTCACCTCTGACAGAATAATACCGAGCCAGGGAAAAAGGGAGAGGAAGATGAAGAAGAAATCCTGGCTTCTCCTCCTCCTCTTCTTTCTTCTTCTTCTTCCCTGTTTTGCCTGGCAGCTCCAGGAGACAGATGACAGGGGTTTGTGGCCGTCTGATCACCCCTGGGTGGGTATTTTCTAATTTATTTAACGCCGGCTTATTAGAGGAAAAAAAACAAGAGGATGAAGGCGGGTTTTTCAGCTCAAACGAGGAGAAACGAGTGCAAAAGTAATCACACCCTTGACGCGTCCCCATTTTAGCACAAACGTCTGGATGTTATGTTTTGTACAAATAACCCGTAAATACGTTGTGCGTACGTTTTTCTAGGCCTGTCACGATTACAAATATTGCTGGACAATATAAATATTATTGCGATAAACGATAATATTGTTGTTTTGAGACCATTTTCAAGTAATATATTGATGATGGCAAGTTCACCCTCTCTAAAGTCGAATAAACTTAACATTATCACAATTATTTAATTTTCCATTTTATTTCCAATCTTATTGTTTTATTAGTTGCCTTTATTTTATTATTATATATATTTTTTTTTCGTACTTCATATTTAATTTAAGATATTTTAAATATCCAGAATAAAACGAAAATAAAAACCACACACAACTGTAACCATAAATAAAATGGATTTTGATGACTCCGTAAACAAAATTGCCCTGCAAAAATTAATCGCCAGAATAGAAATTATGAAGCTCGTTTTAATTTTAATCGTTGAATCAATTGATTCAGCTACGCGTTAAATTATTATAGTTTCCGCGAGATTAGTACTTCTTAAAATGTAATCATTTTTAACATCTTTTTACATTGATGTAATTTGTTCCTATTCAAATAAAAACTGATTTCATTATACTGATAAAATATTTAAGTACACAAGGGATCTTAAGCTCAATTTATGTGGCCCTCTACAGCCTGGAGGCCACATAAAAACATATGGCGGGCCGGATTTGGCCCCCAGGCCTTGAGTTTGACACGCGTGCTCTAAAGAAATGTATGAATATGTGCTGTAACGCACCATCCCGATAGTGAAACATGGTGATGGCAGTATTGGGGACTTTGTTCAGGAAAGTGAATTAAAACTGATTCAAGAGATGAAAATCAGAAAAATTCAATCTGCACTTTTGGTAAAACATTAAAAATATAAAAATTTTGGTTAAAATTTGTGATCGTATCCCCAGATTTACTGTTTTCAGTCAGAAGTTTAAGTTTTGGTTTCGAATTTAGGATTTAAAAGCATTTGAGCAATTTAATTAAACTTAGAATCCCTTTTATAAATGGTTCAATACTTCATTAACTCAATTTAAATTAAAAAAATTATATAAATTTTAATTTTGCTTGTTTTATGTCCACAAAATATCATAATTTACCCAAAACACTGCCCCCTGCTGCTGTGTAAAGGTATTATAATCATACACCATGTGATTAGTGCCATGTGTTGGCAGACAATCTAAACACAGTAACAAAAACATGACTTTTCACTCATTTTTATTTACGTGTAATCTAAATAAAGGAGTATATTTATCAGTTATTTTATTGTTTTAGTCAAATTATAAGTTGGTTTTTCAAATTACCTTGATAAAGAAAATATTCTGCTCCAGAATGTAGTTTTTTCTGTACTTTTTGATGGTGGGACATTTAGTCCAAACTGTAGACTCACTCCCCTGCTGACATATTGACTCTTGAGGTGTTTTTACAACTGGGAGAAGCTGATTTGCTTCTCAAAAGCTGAAATAATGCCTGAACTATGACCCCAAATCCCAGCGGTGATGAGAAGGAGGCTTCATGGATGCAGAGCAGAGAGAGGAGGAGCAAGTTCAAACCATCTCTTCCATCCATCATAACGGGGAAAGATTATATTCCTGACATCAAACTCTGACAGATTTAAAGAGGTGCAGCAAAAGCAAATGAGGTGGATTAGCAGAGCTTGCTAACAACTGATGTCATCCAAGATATGCTATTGTGGAATATCGTCTCTGCTGCCTGGATGTTGAGCTGTTGGCATGACATGATGGCAGTGAGAGTCTTCAGTCAGAGGCCTCTTCAGATTTGTTGCAGGGCTGACTGCTACTGCAGATCCATCCTGCTCACAGCTTCATCATCCATGACGACTATTTCGAAGATAGTTGGATAATGAGAGTTAGAACATTTAATTTTCCTTTGGGACAAAAAATATTTTTGAGTTGAATTTAACGGAACTGACAGCTATTCGTGGAGTTAAAGAGGCAGGAAGAAAATCTTTATAAATCATGTTTGTAGTTTGGAAGAAAGAACTCCGGTCAGATGAGACCAAAACTGAACCTAAACACACACCTTCCCCATGTGAAAACATGGTGGTGGCTGCAGCATGCTGTGGAGATGCTTTTAATAGAACCTTTTAGGTGTGTTTTGGATAGTTCGTGAGCACGAAACCTCTTTTTGACATCCCTAAGATACACAGGTGGTGGCTGGAGCTCCATGTTATGGGATGGCCCTCCTCAGCAACGATGGGGAAGATTAAAACAGCTAAAATCAAACCATAGAACATCTAAAAATGCCCTAGTCAAAGTCCAGCTGAGGATGTCCAGTTTATAGGGGATGTTCGAATGCTCTCCATCCGGTCAGACCGAGCCTGAGCTGTGGGAGGAACGTCCATCTCATAGAATCTGAGGAAGATACGCTGAAGTTTGTGGACAAAATAAAGCTTGTTCATTGCGCTGTAGAGAGGAGGATGCAGCGACTCCCTCGGTGGAGATACCAGAGAAGATGAAACGACATCAGCAGAGGAGGTTGAAACATAATGCTCATTATTAAATTGCAGCTATTCCTGTTGCCAGGAACCTATTTCTCAGTATTAATTATTCATATTTTGTTTCGGTAATCCAATACTCAGGTGAGAGCGGCTGCTCGTGACAGAACGTGTAATTTCGCAGCTTAACGGCAGGAAGAAGGGATTAGTATAAATCACTAATGGCTGCAGAAACGTACGGCAGCCTGAATCCGTCTTGCTTTGTGTTTACCAGTAGTTTATTGCTCCGCGACGCTCCGAGGGAAACACTTTTCCGTGACCTTTCTCCAGACTAACTAAGGGAAGAGGGAGGGGGATAAACATCAGCGTCTTTCTGTCCTCCTCTGGCTCGCTATGAATACACAAAAGCAAAGAGAGGACAAGCAGGCCGGATTCTTACAAATTGCGTTTTTCAAGCAGAATAGCGCCATCACTTACTTTTGATCCGATTAGCCACATCCAGTCCTCTCCACCTCGATTTGTCTGCCTGCCCAAGCGCTCTGTGATAATAACAATTGATGGACTTGCAGGAATTTGGGGAAGATTATAAACGAAGTGTAAAAGCCCGAGGCTGTGCCTTTTGTTTTTTATTCTCAACATAAATGTCCATCTTTCTGTTCTCCATTCGGTCGCTGATTCTAACCCATCCATATCCCTGCAAGAGTGATGAACATTTAGCCCTTTCATGCATGAAGTATGATGACCTCGCTCAGGATTTGTTCTGTTTTCAATCTTTCTTATCAAGCTATGGTCATTTGTATTGCAGGGTTTCTACAACAGGGCGTCCGTGCATCCTTAAAATGTCTTAAATTCATTTTAAAAAATGTAAGTTGGCCTTAAATACATTAATCATAGGTCTTACATTATGTCTTGGCAGGACTATTTAATCTCGTATATTCTGTCCAATTTATTTTTCTCATCAGACTTTTCTGTCAGGCGATAGTTTGAGTCGCCCGTAGACATCTAAATTACGTTCTATGACTCAAGGTGGTTGAGGCTAGCACTACCTCGCTGCTAATAACGCCTTGCTCGCTAATTAGCTAGCTATCTTTTTTGCGTCTATCATTGCTAAGTAAATTATCAGCTGGCTGGAAGACGTGCGTCTTCGACACTGGCTCGTTCTGTTGCCAACCCGTACGATGCTACGTTTCATTCTGGGCAAAAGGATTGGCACTACGATTATGTTTTGTACATTTTTGTCGTGATACAGGTCTTAAATTTCATTGATATTGGTCTTAAAAAGGTCTGAAGTCTGAACTTTCAGTTGGTGAAACCTGCAAAAACCCTGTACAAGTTCTTAAAGCCAAAAATGTGATATTTTATTCCAATCTACATAGTACTCTTAAAAAAATGTCTAAAGTTAGTTCTTTTGCTTATTATTTAACAATCTTTGTCAAAAGTTTGAAGAGCCAACGAGGTTTTGCAAATTTTTGCTGTCAATAAAAATAATTACACATCAGTTCTGGATTATAAAAAAAATATTGGTAATTGATAATTAGCATAATCGAAAAGATCAAGTTGGAACCAAAAACGTATATAAATAAAGTGTTTTTATTTTTTTTCCACTGCTTTGACAGCTTGGTCAAACTGCCTTGTGGGTCTGGTTGCCTTACTGTGTTGGAGCAGATTTGTTCTGCCATGTTCATCCTGTTACATAACGGGCTTAACTTTGTTAAAATTGGTCAGTTTGGGAGTTTTAGAGGGAATTTCTATTTCTCCTGTTTTTATGTTCTTTAGGAATTTCATAGATGTTTTGAAAATGCTTTTTTTTTTTTTTTTTGTCATTGACTCTTATTCAAAACTAAGTTTAATACATTACCAAATTGATTCTTTTGATCTTTTCCCACTATGTGTAGAAACCCCTTCAGAATGATTTTATGGTTCATTTGGTAAAGACCATTTCGTCTAGAACTTTAAATCTTAACAACCTGGACGTATGGGATCCATATTTTTCACTCAACTGAATTTTTTTGTTGTTGTTGTTGTTTGGTTTCAAAAACACAAAAAACAAAGTTCCAGTAAGTGTTGCTGTTTTCAAGTTAAGTTTCCTGAGTTCTGAGACGATTAAGGCGTATCCATCACCTTAAGTTGGGAGTTTTAACACCTAAAAGACGTAAAATTTCAGCTTTTTAACAGATTAGCATGTTTTTGAAAAGTATCCATCCATCTGTTCATCCATCCATTCATTCATTCAGCCATCCATCCATCAGCCTGTCATCCAACCATTCATTCCATCTATTCATCCATCCAACTGTTCATCCGTTCGTCCGTTCATCCAACCGTCCATCTGTTTGTCTGTCCGTCCATCTGTTCAGCCATCCATTTATTCGTCCATCTGTTCCTTCATCCATCCATCCTTTCGTCCATCCATCCATCAGCCCGTCCGTCTAACCATCCATCTAGACTCTTTGGTGCCTGCTGTGGACATGCCAGCTTCTTGCAGATATCAGTCTAAATCTGGACCAAATGATGTCCAAATTGGAGCTTTTATTCTTTTCAGTCATGTTTTAGTCACCAAGTATAGATGACAACATAATTTTTAGGTCTTTTGGAAACAAAGTTGACGAGATTTTATCCATTTTGAGCTTTCACCGTGCTACAAATGCTAATCTAGGGTTTAGCTTTTTGGATAGATATTCTGAAGCAGAGGAAGAATTATCCATAATTTATCACATTTTTAGGCTAATCTGCTGCTTGGAGACCTTGAGATTGGAATGAGGTGATAAAATGTCAAACCTGACTGCCACAGTTGAGAATAATTTCTACAGTTGAAGAGGAGGCAGGTTTTCATGTATCAAATTGACCCGAAACAACTTGAGGGATTCTTGTCATCCTGTTTTTCCTGATGGCTGGAAAGGCACAGGGCATCCTAACAAGAAAAAAGGCAATTAGGTCATCGAATATGCACACATCTTGCATGCTCTCTGGACTCCTGTAATTTGAGTTTACAGAAAAAAAAAAAAAAATGTAAAGGTCAGCCACGTTAGTCAGATTGCTCTCGACAAATTTTAAAAAGGCTCACTGGTCACGCCGAATGTATTCCCTGCAACATAATTAGCCACAATTCCCTGACGTGCCAGACTACCGGGTGTCCCAAAAGCCCCGCCCCTCACCTCAAAACGCCTCTCACCTCTGCTTGTTCTGCAGCCATGACACCCCCCTTCCTCGCTCTCACCGCTCTATCACACGTCGTCGCTCCCCCAAACTTGCTGCAGATGCGCTCGGCTGATGCATAAATTAGTCATCAACATTAGCATTAGCCGGCGCGTGGCACCCGGTGCCAACTGCTCTCCGAACGGCCATAAAAGGTCATGTTTTGATGACTGAATGCCACACAGGCACCTTGGCTCCCCGGAGGAGGGTTCCCCAGGTGCACGTGAAAGGTTAAAAATTACCTACCCGCCGCCGCCTGTCTCTGGCGAAGGAAATAATTAGGGGGTTTTTAGGGAGCGGCAGAATGCCTCGCTGTCAGATGACAGAGCGTTACCTAATGGTCGTATCTGGGGAAGAGTCAACCGGCCTGTCATTCTCTTGACAGGACAAATGAGGATAATGGTGCCAGAGAAATGGGTGCATGTTCCCCCCCAGTTTTTTTTTTTTTTTTTTTTTTTTTTTTTCTCCCCTCCCATGTCAGGGAGGTGAAGGGGAGGAGGAGGTAAAATGGCAGCGCCTGAGCAGAATAACAGAACGTTAACCTTTTCCATAAATCTGTTAACACATGTAGGATTGCTGTAAAACTGAGGCTGATGGGTCGGGCTTTTCTTCCCGAAATATCTAGGATTCATTTTAGGAACCGAAAACAAACAAACTCTGGAGTTAAAGCTGCAGCATGTAGCTTTTATGAAAATGTTTTTTTTTTTTTTTTTTTTTTTTTTTAGCTCCTCTGCTTTCTCCCAGTGCTCCCAGTACTAACTGCAGAAATACACCACTCAGTCAGAAACAACCAGTCAGAGCCAGGAGGAGGGTCTTAGCGCCGTCAATCACCCTCATGTGCTTCGCTGCAGCTGGTTCACCACAACACAGCCTGCTGCTAACGCTAATGCTAGTTAGCATGGCCACTTATGACGGCGGATAAACAGTTTTCCTGGAACAAAGCTGTTTATCCACCATCAGCACATTTAGCAGCGCGTACACGAGGGTGATTGGCAGCACTAAGCCCCGCCTCCTGTCTCTGATTGGTTGTTTTAGGTCGGTGGCGGTGCATTTCTTTAGAGGGCAATAGTGAAAGTTACAACTACAGCTTTAATATATTTTCTGAATCTATAATGTGTGGGGAAAAAAAAAAACAAAAACAGAAAATATTGAGAGCTGTCATGTTTGTATGTCTCCCTGTGCATAAGTGGGTTCTCTCCGGGTAGTCCAGCTTTCTCCCACAGTCCAAATATGTGCATGTTACAGTAAGTGGTATCTAAATAGCCACTGACTGTCATTAAAAAATGACTGTGTCTCAGGAAACGTATGTTTTGTTTTTCCTTTTCCTTATACATGAGTTTTTGTCAGTTTTCATCCAGTTTCGGTCCTCCATACTATGCAATTTTGTAAGCTTGAAATGTAAAAATGCACATTTTAAGATGTTTAAGAAAATGTTTTATTGTCTCAAACCAAACATTTCAGTTTTTGTATTCAGGAAGGTTTAAAAGTAATTTTGTTTCAAATATAAGTTAGAAATGTTAAATATAAACTGGTTGTGCTTCGGTGGAAGTATATGTTTTGGGTTTTTTTATTTAATTTTTATTTTCTAAGAATTTTTTTTGGCACTAGTGGCCTTTATTTGACAATAATCTGACAGGAAGGGGGCAGAGAGAAGGAGGGAAAGGAACCAAGGACGGGAATCGAACTCAAGAGAGCCACATCCAGGTCTATAGCCTCTGTATACGGGGCGCCCGCTCCAACCGTGATGTTTTTCAAAGCGAAATTTGCCGCTGAGCGCACCAGTCTGACTCTCCTCGCTCATCTTTTCACTGGTGTTTGCGACTCTGCGTTGTTGAACGCAGCACAAGACCGTGTAATGCGCTGCTTTGAACTAAGTAACCCTCCCCAGGAGAGAGGCTTTTATGTCCAAATAGGTAATGCGATTAATCTGTTATGGAATATTAACGCGTTTAAATCTTTAGCTTAATCACATGCACTAACGTTGACAGACCTAATACAAACATTAAAATTGTGACTGAGAATTGTGGAAAAGTCTGAAAAAGTTTTGTAAAGAAAAATGTGAAGCATTTTGTGAAAAAAAAAACAAAATGGGTTAGCAACAATGTAAACATCAGATTTGTTGCATAACTTTGCATCTGCAAATAAAGCTTCTGGAACTTTGGAAACACTTGTAAAGAAAATACTCATGCAGATCTTTTGGGCATGACTGCTTCAGGATGATACTCCTCACCAGCAGGTGGGGATGTTCGCCAAATACGGCCACTAACTACATTTAAAAAAAAAAAAAAACAAATTAGAAACATGGCGGCTGACATGAACGTTGAGGAACAAATTTCTTCCTTAAAAAATGTCAAAACAATGAAGGAAATCTGAAGAAAAACACTGAGAGGAGCCTCGAGAGCCGGGCTAGGAGAGCATTGATCAGAAAAGCAGCCAGGGGGTAACGCTAACTGCAGAGATCCACAGCCGAGGTGGGACAATAATTAGTCCACAAGTGTCTTTTCAGGAAGAGTGACAGGAAGAAAGCCATAAGAAGTCTTGCTCACATTTTCCACAATGCATGTAGATTTTCTGCTCAGATGAGACCAGATGTGAACAATTTTGTCTAAATATAAAATGCTATTTGAAGTGGAAAAAAACACCACATCATCCTGATTTTACCATCCCCACAATGACAGATGGTGGTAGTGGCAGCATCATGTTGTGGGGATACTTTTCTGCAGCAGAGACGGAATCAGGTCAGAGTGGATGGGTAGATGGATGGAGCTAAATCTGGGGGGAAACCTGTTAGAGGCTGCAGAAGAGCTGAGACTGGGGTGGAGGTTCACCTTCCAGCAGGAGAACCACCCTCAACATGCAGCCAGAGTATAAATGCATGCTGCACTTAAAGATTTTGTATTTGTAGAAAATGCTGCAAACCGTGGATTATAAAAATAATAAATAAAATAATAAATAATAAACTTGACTGACCAGGCAAGTTTATTTGTATAGCACATTTCAGCAGCAAGGTACTTCAAAGTGCTTTACGTTGTAAAAATCATTGAGCAAATACACTTCAAAATCAAGCGCATTGCAATCATCTAGATGAGATGAAACAAAAGCATGAATTAGGATTTCCATTTCTGATGCAGATGGTAGAAACAGGAACCAGCTAGACAGGACTAGACTTTGACCTTTGTCTAAACACCAACTTGGATAGTTCCCCGTCCTCGACCCGGGCTGTTAAGCAGGATCCGAGCTGCTGCTCACACCTCAGATGTTTCTCCGAGGTGTATTTTAACTCTCCGCCGCTTCAACAAGCACACACCAGTGTCATCTTTGCGTTTCTCCTCCTGCTCCACCTCCTGCATGCGAGCAGAGGGGTTATTAACATAACAAACTTAAACGTCTACATAAATAATACGCTCACAGAGATGCAAACCGACTCGCCTGACACTGTTTAGGCAGCGCCTCCAACATCTGTTTATGAGCACTTTGCCTAATGATATCATCCGATATCATTAACTGTGGCAGTACGCGGCGCAGCAGCAGCAGGTGCAGCTGTTTATGCGTCCCCCACCCCTCCACCTCCACCCCAACACACACTCAGGAAGACTTTTACAATCTCCTCCAACACCGGCTCCAACCCTTCCCTCCCTTCCACCCCACAAATCGCCAAACCACTCATTAGGACAATTTTCCTCAACAAAAAAAGCGGCCCCTGTGATTTCAATCTGTATATCACCTGTAATTGTAGTTTTTAGTGAGTCTGATTCCATACATTTAGCAGGAGTAAACTGTGCATGGTGAAAAGCACGCCTCTCTGCAGCTCGCCAGCTGCACGGGCTGTTTTTAGACGGTCTTTTCTCTCCGAGGCCTCGCCGTGTTTTTTTTTTTTTTATTTCCCGAAGAGGAGGTGGAGGCGGGTCACCGCTTTGTTTTCTCACACGGGTTTTCTCTGTTTAGATGCTGGAAATTATAGAAAATTATCATCTCTGCTGAAGAACAATGAGGATGCGTCCTCTTCCTGACCGGAAGGCCACGTTCGGAGAGGGGGGAGGGAGGGGTCTCCGCAGGTTTTTCCGGATCCAGACGGGATCGTACGCTGCTGCAATTAGTCAGATGGTCGATACAGATGTTGTGAAACGTGAGCAGAACCCGAGACAATTACAGAATTTAGAAGCTCAAACACACAATGCATAAGGCTAAACGTTGACTTATTAATAGACATAAGGAAACTGGATGCTTAATTTTAACTTGAGCATTTTATCTCTATTTGTTAACTTTTCTGTCTTTGAGAGCTTAGAGGAAAGGATTAGACTTCAGGGACACCAAAGACATGTAAAGGAGACACGATCCATCCTTCATTTCTTTATATTTTTCTGCCAAACACAGACATTGTTATCTATCAGAATAAGTGCCAGGTTTAAATCCCTACCGACGGCAGATTAAAGGCTCCCACATACTCGGGCGTACTTCACTCCACAGAGGTCCACATGTACTCTCGGCGGATTTAATGCGAACTCAAAGCAGATGTCCGCCGTACACACCTGCGATATAGTACATTTTTACGACCACGTACGTGTACTTGGTGTCGCACAGTAAACCGCTCGTGCACATCAGTTTTGTAAGAGTCAACTCCATCTTGTAGACAAAATGGAGTTAAATTTTAAAGTATCCGACTGAAGAGGTGAGAAGATGGAGGAACTTGTGAGATACGTTAATGAGGGAATATAAGGACTTTGAGAGAACAAAAAATATGTGGGAGGAAATAGTTTAGAGCCTTATGCTGCGTCCAGACCAAACACGATTTGAGCGTCAAAATGGCGTCCAACGCCTCAAGTTGGATGCTGCTTGTGCACTTTAAAGTTAGAAGATTGACTCGAGCATCAAAGTCGCTCTTGACGCAAAGTCTGAGCAAAGTGTGGAAAGCCGTGCGTCGGGAGGAGCCTCTTGACTCCTTCGCATAGACTCTTCCACCGTCTCCTGCATGTTTCCGCTGAATAAACGCATTAATTCTTCAGCGTGAAACTGGCAGTCGCTCAACGTTGTGCTGGACCGATTTCAAATGTGGGGTTAATATTTACCGTGGTAACAATGTTTTGACCCGAGATCCAGACTTTATTACTAATCCTCCTCCAGGCAAAGTCCTGTGTTTCTAGTGTTAGCTTGACTGGTTGTAGACAAGCTCCTGGTCCTTCCGTTCCGTCGAAAATGCGCCACTGTGTCACATAGCGGAGTCTCTTTGATTGGTTGATGCTCCTCGAAGCTGCAAAAGTTCAGATTTTCCAACGATTGGCTGACTTTATGTATCCTAAACAAATCTTAGCTAAGATAAACAGGGCTAAAACTAAAATGAAGCTAAGTTAAGCTAGGCTCAGAAAGACTAAACAAAAGTAAGTTGAACCAAGCAACAATGTTGACTAAACAAGTTAAGTAGACTTAGGTAAACTAAACAAAGGCAAATTAAGGTTGGCTTATCAAAGATGTAAAATAATCTAACTACCTGTGTGCATTCTTATCAATATTTTGTTCTGAATTACTGCTTTTGTTTAGTAATCACAGATGTATCAGGCGTCACTTGATCATCTGCTATATTTAAAACAATGTAGCTCAGCCTATAAAACTGTTTTATATATTTTGTATATGCAACTACAGAAAAATGAGGCTTCTTCTTTGCTTAGTTGTCTGTTATGTTGTGTATTACAACACTGGTTCACCCGCAACAAAAAAAACAGTCAAAGTTTGTAGAAAAACTTTCAAAGCCTGGGTGTGTGATCCTCAAAACCACAATGAAAAAATGGAGATACTTGAAGAGAAAAGTTTTTATAGTGTTGGCTTTGAAAAGGTACCCTCATTTTGATAAATACCTCCTTATACCCTTTTTTTGTCACTTCCATCATACGCAAGGAAGCGAGTCAGTCAGGGAATTTTTGAGGTAATCGGGTCAGGTGGGTTTTATTGCTGCAGGCCTCAGGTTTGTGTGTCAGTGTGTCACATACCAATAAAGGAAGAAACCAATTGGTTTAATTCAGTACCACTCAGGAAGGTTTTAATGTTTTTTTTTTTTTCTGTTTTCTCCTTTAGTTTGGTTGTATTGTCTTTTTTTTTAGTTTTGTACAGTTCATTATGTTACTATTCTACCTCGGATTTTAAAGATGATGAAGCTTTAGTTTGAAACTACTAGGATTTTATCTTGGTGGGGATTAATGTAGCAGCAGAGCAACAGTAGATTCCAAATCCAGCCTGGTGCTACACCCATTGGTCCTCTCCCAGGTTGATTGAAGGATGGCATTTGCAGTCACGTATGTGATTATCACTGTTAATAATGGGTAGCTGTTAATCGAACAAAAATAAAGGTCTGATAGATGTTAGAAGGTATTTTTCTTTAAGACAAAAACAGTGGAAGAACCAGGAAGAAATGGTTGTAATTGGACATAATTGTGCATAGGGCGAGCACTGATTGGTACATCCAAAGGTGGCTCCAGACCTATCCCCGTCCCCCAGAGAAGGAGGGGAGAGTTGGGTACCAGTTATGGGTTGTGAATGACCAGTGTGAGACTTCTTCACCATGTTTTGGTTTAAGTTCCCATGTTCAGGTTTGAGTTCCCAGATTTCCAAGTTCACTGCATTTGGTGCCCCTGCACCAAACTTTAACATTTTGCATGATGTAAAACCCCATCCATCCCCCAGTGCTTGCCACTTGGACTGCTCTGTTTGGGGTAGAAGCATTGGTGGACAGGTATAGGCGCATTGGACAGCCTAGATCAGCAGTGATAAAGGGACAGCAGTGCTTCGTTTCCACTGAGTGGTATAGCACGGGTTACTGCGTTTCCATATGCTACTCTTTTGTGTTTAAATTGCAAAAGTGACCCATACAACCGGCTTGTACCGCACCATTTCTGGGCCCTCTTCGGTTGTTGGTCCATAGCACAATGATACGGTTAACAGTCTATTGATTGGAAGACAGAAAAACGCCACTGCTTGCGACAAGTAGTTTGTCGCACGTTTGTTGCTGCACTAGTATGATGCCACGTTAGGTTACATGGGGGGTTTAACCCTGCCTGCTGAGAGTCCAAGTGGTGGTGGAAACACTGCCATGACCATAAAATGGCATACCTCACCAACTTGTGCCGTACGGCTCAGTGGAAACTTAAAAAAAAGTGCTGCCTGGTGTCTCAAGTGATGCTACACCTGGGACAAGGACATTTTGGTACGGCTTGGGGTAGTTGAGACTAAACTGTGGCTCCCAGGTCAGACTTGGGGCTGATGGTAGGTTCGGCATAACCTGTATATGATCCATCGATAAAGAACTTCAACTTTTTACTACCTAGAGTTAGTCAAGTTTCATTGCCTTATTGGTTCTCCGCCAGGACCATGATTGAACCTAGTAAGGTTGATCCAAGGACTTCACTAAACCGCCCAGTAAGTGGTTGCTAAGGGTTGCGTATGGAAAGAGGAGGAACAAGATGGACAGATTCTGACCTCCCCTTACTGAACATTAAGACACAAGCATTGATGGATAGAAAAGTTCCTGCAGTTTGGACTTGATAAGAAAACCTTGAAATGTTTCAGTGGAAATGTGGCTCACGTATTTTGATTAAAACTGAAAGGTTTCGACTGCCACAGACACAAATCATGGATTGAGTTCGTCCCTTTTAACAGCAAAACCTCACTAAATTAACTCTAAAGATCTGCTGCTAATCATCTACTATGAGGGGGGAAAACAAACCTCCAACAGATTGCAGACCACAAAGAAAAGCAAATCTTACAACTGCAAACCAAACTTCTTGTGTAAATATCATCCATCTTCTGATCTTTCTTCCTTTGGAGTCTGAGATTTCTTGTGCTGATGGTTTCACCCAAAGACGAGCATGTTCACCCCTAGAGGACCCGTTTCTTTATTTGTAGGCAAAGACCTCGATGATGAACCTGCTATGAGCGCTGAGGCCCGTTAGGAATCGCACACCGACCACACGAAACGCTGCTCACAATTGCACGACAGAACGTGAGAAAGTCCACAGCAAACACTCCATCTCCTTCCAGCTGTTCTCTAAATGTTGATTACACAAGACACCGGGGGAGCTTCCTCCTTCCTTCCTCCTCCTCGATCCGGTAGCCGGGCAATTCCCCTCCTGAGGAGGCTGAGCAGGACTGCCTGACCCGGGGTTGGGGGGTCCGGAGAGAGGGCTGTGGCCTGGAGGCCTCTTGGCTGGGCTCGTCTTCCCCCCTCCGTTCCTCCTTCCCTGGGCTCCTTGAGCACATTTCAGGATGGGAGACATGGGCAGAGACAGCAATGGCCCGGGGACAACTGGTCGAGGAGCAGGATGCAGAAATAAAAAATTAAAACTGCTCATTTAAGTTTGTGTCAAATGAAACTGAGACCAGGGAGAATCTGCCTGAGATGATTTTTATCCTAGCTGACTTTTAGATTACTTTTTTTTGTACATTTTCAAGCATTTAGCTTCAGATTAAGGTAAAAATATCAGTCTGCACTGACTGGAAGTGGTGACTCTGGAGTCCAGGTTCTTTCTTTTGGTGAAAGATGTCCTTATAAAAATCAGTTCTGAGCCAAAATGCTTAATTTCTAACTACTGAAGACCTTAACCAAGTCTTTAAACTCTTTACAAATTGCTTTTTTTTTAATGCTTCAGATAATCAAAGTAATCCCACACAAGGATAATCAAAGTAAATATAAGATGTATATTTCAAAAAAGCTATCCAAATAAGTCTGGCACAGTGTGAAAACCATGAATTAACTGTGATTACCCTCATTTATCTGGTTCAGTTTCATCAGCAAAACCAGGGCCTGATAACTGCCTGACTTGTGGAATAAAAAAATTAAAAAAAAACTTAAATAGAACCTGTCAAACAGCATGAAGTAGGCGAAAACATCTCAAAAAGCAACACGTCATGTCCCCAAACTAAACAAATTCAAGAACAGATTTGAAATTTATTAAGACTGGTCTGGAAAATAGGGCTGCATGGGATCAGGAAAATGTTAATTACGATTCAGTTGGTCAACATTACGACGATATCCATTAACCAACATTTTCTGACTATTTTCTTCGTTTCTTCCATCAAGATGTCCCACCACTAAACATGTAGATTAGGTGTGGGCATCCAACAGGCCAAAGCCGTTACCGGCATGCAGAATTTGCATGAGAGGGACTTGAAAGAACCACCAAGAACATCTAAAGATCTGAAGGCCTCACTTGCTTTAGTTCAGGTCAAATTTCATGATTTAACAATAAGAGACTTCATACAAATATCCAGAAAGAACATCCGGCCATTAGCTGGCCATTCAGCAGGATGATGATCCAAAGCATCCGAGGAAGTCCAGCCTCTTAATGGCTTTATTAAATAACACCAGAAAAATTGACATTTTGTAGAGTCCTAGTCAAAGTCTGGATTTAAGTGCAGGTCGTTCATGTTAGAAAACCCTCTGATGTGGCTGAATTAAACCAGTTCTGCAAAGCAGAGTGGGTCAAAACTCCTCCATGGTGATGTGAGACTTCCAGTTTATTCTAACACTTGATGTTTTAGGGGGCAAATAGTTTTCATATAGAGCCAGGCTGGTTTGGATAAATGTTTGAAATCATTTACTTCAGTAATTAAAGGTGCAGCATGTAACTTTTATGAAAATGTTTTTACATATTTGTTAAAATGATCATACCGTGACAGTATAACATAAAACAGATAATCTGTGAAAAAAATCAAGCTGCTCTGCCTTCTCCCAGTACTCCCAGTACTAACTGCAGAAATACACCACTCAGACAGAAACAACCAATCAGAGCCAGGAGGAAGGTCTTAGCGCTGCAAGTCACCCTCATGTACGCGCCGCTCTCTGCTACGCTACGGCTGGTTCACCACAACATAGCCTGCTGCTAATGCTAAGGCTAGTTAGCATGGCCACCGATGACGGCGGATAAACAGTTTTCCTGGAACGGTGAGTTGTTTCTCCACCATCAGCACATTTAGCAGCGCTAAGCCCCTCCTCCTGGCTCTGATTGGTTGTTTCAGGTCGGGAGCGGCGCTTTTCTTTAAACGGCAATTGCAGCTCAGGGAGGAGGTGGAGGAGCTCCATCTTTTTAGAGATTATCTGTCCCAGACTAAACTGTCACGACATGGAGACAGTTTTAACAAATATGCAAAAGGCATAATTTTGTAGAAGTTACATCCTGTAGCTTTAAATCTGTCCAGACACCAACCAAACCACTTTTTTTTTTGCACCAACTCTTCTTTTTAGAGACATTTAAAGTTGGGTGGAGGTAACAAAACTACCGTAGGCTTCATTTACATACCTGTATGAAAGTCATGTTAGATTTACAGAAGCAAACGTTGACCAGGAGGATGCATTGTTGAAACTTTCCAACTTCTCTAACTGAATTCGCTAAAAGCCGTTTTTCAGGTACTTTTTTTTTATTCTTTCACCTCGTTATTGCTTGAACCATTTGAGAAGGAGGGGAAGAAGATGGAGGGTAGGGACGATGTTGCGTTACCTGTGGTGATGCTTTGACCGGCGTTATTAAACCATCTTTACAAGAGGAAGAGAGTTGATGTCGGCTGCTTTGTTGTTCCTGTTTTACAGCTAAATGACACATTTAGGATTTATTAAGACAAGAAACCATTTTCAGAAAGTGACTCGGCGGAGCCTCCGCAGAGACGTGCTCATTACTCCGTAGCCCCGGGCCATGTTCAGCACCACCGATGCATCCTCTTTTTTTTTTTTTTTTTTTAAATGGTTTTCTTCTTCTCTGTCTGTATTTGTGCGCTGCAAAGCCAGATGCCATAATGTCGCAGCGGTTTTGTTCAAAGCAGTGGCGATGATTTGGGCTCCCAGCAGGTGCCGTCCTGATGTCTGTTGAATTATTAAAGCGAGGGCCACATGGCTGCATCGCTGCCGCCGCACCCATTAGATAAAAACAAGACTTTTGACTGAAGCTCACAGAGACGCCCCGGCTGCAGCTCGCTCTTGTTTCTTCTCATATTCATCACCGTTTTCATGATGTTTTATTGCTTTTGGAAATATTAAAGAGACATTTGTTCCCTTTCCATGTTGTTTGCACAATGGCTATCGGGATCTTTTTGATGCAGTCTCATCAAATTGAGGTCTCGGCTGCTTCTTGTTGCTCCCTCCACTCGTTTGAACTTCCCAGCAGACCTCGATCTTACCATGAAAACCACCGTGGGATTGATAAATAAGTCATGCTGAGCGGGATGTCCGACCTCGTCACAATCGCTTCCAGCAGCAGCCTCTTTCGTTTTCTCCCCCCTCCTCAAACGCTCTTTTTGTTACTTTGATGAATCTGTAATGACCAATCAATGCCCCAACAAAGTCTGCCGCTATTGTTCAGATCAAGCACCAACTTGAAGCTAAAAGATGCCACCTTTAAATTATTTCTGTTGCTGCTTCAATTGTTTTTTTTGTTTGTTTTTTTTTTTTTTTTTTTTTCTGTTTGGTTTAGAAGAAAGTCTGAGGAGAAGCAGAAAGTTGATGTCAGAAACCTTTCTCAGAAAGAGACTGAAGAAAAGCAAAGTATTTAAAGGAATACTTCTAAAGGAAAACTTCTTTGTTGTTTGAGTTTTACGTGAAGTAAAACTCTGAGAAGTAGGGCTGCAACCAACGATTATTTCGATTATCAGTTGATTATTCTGACAATTGGATTGAAAAATCGGCACGTTCTGCAGATTTTTCATTTAACCCTTTTTTATACAAACATTAAAAGATCCAATTCCTTTTTTACATAAGGAAATAAGCATTTTATTGCCTGAAATACAATAACACAGCATTCCTTTTGTGAGTGTTCGATCATTTGTAGCAAAGGATGGATCTGCAGTGAAAATAAATACTTTGAACATGTGAAAAGCTCAGCTCTTTCTGGTCAACTGAACATTAATACAGCGTATGGCTGATCTGTTCATTAATTTTTGGATTCATAATTGGATTGCTAAAGGTGCTTAATATGAATTTTTACAAAATTTGAACTGGGTGAAGCTAAAACTGTCACTTGTGGAGTTCGAGGAAGAAAAACTTGTTTTTATATATATATATATATATATATATATATATATATATATATATATATATATATAATTTTTTTTTTGTCTAGTTTTGGCTTAATTACTGGTGAGTGGTGTTTTCAGCAAATTACCTTTATTTTGAGTCTGTATACTGAAGTTAACAATCGATTAATATTTCAATTATCAATTCATCAAAATTAATGAAGGATAACTCCTTTAAAGGCTTTTTTCACCTTTAACACATTTATTACTAATATCTGTTTTGACTGTTAGAGCAAAACATCGAAACACATTCCAGGTGATTGTATCGTATTGGCAGTCAAACATCAGCTTGAACTGGTTTCTTCCTTTCAGCATGCGGTATTTTTTTTTGGTCAGACCTCGCCTTGCCAAATTTAGTTCAGGCTTCTGGCTCGGCCGTTCCGAAACTTGTTCGTTTGGATGGATGACGATGTGGAATCCCACAGCATGATTCTGCCAACACTGTGCTTCACTGTCAGAATGGTGTTCTTTGGTTGAGGTACGGTAGGTTTTTGTGTTTTTCGTCGTAATCTGACTGAAACATACTTCCTCAGTGGTTTCGTAGCTTTCTTTCAAACTGGCCTGGATGTTTTCTTTGGAAGAAGAGGCTTCTGTTTGCTGCCCTACTCCTTGGTCCAGGAATGTGGAAGAAGCTTCATTGTTGCTGTCAAAAACAAATTAATCGGTCAGAATGATTGTTTTTACAGATTTGTCCACCAAAGCAGACGTAAAGACTGTGAAATAAGATATTGTAGCTCTTTGATGTGTTTGTGAAGTTAAAATTCTTGGATTGTGCATCTTTTGAAGAGATGAAAGAAGTACGAAGCCCCACATGCAACCTTCCCCTCCCACACCAACAACAAACCCCAACCTCTCCTCCTCTTCCTCCTCCTTGTCTTCGTGTTCGGTGAATGCCAACAAATCCTAATTGCACCCCACACTCTTCTCTTCCCACTGACGCTGCACGCCTCATGCCACCGAATTCCTTGTGTGCTAATTAGGCACGCAAACCGCGGTGCGACGCGCTCCTGACAGGTGCCGCCGGCTCACCGAGGTCACGCACACACACTCACGGCGAGAGACAGACGACAGGAGAGCGGGCTCGTGCTCGCCGCATTAAAAATAAATGGAGATAGGAGGGGGGGGGAACGAGAGGCAAGACGTGTTAATTTCTAGCTTCCATCTGTTATTACATAAGCACTGCCAACAACGAGAGAGGAAGACACAAAACAACCACCATGACTGAAGTCCTCCTGCACAGAAGAAGAGTTCCCAAGGGAGTATTAATCGGATCGATCGAGCAGAAGAGTCGTCTAAAAGTTTTGGCGTCAAAATATTTAAAAAGTGTAACCTGGAGTTCTTTCTTGGAAAACAAAACATAAAACCTAGCGTGTCAGAAATTTTTGACTTTATTTCAGGCTCCAGGGAGATCTAGAAGTCAGTTTGCGCTTTATTTCTTTTGGAAACATTTTGTTAGAGGAAAGCAAAAATAAACTTCAGTAAGACAACTTTCAGATTTATCTCAGATAAACTTCCAGGAGAGGCTCAGCTGCATGAGGAAGAGTCAAAGATTTAACCATAGGATGTTTTGATATCAACACTTTCTTTAACAAATCATAAAAAACATGAAAAATGGCCACAAAGAGATATGAAATAATCAAAATATCTCAAAAATACGTAAAAACAAAAACGGTAGTATGAGGAAGTTTAACAAAAAGCATGAAGGGGAAGATATAAAAACAACAAAAGATAGAAAACAAACTGCCACAGAGACTCAAAATGTAAGAAAAAGCTACCTTAATACAGCTGGTAGATGAAGCAGGGTGTCTTCCACAACACTGGAACCTTCTGGTTCTTCTGCCTCTTCGCCTGACTTCTGGAGACAGACAAGTGGGAGGCAAAGGGACCAATCGTAGTGGGATGAAACAAGCATCAAGAGTGGCAACAACCAAAGTGTCTGGAAAAAAAAACCTTTAGGTAATTCAAAATCATTACAAAGTTGAACAAAATGTAAAGCAGGAGATGTAAACCAACCTAAATGCATCAAAAAACTGGAATGAAGAAACAAAATGGAAGAAGTGAGGAAAAAATGTGCAAGAAGAGAATGAAAGTCACCAAAATCTGATTACTGATCAATGTTAAACACACAAAATGTCAAATCAGAACACGAACTTGTTCTTGATATGAAAAAGATAAATACGGACCGCAATTAAAGTGAAACAAAAATGACGTTTAAAAAGTACATATCAATTTTTGGGAGTTTTCTGCTCAGGTTGGGTGGTAAATGGGTAATGGGGTGTACCGGGTTTTCAGTAAAAGTGACTGGTTTAAATACATATTTAAAATCCGCTTCATATTGTCTGTTATGTTAGAATAGAAATAAACGGTCAGATTGAAGCAGCAATAAAAATAGGAGGGTGGCACTATGGCCTTGAAAATGGTTTTGGTCTCGGGTGGGTTGGGTCTCGCGTGAGTTTGGTTTTGTCTCGAGTGGGTTTAGTCTTGGTCTTCGGTTGGTCTGGTCTTGGACTCCGTTGGTCTGGTCTTGGACTCCGTTGGTCTGGTCTTGGTCAGCCCAGCTCCCCTGTTCTTGACTCAGCCTCAGAGGTGAGGTGGTCTTGACCACAACACTGCTGGTGGCATCACGATTTGACTTTTTGGACTGTTGGATATTTTGAAGTCTTCTTAGCCTCATCTGAATCTTGAAGTTCCAGTTTACCAGTTAGCTACTTACTCTTAATCCCATTGCAATAAATTATCACTTCTGACCTCTCTGCAGCACAATCACCCCAACACCTGGAGCCAAAAGCTTTGTGAAACACTTGCGTCACGGCCTAAACCTTCGGCCTCAACTCTACATCTGTTCATGATGTTTTGTTTAGACCCAACATTTTCCACCAGCCCGCTCCGGCTCAAACTCTCCTGTAAAAATATTCCAGTGACAGCAAAGACTCACCGTTTGTCATCGAAAGAAAATATTTCCAGATCCGAGGAACAATGGGGCCATCCAAAGACAAAGAGGCTCGAGGAGTGACAATCACCTCTGGGATCTTTTCCCACAGACGGAGCGCCGAGACCCGAAGACGTGCTGACTCGCCACGGTGCTTCCTGGTTAGTTTTCCTGACTCCAGGACAGGCAGATTCTTCCCCAGGATGAAGGGACTGCCAGCTGCCAGAGTACACATGAATATCTCAGCTGCTTTTCAGCGCTCTGTCCGTTGAAGCCGATTTGTTTGTCCAATTGTTTCTCTTGGACGCAGCACCTGAGAGTGAACGCCTGAGGCAGAAGCCAAACGAAGCGAAGACGAAGATAGATGAACACCTTTCTTAACACTAAAAGGTAACAAGCAAAGAGTAATGCTGGGAAGGCTCACAGGGAGCAATTTCCTACTCATTTGTCTTCAGATTTGGCGTCTCTTGACAAGGATTCAAGGGTTTATTCCGGAATCTGTTGTACGCGCTAATCAGGTCCCGTTACAGATGTTCAGCAGGCTGGAAGCACCAGATCTGGACCGAGGTGAAAGAAGTCTGTTGAAAAGCTCAGAGTGCGGGACTTTCTGGAGAAGTAGCTCTGATGTTTGCCAAAATTATTGACTTATTTTTAGAATTTTATTTTAATTTTTTTTTTTTTAGCTATTTAAAAAAATTATAAATTATTGTATATTCATATATTTCAAATTTATCTTTTTAAAATCATTTTCAAGTTTTTTATAGTTTTTAATTCCTCCTATATAATTTTTAAAATAAATGAAAATAAAAATTAAACTTTTTTTCTAAAATGGTCAGCCCATTTTATGAGTCGTTCGAGGTTAGAATAATTGTAAATCAATTTAATTTATAATTTTAAAAATATTTTTAACATTTCTAATTCCTATTTCTTAAATAACAAATTATTAACTTTTTAATTTATTTTTTATTTTATTATTTTTTTTTAAAGATTAAAAATAAACTGTTTCCTGAAATGGTTTGACCATTGAGTTGGTCAAGGTGTGACTAATAATTGTAAATTTTATTTATTTATTTTTTTATAGATATAATTTTAAATAGTTTGTAATTTCTCCAATTTATTTCTGAAATAAGTTTTTTTTGGGGGGGGGTTTTTTGTTGGTTTTAATAAGCTGTTTTCTGAAATGGTCTGGCCATTTTAATAAGAGTTGGTCGGGGTGAGAATTATAATTGTAAATCAAATAGATTTCAAAATTTTTAATTTTTGTAAAGTTTATAACTCATATTTTTTAAATAAAAGCAATAATTTAAAATAATTAATTAAATATAAAATAAACTTTCCTGAAATGGTCTGGCCATTTTAATGATTTGGTCATGGTGTGAGGTTGTTTATTCAGAAGTTGCAGAGGTTCGTTACAGTCTTTGATTTCTTGTATCTTAGCATCGAAGCTAACCTTAGTGAATAAAAGGCAGTTTTAAAAGATTATTTTATTTATAAAAGGAAGAAATTCTCCAAACCAGGCCTTTGTGGAAAAATAATCGCCCCCTTTATCTATCTATCTTTCTATCTAGATCATGAAATAACCACATTATCATGTTTCATTGGCCACAATCAAACCTTTTTACTGCCAGACTTGTAGAATCATGAAATCATTTAAATTGAACCATTTGACAGCATGAAGTAGGAATGAAAGATCTCAAGAATCAACACGTCATGCCCCGGCCGGAAGAAATTTAAGGACAGATGCGAGACCAAAGTCAGAGAAATTATCCACACATGGAGGAGAAATGTAACAGTGGAGAACCTTCCACGAGAGGTTGGCTTTCCAAAATTACTCCAGGAGTTCATCAGACTCAAGACTTTTGGGAAAATATTTTGTGGTTTCTGGAAAGTGTCTCATGACATTTGGAGTAAATATAACACAGCATTTGAGAAATGGAACATCATATTAGCATTTAAGCATGGTGGTGGCAGTGTGATGGTCTGGGGCTGCTTTACTAACTTGCTGTAACCATGATTTCTTTTCTGTTGCAGGAAATCCTGAAGAAGATGGTTCTTGCTGGAATGTTGACCCTCCTTCTGCCGACTCCCAACCAGTTAAAATGCAGGCAGATCGCGGGTAAACTAGTCTCCCAGTACTCAGCACCAAGAAAGGCAAACCAACTCCACTGCACATGCATACAAGTCGTAACAAACTTGTTCAGGGCCCAACTGACAGACAAGATATATTTCTTTTCCTCATTCTTGGGTGCCCCGCCCCTTTCTGTTGCTGCCCCGGGCAACTGCCCACATAACCCATGTCAAAAACCGCTACTGCTGAAGTACATCCAACCATCAGCAGGAAAACGATGTGAAACAAAGCAACTAATAAGATTTGGCAGTTTCCCAAATAAGTAGGTGATTTCTAAAAGCAGTTGTTAGCCACTGATTTTATTGAGGTATCAAAGTAAGGGGCCCTGAATACAAATGCACATCACAACTTTTTGTTCATTATTAGTCAAATCTAAGGATCCACTGATATGAAAATATGGGCCAATATCAGATATTCTGCTGTTATATCCAACAATCAATATTTTACAGATATATATCGGTGGTGTTGACTGCTAGCTTAAGTTAGCTGCACTAACCTTAAAGCACAAATTACATGAATTAATTCTGCTAATGCTAAGCAGGGTATTTAACGGAAGCTAATGCTGAAGTGCTAAACTTACATGGTATTTAGCAGAAGCTAATGGTAAAGTGCTACACCAGCACTGTATTTTGTGTAATTTAATGCCAAAGCGCTACACCAACAGTATTTAATGGAAGCTGATGCAAAAGTGCTAAATTCACTCGGTATTTAGCAGAAGCTAATGCTAAAGAGCTAGCATCAATTCAAATTATGTCCTTGAAAAACTCAAACCCTTGAGCACCAATTTAATTTTGACATTATTTACATGTTCTATAATGTGTTTAGATATTGTATTTATGTTCATATGTTGTTTTCTACTGTCCATGTTTTTTTGTTTCTTTATGTTTGAAATAGTTATTGGGGAGAAAAAGAGATATTGTGAGGAGAAGAAATGGAACTACTGCATAAACAGTCTTCACCCCCTTCAAAATAAGAGTGTAAATTTAAACATCTAACTACTTCAAGGATTCTTAACAGTCGATGCCGAACTTTATTTAACTTAAAATTTACATAACAGCCAAGTTAGCGCTTTAGAATTAATCTGGAATAACTGGTTTAGGGGAAGCTAAGTAAGCTAAATGTTTTCAAGGGTTAGCAAAAAACTTCAAATTAGCTCCACTATTAGCACATTAGCAGAAGTGTGGGGAAATTAAGATCGGTTAATATCAGCCCAGTTTTACTTATCTGACCGATACGATATGTTAAATGACTAACATCGACTGATACCGATATTAATGCCGATATATTGTGCATCTCTTGTAAAAAAAAAACAAAAAAAAAACTACAAACAGCCGTGCTTGCTTTCCTTTTCACTTCAAATTTCGCTCTCCTTTGTGTTGATCTATCCTATATAATCCCAATAAAATACAGTAGAGTTTGTTGAGATGCTAAAAAACATGGAAGAATTGTCAGGAGTGTGAAGACTGTTTCAAAGCACCATTCCCTTGCTTCACTTTTGACTCCACGCCTCTTGACTCCCATGCATTATTCACACCCGCATTAAAACACCGGCCCGAGACGGAGGGCATGTTGAACCAGGGAGGTGGCGTCGCAGCAGCTGAAAGTGTCACAGTTTGAACTTTCTTCCCCCGTCCTGCGTAGTTCCTGCTGGTGCAGCTGCCTAAATGAGAGGGATTAACTTAACTCCCTGCTTAAAGGAAGAGCAGGCCCTGGATTAGGGCACCAGGCGTGGACACAGTGAGCGTTCAAGCACGAGCCGGCGCCTTTTAGAAAGGAGACGCGGGGCAGCGGTGCTTGGCCCGCGCAGGGACCGGCAGCAACGTTGCTTCAGCAAACTCGTTGACAAGTGTAATGCCGAGCCTGCAACATGGAAACTGGTGTTGGGGCACGGGGGGGGGGACGCTGGCTGACACGCTCACAAACTCTTTGTTCCCAGCTTCACTCTCCACCCAAAACCTCCATCTTCTCCCATTACTCACACCTAATTAACCTTTTTCTATCAGTCTTAACCTGGACTCTTGAAGTTGGGGGCTTCAGACTGATTTTATTTCCTCATCTGATCAAATTTATGCAAGAAATAATGGTTTTACAGTGATTAAAATCTCAAATATACAGTTGAAACCAGAAGTTTACATACCCTGAATAAAAAGACATAAACATCTTTTCCCCCCGCTCTGTCTGAAGTTAAACCAGACTAAACTTCCCTTGTTTTGGGTCGGGTTGAATCACCAAAATTATTTATTTATGCTTAAAGCCACAATAATGAGAGATTTCAGATATTAATGTCTTAAAAATCCAATGTTTGCATACATTTCCTTAATATTCTGCAGCATTTTGCTTTTAAACTGGATGACTTGGGTCAAACTTTCCTTCCTTAAGCTTCTCACAGTAGTTTGCTGGAGTTCGGACCCATTCCTCCTAACAGAACCGTTGGAGCTGGGTCAGGTCTCTCCACAGGATTGAGATCTTTGTGATGGCCACACCAGAACATTGACTTTGTCTTTAAACCACTTTATAGCCGCTCTAAACGCTGAGGGACGTTGTCCATCTGGACCCATTTGGACCCAAGCTTCAACTTCCTGTGTGATGTCGTTAGATGTTGCTTCGATATTTCCACATAACATTCTTTCCTGATGATGCCATCTATTTTATGAAGTGCACCAGTTCCTTCTGCAGCCAAACAGACCCACAACATGATGCTGCCACTCTCGTACGTCACAGTTAGGATGGTACAAGCATCCCCCTATTTCCTCCCAATGTAACGGTGGTCATAATGTCCAAACAGATCCAGTTTAGTTTCATCAGACCACAGGAAAAGTCTCCAGGTTTTGGTCCCTGTGGACATTTGGAAACTGCAATCTGGCTCTTTATGGTTCTCTTGGAGTAATGGCTTCCTCCTCGCTGAGCGGCCTTTCAGGCCATGTCGTTACAGAATACAGTTCACTGTGGATGATGACTCTGACCAGTTTCAGCAGCTTCTTCACAAGATCTTTGACCCTCATACCACTCGGGTTGGACATTCCCATCATGTCTGTAGTTGTGCGGCACCTTCAAGTATCTGGAAATTGCTCCGAAGGATATACCAGAATGGAGCAGCGCTATGATTCTCTTCCTGATGCTTTGGCTGATTTATTTGGACCAATCGTGTTGAACCAGGAAGCAGTGTGTTCAAGGTGTGGCCTTAAAATACACCCAGTTAACGCAAGTGTGTCAGTTAGCCTATCAGAAGTGTCCAAAACCATGACATCATCGTCTGGGCTTTCCCCGCATTGTTTAGAGACAGTAATAATTCTGTATGTAAACTTCTGATTCTGAAGAAACTAATAAAAAATATCTCATTATTGTGGCTTTTAGGAACTTGAAATAATTTCAGTGATTCTAATTTACCCAAAACAGGAGAAGTTTGGTCTGATTTCACTTCAAACGGTGAGGGAAAAAAATGTGGATGTGTCTTTTATTCGGTGTTATCTGGGAGCTTTATTCAGAGCTGAAGCTCACCCTGTAATGTTTTCTCAAGCCCGTCACAGAGGGGGGAAAAATCCCAGGAAGGAGTTGAGATGAACAGGTGGTGAAACAGTGTGAGAAAAACAACAGACACCTGCTCGTGAAACCCAACCTGGTTCCTCCATCACATTCCAGCAGAGTTTTTACCCAGCGAGCTGGGAGGATCCGCTCCGTCTCAGCCGCTCTGTCAAACTTGCATTTAGATGGTGGTAAAGGGTGTTTTTTTTTTGTTTTTTTTCTGTATAAAGGCTGAAACCTGCTTATTTTTGGAAGCCATTCAAAGGTAGAGCTGTGACACAAAGCCTGAAATAACTCTGCTGGTCTGTGGTAACCTCATGCACCAGATGGTTAGTTTCACCAAACCATCTGGGAAGAACACTGCAGAATCCATGTGGAGGACAGGTATGGTCAAAATCAGAATACTGTAATCAACTGTGGGTTCCCGGGCCATATGCAGTCCATTCACTCATTCTATCTGGCCCTAAAGTCTTAAAGGAGCAGTATTATGTAAAACTGACTTTTTTTTTTAGCTTTACGTCATGTTATAATGTTATTCCCTCATCGAAAACATACCTGGAGTGCTGCCTTGATTCTTTCATGCATGTCTGAGGAATCCTTTAATCTCCCGTGGCAACCATTCAGCCCCGCAAAACGCCTGGATGGACCGAGCACCGCCTTCAAGACGCAGCTCCTCCTCAGAGCTGCAATTTCTAAACTTCCGAGCTCCCGTCTCACAGATCACCCCTCCCCGATGATTTCCCCACTCAGCTCCTTCACACCAGCCAGCAGCAACTAGCAAGCACCTGGTGGAACTGCGCATCTGCTGAGCTCATTATAGGAGCTACTTCTCAGTGAAACGCTGATAAAAACATCGTTAAAAGGCTGCTGTGACGACTTCCTGAAGATGGAGTTTCAGAAAAAGCAGGGCTTTCTTAAAGAGACAGAGGCCCAATTTCAAAGCGTTAAATTACAAAGTCAAATTTCTTTTAAGTCAGATTTCATATTTACAGCATTTTTGTAACAACTGAAAGTAAAATAGTTACTTGATTGTGCTATAAAATTATTCTATGTGAAAATAAATAGCACCCTTTTAAATTCAGATAAAATTTCTCACTATGAATCTCTAATTTGGTGATCTTCTGGAAGAAAGTCCTGAGAATCTGCATCAGTTGGTGCAAAGCTAAGCTAGCAAGTCCAAAGAAGTTAGCCTTAAGCTAGCAATATTAGCATCGCTGATCAGCTGTACTGTCAACGCCTGCTGTTTTGTTGATTTTCTAATTATTTCTGAAGATGTGATAACTATTGACGTTTGGAACTTTTCAGCTGTTAAACTAGAATTTGTGTGACGTTAGGCCTTAAAATAGTTATGTTTATTTCATGGTTTATTTTTACTTTAATGGATGTTGATTCATGACCAAACAAAGAAAAATTTAATCCATGAAATTTCAGAATGGATCAGACTAGTTTCTGGCCAGATGTTGGAAAAGACTATTTTTAGTTGGGTAACAAAGTTTTCAGAATAGTTTCTGGTTGGACGTTGGATCAGACTAGTTCCTGGTTGGATAAAGCCAAAATTTCAGATTAATTAGTTGTTGGATCAGCCTAGTTTCTGGTTGGACATTGGATCAGACTAGTTTCTGGTTGGACATTGGATCAGACTAGTTTAGTTTCTGGTTGGACATTGGATCAGACTAGTTTCTGGTTGGACATTGGATCAGACTAGTTTCTGGTTGGACATTGGATCAGACTAGTTTAGTTTCTGGTTGGACGTTGGATCAGACTAGTTTCTGGTTGGACATTGGATCAGACTAGTTTAGTTTCTGGTTGGACATTGGATCAGACTAGTTTAGTTTCTGGTTGGACATTGGATCAGACTAGTTTAGTTTCTGGTTGGACGTTGGATCAGACTAGTTTCTGGTTGGACATTGGATCAGACTAGTTTAGTTTCTGGTTGGACATTGGATCAGACTAGTTTAGTTTCTGGTTGGACATTGGATCAGACTAGTTTAGTTTCTGGTTGGACATTGGATCAGACTAGTTTCTTGTTGGACGTTGGATCAGACTAGTTTAGTTTCTGGTTGGACGTTGGAAAAGACTATTTAGTTGGGTAACAAAGTTTTCAGAATAGTTCCTGGTTGGACGTTTGATCAGACTAGTTCCTGGTTGGACGTTTGATCAGACTAGTTCCTGGTTGGATAAAGCCAAAATTTCAGATTAATTAGTTGTTGGATCAGCCTAGTTTCTGGTTGGACATTGGATCAGACTAGTTTAGTTTCTGGTTGGACATTGGATCAGACTAGTTTCTGGCCAGATGTTGGAAAAGACTATTTTTAGTTGGGTAACAAAGTTTTCAGACTAATTTCTGGTTGGACGTTGGATCAGACTCTTTTTAGTTGGATAACAAAAAGTTTTCAGACTGGTTCCTGGTTGGATAAAACAAAAATTTCAGATTAATTTGTTGTTGGCTCAAACTATGGTTTGACGTTGGATCAGACTAGTTTCTGGTTGGATAAAATAAATTTTCAGAATAATTTTTGGTTGGATCAAACTAATGTCTAGTTTGTCCTTCAATCATCTGTTGCTCCTTCCTGTGAATCGGTTTCCGTTTAATAAATCCCAAACCTGGATATGCTTGAACATCCTGCTGATTATCTCGGGGGTCGTGTTGTAATGTGATGAAGCCTGTTGTACAAACTCCCTGCCGTGTTGCTTCACCCTCGGCGGGATCAACCTGGACGTCTGATGCTCTTTGTCTTCTTCTGGCTGCAGGCTGAAGAACCAGGCTCGACTCACGTCAGCTCCGTGACATCAAAGCGACCGTGACACAGCGGCAAACCGTCGATGACTGATGTCTTTTTGTCTTCCTCAGTCAGGACGCATCGCCAGGCCCGCGGACGGCTCTAATCGCATCGACAGGTGACACGTATGTGGGAACCAGAAGATGATGGGGAGACGAGTCGGATCATGTGACCTGCGCCTCACATGCCTCCCCCGTGTGCCGTAAGTGTGTGAGGAGCTTTGCTGTGACAACAGATGACATTTATGAAACAATCTAAGGAAAATCTTGTTAACAAGATTCTGAGGTGACGTGTTTTTAAAAAGCCTTTCACTCGCCGCCTCTATAAATATTTATCCCAAGTTGAGCTTTCTGTGGAAAAAGCTTCCAACATATTTCACTCGTGTCCTAATTCATGCCTCGTCTGAGTATGAAATCTTAAAGACCTCGTGGGTCACTTTTTATTGTGCTTCTGCAAACCGTCCATCATTAGACCTGCTGCAATCAGGCTCACTCTCACCGAGAGCCAGATGAAATAAATATGCAGAATTATGTTGCATGTGTCACTAAACGTGTTGAAGTTCAAGTTAACTTGGGTTTAAAAACATGAAGATGCTTCTGCGGAAAAGTTCAGCAGTTGAAAACCATCATCCAGACTTCCAGATTTAAAAAAAAAAAAAAAAAGTATTTTCTTCTTGTCACGACTGTTTTTTGATGAAGATACGGCCATAATCAAATTTTTAATATTTTTAAACATTAAACTGACAAGTTTTTAACATGACATGTCCGTATTATTCCGTCAGACTTGCTACAAACTCCACATTAATGTTTGAGATCTGAAGTTGAATTATTTAGCAGCTCTGTCTGCATTTCAGAACACAGATCACATCCGATTGGTTAGTTTGCAGAGGATATTTTTATTTCCTGTGAGAATAAGAACCTTAGAAAAGGATTCCCCTCATGTGACGATGGGTAATAGGTGTTTAGTTGGTTTTGCTTAAAACTTTAATCTCCTGCAGACATTTGCAAAACAAACGTGTCTGCATCGCAATCTCTTGGTTGGATTTTTGAGCTCAGAGCGCCCACCCCCAAACCTCCATTCACTCCCATTATATTTCAGCTCTGAGTTTTTCGCTCAGAACTGGAATTAAACGGTCTGTTTAATCTGTCATATCGCCTCCATGAAACTGTGTGGATACATAAAAATTTCCATTTGTGTCCGCCAGAAGGGTCTGCCACTCACGGTTTCAGAATTATTTTGATAAAATTGTAGTTTTTCTCTCAGTGGCTGTTTGTTTGAGGGTTAAATTCCCGTACTGTGGCTGTAGGCTCCGCAGGAAAGGCGGGAATCACCTTAGCAACCAGTGACTCAGCATTTTTTGAATTTGTGGTTCTTGCGTAACTCAGCAGGCTGTTTTTTTCATTTTTAATTCAACATTAAGTTGTTTTTCATGTCTATGATTTAAAAAGTGTTTCAAAATGGTTTTAAAGCTTGTTTATGATGATTTGCTTTTATCTTATTGATTTAATTTTTTTTTTTTTTTTTTTTAAGAAACTGCAGTTGATAATCTGTGGTTAATCCTCACAAATCATCCAGTAGATTTTACCAAGTGTTTTTGGTCTAGTTTCTGGTGCTAATATCTTTATACACTTAAAATAATACAAATTTAAGTTACAAGTGAATTTTCAGCATGATGTGGAGCTTCTTTTAAGTCAATAATTCCTTAATATTGATGAAAAAGTTCTATTCATAAGTGAAATAATCTGCCAATGACTTGAAACCAGCTCCTATATTGTGCTGAAATGTAACTTGTAAGTTAGTTTTGTCTTATTTCAAGTGGATTCCAGATATTTGCAGTGGAAACGAGACCAGAAATACTTGATGAGGTTTTTGCAGTGTGGAAATCGTCTCTCTGGTAGGGATTTGGGATTGTTTTTGCTTATTGATATGTTTCCTGTGTTCTTTCAAAGTGGGTTATGATCCCTCAGATTAAAGACTTGGTGTTACAGAAGCGTTGCATTAACTGACTTCTGAGGTGAATCCCCTCCTTTAGAGATCAATGGCAGTTTAATAAATAAATCTAGCTGTACATTAACAAGCTGTTCCCTTTGAGTTCTTCCTTTGACAGCGGGACGGAGGAGTAAAGTGCCGTTTGAAGCAGATATTTGTGTTTTGCTTGACGAGCTTCAGAGGAACTTCGCAGACATCTTTGTCATCTGTGGCCCAATTAGCAAACAAATTTCCCGACAAACGCGGATCGTTTAAAAGAGCCTAGGTGGATCGCTAGCTGGGAATCAGCGAAGAGTCCCTCCTCAGCGCTGTGGCCGTCTCAGAGAGCTGCAGCTTGTTTTGTGGAGAAATCCCCTTGATGTTTATTAGTTGGTGAGGCTGTTGAATCCCAAATCTTTGTCCTGCTTTTTCATTTTCAGTTTAAGCTGGCGACGCTTGCGGTAGGCCAAGGAGCGAGGTGTAGTCGGAGCCCGGGGGAGGCCGTATCGAAGCCTATTTGTCAGGGCTTTCCCGTCGTCACTTTTCACCAACGAGCAGCTTCACGGGCGTCCGGTGGGCTCTGATATACTCGGCCCGTCTTCCTCCCCGCATGACTGTTTTCTGTTTGGCTGCTGTCATTGAGAAAAGACACATAAGTACTCGCTCTGCGTCTTTCCACACACTCTTCTCGGGCGATGAGCTCTCCAGGGCGGAGAATTTCCCTCTCTCTGTCTTTATCTGCTGGTAAATGTTGACAGACCAGTGAACCCTGATGTCGGACTGTGACAGGCTGAGCTGTTTTGGGGCGAGAAGAGAGAGGAGAAACGGAGGAGGAGGAGGGGTTGGTGGTTAGCCATCATGGCTGCTCAGCTCGCAGCACCTCCAGCACCATTCCCAGCTCCGCCCCAGTCAGCCGGCTCGCAGACCATTAGGGAAATGGCTGAGGGGTTCTCGCGTTTCCAACCCGGCTGCACCGTTCAAATTAATGAGCGGATTGTCAGCATTTCAGAGCTGATGGGTGTGACGAACAAAGCCCCAGTAAGGATCCAGAAAACAAGAAGAGTCAGGACAGAACTCACTTCAGAGGAAATTACTGTCTTTGGCCTAGTTTACTGCTGCAAACTTCTGCCTTACACTACTGTGTAATACCACCCTGAATATCTACGTCTTCCTTCATATCAGCCAGACAATCCTGTTATCCTTAAAGTGGTCTTGATCAGTCGTCCTCCAAACCTTCATGACCACCTTAAAAATGAGGAAAGAACAGCCTCTAATTCATCTGTTTGGGTTGTAAATCTCAAACCTATAACAGGTTGTTGGGTTGGTTTGGTAAACCTCAGGTACTTGAAGTTATCCACCATTGGTTTTGGTAGTTTGGGTGAGATTTCTTTGTCGTCTGGACTTTGACTGGGCCGTTCTAACAGATGAATATGCTCTGATCTAAACCAGCTGCTTCTCCGATTCATGCTCCTCTTGCCTGGTTTGTTAGTTTCGGTAGACTTCCATGTCTTGGTAGGTGTGCAGTTCTCCATGACTTTCTCCTTCGTCTCTCTGGTGTAAGTGTTGACTTACACCACCTCAGCGTTCCACCAAGACTTCGGTTTATCAAGTTTAGAGTGGATAAGAAGTTAAACTCTACTTTTAGTGCCAGAATTCCAGTTTTTTGCTTTGCGTTTGATGAAAACTGAAACAGAAGTTCTGCTCGGAGAGATCATCCGGCGTTGTTTCCTGACGTCGTAGAACCCTGAGAACCAGCAGGACCGCGCACTCTGACACGTCTGAGCCATGAAAGAAAAACAAAAGTGGAAGACATTAAAGCCACCGGCTGCAGCCGGGCCTGCTGCTGGAAGCGTCACCTCTCCGCGCTTGATATGCTTTTCTCTTCCCCGCTACGCTTCCTGTGGGAACCGCGCTGTTGAGCAGGCTGAAGCGACCTGCCAATGTGACGGTCCATTGAGAGACAAAGGTGAGAAGAGACAATGAGGTGCGGCGCTGGCGGGGTCCCGACCTGCCGGGGCGACCCCCCCCCCCCCCCCCCCCCCTTGGCTCCGATGGTGACAACACATCAAGAGAAACAATGGAGGCTGAGGGGGGGGGATGTAACGGAGGGAATTAAGTCAGCCGTGAGGGCTTCTTTGAATAGAGACGAAGATGTCAAACACCTCCGTATTGTAGCGAACGCCGCCTGGAGGGACGCCAGACAGAAAATTGGATTTCCGCTTCCAGTGTTTCACTGAAGGATAAATTAAACAAGCTCTCGGTGTCTGTCAGTGCCAGTGTGCCCCTGAGCAAGGCATGCCTGCCTGAACCGTTAGCGTGAACTGATCAACACTTTTTCTGTGAAAAGTAGTTTTGTGGAGGAGTCGACGGTTTGGGTCTGAAGAGCTGATGGTTGAGCAGGAAGTCCATCCATCCACTCATCCATCCATCCATCCAGTTAAACATCCATCCATCCATCCGTCCATCCAGTTAAACATCCATCCATCCAGTTAAACATTCATCCATCCATCCGTCCATCCAGTTAAACATCCATCCATCCAGTTAAACATTCATCCATCCATCCATCCATCCAGTTAAACATCCATCCATCCATCCAGTTAAACATCCATCCATCCATCCAGTTAAACATCCATCCATCCATCCAGTTAAACATCCATCCATCCATCCAGTTAAACATCCATCCATCCATCCAGTTAAACATCCAGTTAAACATCCATCCATCCATCCGTCCATCCAGTTAAACATCCATCCATCCATCCAGTTAAACATTCATCCATCCATCCATCCATCCAGTTAAACATCCATCCATCCATCCATCCATCCAGTTAAACATCCATCCATCCATCCAGTTAAACATCCATCCATCCATCCAGTTAAACATCCATCCATCCATCCAGTTAAACATCCATCCATCCATCCATTTAAACATCCATCCATCCATTTAAACATCCATCCATCCAGTTAAACATCCATCCATCCAGTTAAACATCCGTCCATCCAGTTAAACATCCGTCCATCCATCTGTCCATCCAGTTAAACATCCATCCATCCATCCATCCATCCGTCCATCCATCCGTCCATCCAGTTAAACATCCATCCATCCGTCCAGTTAAACATCCATCCGTCCAGTTAAACATCCATCCGTCCATTTAAACATCCATCCGTCCGTCCATCCAGTTAGACATCCATCCGTCCATTTAAACATCCATCCGTCCAGTTAGACATCCATCCGTCCGTCCATCCAGTTAGACATCCATCCGTCCGTCCATCCAGTTAGACATCCATCCTCAGGAAGCTCCTCAGTTTGTATTTTCTGAAATATATCAGCTAAATTTCCGTTGTTCCTTCAGGTCTCGATTAAAATCCAGAGTCTGGTTTCAGTTTCATGTCTTCAGTGATTCGCTGTGAGGAAAATTAAAAGTACATCAGGTTCATCTGCCAAGACCTCCGCAGCTTTTGTTTTTTCTCCCTGTGTTTTCTAAAGTAGACAGTGCCTCAGCCCTGAAACGTTGGTTTTAGGTGTAAATTAGGAGCCACACAGCCATCCAGCATTAGCATAATTAATAGGCATATGTGCAAAAATTTCTACAACCTTAGAGAAGAAAATCCTCTTTTTGGAGAAGGCTGTTTTTCGCCCTCATTAGACATTCAGCAGTGAGGAGGAAGGCAGCAGAAAAAGGAAAATCTGACATGATTTGCAGCAAAGCAGCTTCATGCACAAATTGGACAGAAAAATAATTAAAGTGCTGTTCTAAATGGTGAAATCATGCAGCTGGAGTTTGAATCCTGACATTAGAGCATAAACACATGTTCACCTGTTTTGTTTTTTTCTCTCCCCCCTCCTTCCAACTGGCTCCAATCAGGGTCCAGTTAACAGAAGAGGAGACGTGGCTCCCAGTGGGAGACGGTCAGATATTACAGCTGGCTGATTAGAGACAGATGAATGTACAGTAATGATTCTTCGCCCTGTTTGATCTGAACTCCTGCACTTCGCAGGTCAGGAGACAGTTTTCACATCCTGGTGGAAGCTGTTTTCTCCCCTCGTCCTCTCGCTGCTGTCCGTTTTTCTTCCATCTCAGGGAATTCACTTCACTTTAATTGTTCGACAGTCTTTTCCTGCCTTCATGCCGTGGCCACAGAAGGTGCAGAGGATTTTTTTTTTTCCTATTTTTTCATCCTTTTTTGAGGCATTAATAACCTTCCGCTCGACTGATTCCCCAGGGCACAACCTCATTATGGCTTATAGGCAGGAAAAATAAACTGTCTGAGCCGCCTGGCAGCTTTTTTCCTTTCCTTGGAGAAACGCAGAGCTGGTGTAAAGTGTTGCTTCTTGTTGCTGACTGAGGCACATGTCCTGCCTGTTATCTGTGTCTGAGTTAAAGCCGGCTGCTGTTGACGCCAGTCTGCACTGGGGGGCAGCACATGTTTCTGAAGATTTATTTTAAAGCAGGGGTCTTCAGGTTTTCAGCGTTTTTCACCCTGGGACCCCCAAACTGATGGAGAGATGCCACAAGGACCCCCAACTGTATATATATAATATAGTTTTTACATTAAGCCAGGCTTAGTTCTGCATAAAACATGCTTTATTACTTTAAATTCACCACAAATAATACCCAGCTTCTTTGTTTTGCATTTTTATTTTGAACTTAAGTTTGAAACTGGTGGTGTAATAAGGCCCTCTGCCATAAACAAACTGTTATTTTCCATAAAATGCAGAACTTTTAACATCATGAACAGATTTTTCCTCACTGAGTTTGAAAATTTATGGTTAAAATACATCACTTTATGCCTCCTCTGGATTTGAATTTTTAAAAAATTTACAAAAAATATCTAATCAGAAATCTCACGACCCCCCCCCCCTCCTTGGTGTGGCGACCCCCACGTTAAAGACCTCTGTTTTAAAGCAGTCTAATAAACTCTTGATCAAAATATTTAGTATTTCTACAGCATCCTACTCATTTATTAGCACCCCTGGTAAAAATGTGTAAAAAACCTTAAAATAAATTAATCTTTTATTGCACCAGTATTGTCTCACATTTAAAATTTTAAAAAATCACATTTTTATATTGAAGTAAATTTATTTAATGTGAAAAAAATCCTATAGTAGGAATTTTTTTGTTCCAAGTTGATCAGAGTGGCGAGGAACTTTAACTTATAAATCCACCACTTACTGGTTCCAAAGAGGCCCTTAGCATTCATCAAAAACTTTTAATTAAGTGTTGATCTTCAAAAACCAGCAAATGGCTGCATAGAAAAAGGCTTCTCTGTCCTACCATCACAAATGTAAATGTGGGTTTTAACAACTATTTCAAGACTGAAATTTAGCTTTTTAGCAGCAAACACTCAGCGTTGGTCTGGTTTGAAACAAATACCCGAATGCGCAGTGGAGGAAGTGTTATGCTGTGGGCCTGCTTCTCCTCCGACGGCCTTGGGAACCTTGTTCGAGTACATGTTGTCGAGAACTCTGGGAGGTACATAAAGATTTTTTTTGGGGGGGGGGAATCTAGTGGCCTTTTCCAGAACAATGAAAATGGATCATTGGCTCCTTTGGCAGGACAATAATCCAAACATATTTCTAAATCATGACAGAAATGTTTCCCCAGACATAAAAACCACCTGCTTCCTGAGCTGTCTCCTGTCGGATCTAGAGATTAAGTAAAGGAGAATAAGAGATCCTTGCAGAATATTACAGGAAAAAATTAAATTCTGTTTTATCGACAGAAGGCGGTTGTGGGACTTTTTTCTGTTGGTAAATAAATGAAGCCAAATTAAAGTTTTGGTTTTCTGAATTACCCTATGTGAGATGGTCCTGCTCCAATAAGAGATTCATTTACTTTGAGTACATTTTTACCAAGAGTGCCAATGTATCTCCCTCTCCCCAAGGATGCAATCCTTACCTTTCTATTTTTAAGTTATTTTAAGAAATATCAACATTTCAGCAGGAAATAGCAGAAAGCATAATATATAAATTTAATTCGTGTTTTTATTGACTTAGAGCTGAGTAGATTTCAACAGCCATAATTATCTACATTATTTGCAAAAAATCAACCTATTTGTGTGTTTATTACGTAGAGATTATCTAAAATATTTGAAAGTAAAAGCTTCGGATGTTTGAATTCCCAGGAGAAATGCTACGCGACGCGCCATTGGCTGGTGTTTGCAAAGCAGCCAATCCAGGAGTCCCATTCATTCTCCTTAGTGCTGATTGGCTGAAACCCCAAGAGCGGAAAGGAGGAAAACTGTAGATTTTAGCTTCTGCTGTCGCGCTAAGATGGTTTCAACTGTGCATATTAACTCATATTCAGGTACATTTGGTGTTTAAACTATTAAAATAAACAGTTATGAACGTTTTACAGGGTGTCTCAAGTATTCGAGGGCGGCTGTGATTCTTAACCCCCGAAAATAACGGTGGTCCAAGATGACAAAGATAAAAAAAAAAAAAAAAAAAAAAATTTTTTAAACTACTAAAAAGTAACAGAAAAATAAAAAATAACCACCCAAAGCCAGACAGTGATTACAAAACAAAACACAAGTTTCTAAAATGTGAAGAAAAAAATCCAACCAAACAAGAAAAAAAAATAGCTTCACATAAATAAATATTGAACCTGGAAAGATATCAAATAATGGCAAAGAGCTCCAGGACGATATAATGGTGCCATCAGGGTAAAACTGTCTGGAAATGCAGAAACTGGTTAGAAAGACAAACTGAACACAAAATATAAAGGATGTCAGATACATTGTAAACAAAACAGATTGGTTTCAAAAAGATACAAAATCACCACGAAGACACAAATTTCAACAAAGACCTAAAAAAAATGACATGACGTTAAGGAGCTGGTCCAAAAAAAACGAATTTTAAGTCTTTTAATGTTTTCATGAAATCCTTTTACAAATCATATCTATGATAGCATGATTAGCGCCATCATAACAGCACAAAAATAAACAGAAGAATATATGGAGCACATTTAGATACAAACGGACCAAAAAGTAAGAGAAAACTGACAACAATGTGTGAAATGAGCTCAATGGTTCCAGAATTCAGTACAAAAAGTAAACTCAAACATGAAATTAAAGGAATAGACACAAAGACAAGGCAAGATGACCTGAAGCAGATGCACGTTGACCAAAAAAATAACAAAAAGGTACAAAACAGCAAGAAAAACATCAGTTTGCCACAGAAAGTCACAGAATTGAAGATTTTGTTTTACAAACACAAAATCCAGCTACTTGATGTAAAAAATGCATCAATTTGAAAACCTACTTTTAAATTAGATTCATCTTGATGAACATAAGTTTTTTTTTTTGTTTTGTTTTTCTTGAATGTTGCTCCCCGTTTTTGAAGTATTTTTTTAATTGCTTAAAGTTTTTTTCTGCTCATATGACTGTAAAACACTGGTAGGAATCTTTAATTCTGTATGAAGCGTTGCAGGTCAAACCAGAGGATCACTTATTTTGTTTGCAGAATAACAATCTAAGCATGCGTTAAGGTGAGAGAAGTTCTTACTGAAGCCTTGAAACACATCTCATCTCCGCCTATTAAAAGAGAAAACTGGAATCCGTCCAGTCGTCTGCTGCAGGACACGCATCAGTCTGGGGTCAAGTGTCTCACCCACGTGCGGCCGAGCAGTAGGAGGTTGAGTCAGAGTTGAGATGTTCCCCTTAAACACTAGAAAGGCCAAAAGGTGGAGTTGACTGACAGCGGATTTGAATTTTGCGAGTGAAACGTTTCAACTTTTTGGAGAGCCAGCTGACATGTGCTGACCTCCAAACCGGCTTCTGGAAAAAAAAAAAAAAAAATCTGCAAAGAGGTCGTCTTGATTTTTATTTGAAACGCACAAAATTAACAGTGAAGGAAAACATTCTCATCAGGATAGGCAACCTGACATTTCAAAGTCCAAGAGCTGATGTTGATCATTTCACGTTGCGCATTAATGCTTCATGACCTTGTGCAACAATGGCTTGAATATGCATCAATATGAAATATGGTTTGAAAAAGAAAGTTTGTGGAAATATTTCCACAGCAAATGCCTGAGTCTGACAATAAGAGATTAGAAAAATGATCTTAGGTAATTCAGAGTTTTATATTAATATTTAAAAATGAGTGTGCAAGATTGACAACTGAAATGATTATAAGAACAACAAGCTAAATATTTCGGCCCCGCCATATTATTCAGGGACAAATTACTGAAATTATCTAATAGATTCAAACCCAGAGGCTAAAAAATTCAACAGAAAACTAAACAAAAAGATTTAAGACATAAAAGAAGTAGAACGAGCGATACATAGATATAAAATAAAGAAAATCCTTAAAACTAAAAAAGAGGAAGAGCACAAGAGTGACAAAGAAAATTCAAAAAACTTAAACGTGTCCTATAGATCGTCACAAACACATTAAAATGGCTACAAAAACACAAATAACCACAACTAATAAAATGGCTACAAATATATAGAAACCAACCATTACACAAAAATGGCTACAAAATTTTTACACAAATAGCACATAAATGGCTGCAGAAACATACAAATAACCACAAATAACAAAAAAGGTTACAAAAATACACAAGTTCTTGTGTATTGTACAAATGGCTACAAAAACACACAAATGGAAACAAAAACAAATGACACAAAAATTGCTACAAAAAGATGAAGATAACCACAAATCACAATAATGGCTACAAAAACAAATAAGACAGAGATGACCACAAATAACAAAAATGGCTACAAGACACAAACAGCACATAAATGGGTACAAAAACATAACCACAAATAACAAAGGTTACAAAAATACACAAAAACCATAAATGACACAAACATGGCTACGAAAACACACAAATGGAAACAAAAACAAATGACACAAAAATGTCAACAAAAGACGCAGATGGCTACAAAAACGGATAAATGACACAAAAATGTTAACAAAAGACAAAAATGGCTACAAAAATATACAAGAACCAGACATAACACAAAATGGCGACAAAAACACAAAAGTAGCAACAAAAAGATAACCACAAATGACAAAATGGCTACAAAGACACATATAGAAACAAAGACAAAATGCCATGAAAATGGCTACAAAATGTTACAACGGTCACAATAAACTCAAAATGGTTGGAGATACATGTTCATATTCATAAGGGACACCTAGAATAGAACAGGACAAAACCGATAACGGTAATTTATCAGTAAATAAACCCTTGAATTGGTGCGATGGAAAAAGAGATGTGTAGTTAATTTTAAACGCTCACCACGAGAAATTGGACAGGCCTTGTAAAAGAATGACAGGGATTTCTGATTGGTTTCTGATCCTAAGCGATACGTGCATCTGTTTCGTGGTTGTCCTCCACCTGACTGCACTAACATCTGCCGTGGTTTATCGCAGCCTGAACCCACCCAGGATGCGTGCACGATGTCCGCTCTCCTTGTGCTGTCACCGTGTTGGCGTCTCTGCTTCCTCTTCCTTGACACAAATTCCTGCTTTCTTAATGTCGCCTCTCCTCCCTAAAAGCTTCTCTCCCACTCAATTTGTTTTTATTCACTGAAATTAAGGGTTTGGTTTGTTTGAGAGGAGTTCAGCGTCAATACGACTTCAATCAAGCAGCGGGGAAGTTCAGGGCGCATCCAGGCAAGGCCGGCATCAAATCCCACTAATGTGTCTCGCAAACGGCCGTTATTGAGTGAAGGCTTGTAATTAAAGGCAGGTTCAAGTCGATGAATGTGGGTTATTTAGCTCAAAAGATAATTTCTGCTGATGCTTTACATAATCCTTAAAATATGCAAGCTGTTCCTGAGGAGAAAATATAAATTAATGGAAAAGCTAATGGACATGTTGATGACATTTCAGTAAACCTAATAAGAATTGATTCGTGGTTGTGGGAACATTTTCATTCTTCAAGCCTCCCCCTCTGCTTTCCAAGCGTAATGAACCTGCTCGAGCATTGATCAAAAACAAAAATTGGAGGAGTAAATCTGCTTAAAAAGCCGGGCTTTGTCCTGGCAGCAGGCCGGCCACCACTTACTGAGGTGCTATATGTCTCTTAAATTACCAAATTGCCTGCCGGCACCCATGCTTTTCTCCACCAGCTACGGTTTGCGGGCATTAGTCGAAAGTTTTTCCCGCAAATATTTAATCCTCGCTGTGACTGACAATGTTGTCAGACCTCCGGACGGGTTTTACGCCGTTATTACAAGTGCTCCTCCGTCCGTGGCGTTTTGGATTACTCAAGATTATGTTGTAATCCCTTTAATCCTCATTGCATTAAGATTTCAGTCAAAATATTGCAACAGTAAAGTAGCACTCAGAGGTCTTAAGCAGGCGTCATGATTGGGCAGCCGCCTTCATTTCCTCCCTGTGTCTCTTTATTTATCCTCCCGTCTCAGCCCGCATTGTCAATAAGCTCAGCAACAGATTTGCTTTTTAGATGCCACAATGAGTCATTTTATGCAGTCAATCTCCAATCACAGCAGAGGAAAACACATATTTACCAGTGTCAAGGCGAGGCAAACACAAACCGAGGGCGGGGTGTGTTCACAAGAGTTTGGATGTGGGAACTTTGCTGATGAAATATTTGTCTCTAGCCGTGCATCCAGCAGTTCCTGTTCAACTATTTCTCCCCCTGCTGCTCTATACAACCCTTATCTCTGCTCGCTTGACTTCCCACCACATTTCCAGAGAGCTTCCAGCAGGCTCCTGTCTGCATCTTACGGCTGCATGAATAAAACAACGTCCAGCTTTGAAACTATGCTTTCTCTTGGTTGTCATGTGTCTTTATGCATCTATAAAGCAAGTAAGATGCATCATGAATGCAAATGCACGCAAAGGGGGACAATATGAAAATGGGCTAAAGATGCATTGTTTAGAAATAATTGGAAAAGCGTGTGGATAATTGTTGAAATGTTACCGTACCTTTGAATAAAAAAAAAAAAACTCACTTCGTGGTGTTAAATTCACTCTAGAACCTGCTTTAAAGCAATGCGTAAGAAGACACAAACTGACAAAAAAAAAAAAAAAAAAAAAAAAAAAAAAGCACGAAAACACATTGACGCAAACCTGCAGTTTGAAATTGCTAGTTGTTGAGCCCTTTAACACTGATGGATGGATGGATGGATGGACATGTTGGTTGGTTTAGATAGATGGCTGTTTTTTTTTTGGTTGGTGGGTTGATTGAAAAGACATTTGGTAGATTAGTTGGTTGGTTAAAAAGTCACTTGGTACGTTGGTTGGTTGATTGAACAATCATTTGCTTGGTTGATTGGGTGAACAGACATTTGTTTGGTGTTTGTTTTGGTTGAACCGATAGTAATAAAAGATAAATTAAGATATAAAGGCACAAACAGGCAAAAAAAAGTCCAAAAGGACATCAAATAGACATCAAATGAACCACAGAAAAGCCACAAAAGAGTTTCCAAGGGCCAGAAAAGACAGATGGTTTACATGGTTGCAAAATTAAACAAGAACACCAAAAAAAATTAGAAAAAAAATTGTTAGAATAAGAAAACCTGATCATCTTAAAACGACATGTTTGACAGAAGTATGAAATACTAGCTAACAAAGCAAATCATATCTTCATAAAGATAGAGAGGAAGTTTACAAGTTTTAAATTTATACTCTATCCCACCTTATCAGATTTCAGTTTTGAAAACGTTAAAATAGAAGAAAAAGACAACCACATCCGCTGTCAGCTTTTATACCAGAAAACAGTAAAATAACTGATGGTTCCTATAATACGGTTTTGCAAGATGAACCCGCATTACTGTAGATTGCAAGATGCAGTAAAGCTCATTTTGGTTATATGCTTAAAATAATAAAAACAAGCCTTGGAAAAGTTGTTTCATCTTGAACGCTTAATCATTTTAATTCAAAGCCTCAGTTAAAATGAATCGGTCAGGTCAGAGTTCTCCATCTTTATCTCCAACTAACAATTTGCTTCAAGCGCCTCAGATTCTTCCTTTTCCCCGGCTTTCATTTTTTATGGGTGCTGACATGTTTTCGCTGATGTAAAAAGGCTTGAAGGCGAAGAGATGGAGCGTGATCAGGTCTGAGGGAGATTTGTAGCAGCATCATCCCTAATGTGGTCACTGATGCTCCTCTGATCCGCTAAGGGAGACCAGCTCTGCCTCCAAGAGATTCAGTTTCTCTTCCTCTGCTCCTGATCCGCAGGACGATGTTGTTGTTTTGTTTTTCTTGGGGGAAGAAACGCTTGGAGGTGAACGGAGAAGCGGGTGTTCTCGACTTCAAACCCGATAAGATCTCTGATTTGCCTCAGAGTCCGACTTCAAACTGGCAGCGAGTCTTTGAGAGGAGACGAGATCTTGTTCCTGGTGCTACAGGGCAGTTTTGTGTCTGCTTGTGTGTCCAGGATGCGCTTTCCGTTGACGTACACCCAAACAGAGGTCAGCCGGCACCACAGCTCTGCTGCTTGAAAAACTGTTCAACATACTTTTAATTTGAAAAGGAATTGGGTTGAAGGAAATTAGACACTGAATGATCATTAAATCAAATAGCAAATGCATTTTTCCAGATTAGATTAAATTAATTTGTTCTGAAATTACCTGGAATTATTGGATTTTCACAGAAAGATGTCAAGAATAATGGAAACAGAGGGACGCATAAAGAGAAAATAACGACTAACAGACTTCAATATGGTGACAAAATGAGAAGAAATGACTACAAAATGACTCAGTGGGGCTACAAAACCAAACAAAATGGCTGCAATACAACACAAAGTGACAATGAAATGAAAGAAAATGGTTTGAAAAAGACAACGTGGTTAAAAAGAATAGACACACTAATGACAGAGTCAAACCGGCTGCAAAAAGATCGAGACACAAGAAGGCCACAGAATGTCAAGGTGACAACAAAGCAACACAGTTGAATGACAAAAAGACCTGCAATGTCCACAAAACACAGAAATCAAACAGAATCATAAATTAATTAGAAAAGACAGCATGACTACACAAAAGTGACTACAAAAGGACACTTTATAGTGACAAAACAGCCACAAAATGTTGATTACAAAATGACAACGTGGCTGCAGAAAGATACAAACTAAGAAAGTCAGAGAGAGGCTACAAAATGTACCAAAGTGATTAAAAAAAACTAAACATCTAAGAAAAATACCAGATACACAAAAACTACAAAAGGACGATAAAAAGATAGAATGAAAACGCAGAATGCCTACAAAATGATACAAAAACACAAAATTGCTTCACAAAGACACACTGTTTGCAAAAATACGCAGAGTAACTAGAAAACAGCAACATGGCAACAAAGAGACAAAAATTAACTATAAAAAGACAAAATGTCTGAAAATGACAATCTACAACAAATGTTTAAACTAGACAGAAAATGAACATGGAAATATACAAAAATTACAGATTATAAACAGATGCAAAGTAACTACGAAATGTCAGTGATTACAAAAGACACAAAGCAACTATGTAACACAAAATAGCTACAAAACATCAACATGGTTTTAAAAAAAAAAAAAAAAAAAAAAAAAAAACACTGATCGTCTCCAAAAGGTTACAAAGAGACAGCAAAACAACACAATGGGGTGATAAAAATAAACATGAAGTGACTGCTGTGTTAAAAAGGCAGCAAATGACACTGGAAGCAAAGCTTTAACATGATTTTCTCAGCAAAACATGCAGACAGAGAAAATGACAGAATATAAAAATACAAAAAATACAGAATAACAACAAAACACAGTTCAGTCAGACAGAATGTCTTCAGATGTCTACAAAAACATAGAGTAGGGGGGAAATGGACCGTCCACAAGAAATGGCTACAAAAACTAAGATTACAAACAAATGAGACACCAAGGACACACCTAAGACAGAGAAATACTGTCTACAGAAACAAACAACAAGCTGGTGCTGTTTCTAATTTCTTTATTTCAGAAAAATGGAACAAAAATGCATCAAAACAAACATTTAAACTCAAAAACCAGAGATATTAGAGGCCGTATTATGTAAAAGCAACTTTTTTGAGCGTTACATCATCAAAAACATACCCGGAGTGCTGTCTTGATTCTTTCACGCCTGTTTGAGAAATCCTTTAATCTCCCGTGGCAACCGCTCAGCCTTCGAGATGCAGCTCCTCCTCGGAGCTGCAGTTTCCAAACTTCCGCCTCACAGAGCCCCCCCTCCTCGACGACTACCCCACTCAGCTCAGCAATTGGCAAACACCTGGTGGAACTGCGCATCTGCTGAGCTCATTATAGGAGCTACATCTTTGTGTAACACTGATAAAAGCGTTGTTAAAGGGTTAATAGATTTTCAGAAAGAAGAATATAGATAGATACTTTAAAAGATAAAAATGTAGACCTTAAAATCAGAGGATTTGTTTCTTTTTTAGAGAGACAGAGGCCCAGTTTGAAGGCGTTAAATTACGAAGTCAAATTTCTTTTCATTCATATTTGATAATGACAGCATTTTTGTAACAACTGAACGACATAGTGACTTGATTAAGCTATAAAATGATTGTGTGGCTGCTCCTTCAACCTCAAAGAACAGATATTTAACACAAACAGATGAAAATAATCAGAAAAAACCCAGCGATTGCTTTCTTACTACAGTTACTGATCGTAAATCATTCAAATCAATAAGTTTCATCAACACAGCGATTCTTTGCAGCTCATAATCATATTTCCTGGGACGGCTCTGTGCATTTGGAGCAATCGGCAGCATCTGAGGGTTTTTCTCCTATGACATAGAGCAGAGTACTGCAGCACCTCCCCGCTCAGTGTTGCATGTAAAGTTTAGCAGCCGTTTTTTTTTTTGCAGATCAAAGCGACCTCTTTGGGGCCGAGTGAATCCGGCCGCCCACGCCGAAGCCTCTGGAAGCACCGAGGCACTTTGGAAACAGCCCCAAAGTTTGCTACCTTCAGTCTTTTGGCCTTTTGACTTTGCTGAACAGACGGAACATCAAAGCCGAACTCCGTGGCAGGACTTTCTGCACGGATCGGTCTGTGTTTGTCCGCGGTGGTGAAACTAGGTTAGACTTTGCTGTTAGGACTTTTCGCTGACCCCTGGCTTGGATCCTGCTCCCCCCCCACCCTCAGCAGTGACGACCCCTGGGACCCGGCTGCCGGTGTCAGAGTGCACGGGCAGCCTGGAGAAGCTATCACATGGTGGCAACACTCAAACCGTCGCCCGCGTTTCCCCAGCGCTTGTCCCCGAACTCCACGTCGGTCGGCGTCGGCGCCGTTGTCCCGGTTCTGTCGCAGCAAATGAGCGGCCGGAGACTCCCCGTGCTTTTGCCTTTGGATCGCCCCGTATCATGTTGACAAACAAAACAGTGGTGACTGGAAGGAAGAGACGCTGAAGTCGGGCTGAAAAATGTCCGTGTGACGATGCTGGAGGTCTAAACTGACACGAAGACAGTGACTAACAGGATGCAGCAGTAACTTCAGGCTGAAAGCTCATTATCTAACGTTTTATAGCACTTCCATAAAGTCCTGTCTCTTCACCCTAAATGCAAATTAAAACTCGGTAACTCATCCTAATTATCATGTTAAGCAGCTCGGCTGAAAAGTTTGTTTTTATGCTCTTTAAAAAACCCTGATTTATGGAAAACATTCCACATTCTTGATTCAAGCTACATGTGTTTATATTGGGAATATTTTGCTGTAAAAAGGAGATTTTTCATCATTTTTAAAGTTTTATGTGAGAAATTTAGTGAAGTTACTTAAATAACTTTCTTCAGGATTTAAATCAAATGTGTTCAATACTTTTTATACTTTTTTTTTTTTGTGCGATCTCATGAGCAAAGTGTCATTTTTGGTGTCTTTTACTGGAGATCTTTCAATAAAAAGCCAGCAGAAAGGGCGGCGGGACAACTTTTTAAATGTTTTCTGGTGAAATGTTCAATAATTGAAACTCTTCTGCTGTGGACGGCAGTCGGAGTGATCGTATATCAGAGAATCTGGGAGAAGTTCTCAAGGGGAGGTCAAGCTCGTCACATTTACAGTTAAACCGACTGAATTTAAATCACACCAAACCCAGTTCCACCAGTTCTGTCGCGAGAAATGGGCCACAACTCCAGCAAGCTGTTGGGAGAAGCTCGAGGAAGGAAAGCCACAAGGTTTGACCCGAGTCCTACAGTTTAAAGGCAGAATGCTGCTAAATACAGGTCCAACGACAGCATCTGCTGGATTAAAGAGATCATTTCTAATTCAGGAGCTGATGGCCAGACTTTCTCCTCCAGGATTTTCTTATAAACAGCAGAATTTATGATTCTATCCACGACAGCAAGTCGTCCAGGCCGTCAAGCAGCAAAGCTGCCCCCCTTACCATCACACTCCCACCACCGTGCTTGACTGTCAGTGTGATGTTTTTGGGTGTTCTTCTGGGTCAGCAGTGGTTCTGGTCTTGGAGGCCATTTTAACCCCGCCTTGCTGTTGAATCATGAACTCTGGCGCTAACTGCCTGCGGAGCCGTGAATGTTCTGGATCTTTCATCCTCCTGGATGAGTAATTGATGACCTCTTGGAGTAGTTTTGGTAGGTCGACGTCTCTCAGGAAGGTTCTCCACTGTTCCATGTTCTCTCCAGGCGTGGATAATGGTTCTCACTGTGGATCTCTGGAGTCCCAGAACCCTAAAAATGGTTTAGTAACCCTTTCCAGACTGATTGTTTATGATCTGTTCTTGAAGTTTCTTTTGATCAGGATTTGTTCCTGTTCAAGATTTTTCATCCTACTTCATGCTGTTAGACAGGTTCTATTTAAGCCATTTCTTGATTTTGCCGCTTTGGTAGTAATCAAATATGGGTTTGGTTTGTGACCAAAAAAAAAAAAATAAATATATATATATATATATATATATATATATATATATATATATATTGTTTAATCATGAATTTACTGTGACTAATCATGGGGGGGCATTACTTTAAACGGGACCAGGTTGTGCCTTAAAGCTGCAGCACGTAACTTTTACAAAAATATGCTTTTTTGCATATTTGTTAAAACCGTCACCAAGTCGGGACAGTTTGGTCTGAGACGGATAATCTGTGAAAAGATGGAGCTCCTCCACCTCCTCCCTGAGCTGCTATTGCCATCTCAGGAATTGCGCCGGTCCCGACCTGAAACAACCAATCAGAGCCAGGAGGAGGGGCTTAGCGCTGCCAATCACCCTCGTGTTCGCGCTGCTAAATGTGCTGATGGTGGAGAAACAACTCACCGTTTCAGGAAAACCGTTTATTTGCCATCATTGATGGCCATGCTAACTAGCATTAGCATTAGCAGCAGGCTGTGTTGTGGTGAACCAGCTGTAGCGTAGCAGAGAGCGGGCAGGGGGGGGGGTGAGCGGCGGGTACATGAGGGTGATTGATGGCACTAAGACCCTCCTCTTGGCTCTGATTGGTTGTTTCTGACTGGTGTATTTCTGCAGTTAGTGCTGGGAGAAGGCAGAGGAGCTGGATTTTTTTTTCAGATTATCTCTTATATTAAACCATCACGACAATAATTTGAACAAATATGTAAAAAAACATTTTTCATAAAGTTACAAAATGCATCTTTCAGAGATGAATTTTGTATTTTCTGATTTTAAAACATTTCATTGTGAAAGATACAAATACCTTCTCTAAGGGGGTTATTTATAATGGCCCTGCATGTCAATCTATAAGTCCAAACTGTCCAAATAATGCTATCCCCGTCCCTTCATATCCCAACCAGTTAGCTCTGCCTTTAATATCATTTTACAGCTTTGTGGGTTTTTAACACAGACGTGAAAGCTGAAGATCTCTGAGGTCTGCAGTAAAGTGCAGATCAGGTCCTTAACATCTTTAAAGTTAGAGAACCGTCCAGGGAGCCGTTGGATACAAAGTTCCTGCCTGGTTTATACGAGTCGCAGCAGAGACGTGCCATAACACAGGAATGTTTAGTCAAAATGCATACACAAAGCACTCGAGGGGACGCAATGCCGGATTGTCTGACGTTTTTAAGAGGCTGATTCTGGGTTTAAAAACAATGAGCAGTAAAATTGTTTTAAAAAACTCTCTCACTGGAGAAAAATAGCCACTTTAACCACAGATCCTGGGGCGGGTGTTTACGCGAGCTCAGCTGGATCCGCCGGACCCCACGTTGCTGCCGACCTGCGCCGTCGGTACAAATAAACAGGAAGGCCGCAGGCACTTGGACCAAGGCCGCGCTCATAAGTCACTAAAAGCCATACATTTCAGAGACCGCTGGGACGCCTTGGCGTGGCTGCAACGATAAGAACAAACTGTTCATCCATAAAGAGGGATGCTGGTCCGAGCGTGCAGCACACTGGTGTCGTTTCAGAGCTCCACATCCTTTCTGAAGCGGCCCTCGGTGAGCTGTTGGTTTGGAGGAGAGATGTTTAACTACATGGATGTTTGGGTTGGTTTTTCGAGGCAGGGATGGATAAAACCTGGACATTTAACCCTCTTAGTTTCCCAGATGATGTTTTTGTTTTGTTGATTTTAGCATAATTTCGGGTGCTTTTATGGAAATTGCGTAAAGGTCGCATGTTGTGTATTCTGGGATTTTTTTTTTATTTTACCTTTTTTTTTTTTTTAAAGCGTTGTGTAACTTTTAAAAAATGTTTCACAGATAATCTGTGAAAAGATGGAGCTCCTCCCGTTTTTAGCTTATTTCCTACCAATATGGGCCCCGTATGTAAATATTGGCTGGAGGATGGTAAAAACTATATAAATTTTGGTGTTTTTACTATCTTAAACTGGTTGAAATGTGGAAATATCATGAATATATGTAGTGTATGAGGCCTATTTCTTAAATATATGAGCCCTATATGTAGATTGTGGCTGAGGATAGGAAAAAAATATAAATTTTTAGTGTTTTTTGTTCTAAAACTGGTTAAAAGTTGGAAATATGAATATTTGTGGTGCGTATCTGTTGTGTGCATTCATTTCTCTCCAAAGGGCAGAGGTGGAGCACAAAATGAAGGAAACTCTGTGGGTTGAGAGTAAAGTAAAAAACGGCCTCTTGATGTATTTTGTGATATTGCTTAAAATAGAAATGTGGAAAAGCTCTGATTGACAGTGTTTATCTCTCTGGTGTGAAACAATAGCAGGAAATTGGCTCTAAAGCTGCCGTTTTCCAGCTTCTTCAAGCTGCATCCAAGCTGAGTGACTACTGTTTTTATTTTTTTCTTTGCCACAAAATTAAAAAGAAAAAAAAAAAGCGTCCAGATCTCTTCTGCTACACTTAAACGCTCAGATGTGCGCAGCCAACATGAAAAGCAATCTTCAAAAGCTATCTTTATCCCCTCTGCAGTTTGAAGTGTCCAAATTAAAGTTGCATACGGATGCCGTCGAGATGCGAAGCCGCTCGGGGAGATTAACGACAACGCCAGGCATCTGTGCGATCCTGAAAGCATGTGTGTCCTGCCTTCAGCCGACACATGCCCGCTGATCGGGACGCGATAATCTGAAATTGCCTCCTTTCACAGATCTCTAAATCCCAACTGGGTGACAGTGGAGAGTTGGCACGGCGGCGTCAGGCGGTCAGCGCGACCGGAAACTCTGATCCATGATGCCAGTCAGCATCAGCAGCGAGTCAAAGGCCTGGAAATTAATCTGAAGTTGAGGAGTTTTCACAACGCAGCTGATGCCACGTAGATTCGGGGTCGTTAAATTATCTGTGGAAGGGATTTAAGAGTTTAAATGTGTCGGAAGCCATTTATTTCTGTTTTAAGTGTAAATAAGGTTTTAGAGATTTACTGAACTGCTTTACAGTTTGAAGTCCTCATTTCTGGTGATGGATCAGAGATCCAGATCTGCTCAGCTCTGGGTCAGACCAGTATCGACTGGGACTGATACATTTTTCCTTTCCTGAGAATTATGTGCTCCGAACAATCTGATCGAACACCTGAATACCTGGACTTGGAGCTTTTTGCACAGATTACTCATGTTTCAGCCGGGCTCTTGATTTTTGTCCATTTTTTCCCTCGCTGCTATATATTTTCTATCATTTTTGCACTGATTGAACCCACTGTGGTCACAGCACCATAGACTCAGGCAGGTGTAATGGGGGTAAACTAATTAAAGTGCGTCTGTCTTACTTCAATCCTGTTTCTTGGGTTAAAACCATGATGGCGTTAGCATCCTGTCTGTATGCTAACGCCAACTTTTATAAAGTTCCAGATTATTTATTGTCCTTTTTCTCTCTTTCTTGCATATCATCACTGTTAAATGATACAGATTATCTTAGAACGAGTTTGTACCTGATATAAATATGTAACTCAAATGAACAAATGTACCTGAGATGTTATAGGACCATCAGTAGACCTGCTGCCTGCTCTCAGCACAGCTCTACTCGACTCCACGTGGTTCAGATAGTTTACCCAGTGCAGTTGAGCACCAGCTCGATGTAGGTGGTGTTGTCCTAGCAGGCCGGCCCCAGACTCTAAAAAGTAGCATGATCTGTGTCAGGGTGTCCACGCATCTTTAAAAAGTCTGATATTCATGTATCTAAAATTAAAGCTGCGGTATGTAACTTTTACTACCTAAAACAACCAATCAGAGCCAGGAGGAGGGGCTTAGCGCTATCAGTCACCCTTGTGTACGCGCTGCTAAATGTGCTGATGGTGGAGAAACAGCTCACCGTTCCAGGAAAACCGTTTATCCTCTGTCATCGGTGGCCATGCTAACTAGCATTAGCATTAGCAGCAGGCTATGTTGTGGTGAAGCAGCTGTAGCGGAGCAGAGAGCAGCACGTACATGAGGGTGATTGGCAGCGCTAAGACCCTCCTCTTGGCTCTGATTGGTTGTTTCTGACTGAGTGGTGGATTTCTGCAGTTGTACTGGGAGCACTGGGAGAAGGCAGAGGAGCTGGATTTTTTTTTTTTTTTCTCAGATTATCTGTTTTATACCGTCACGATGTAATGATAATTTGAACAAATATGTAAAAAACATATTTTTCATCAAAGATACATACTGCAGCTTGGAGGCCTTAAAATATCTTAAATTCATCTTTAAAACATGTAAGTTGGCCTTAAATACGTTAAACACAGGTCTTCAGTTTTGTCGTGGCAGGATTAGTTAATCTCATATATTTTTGTAGTTTTTTTTTCTCGGGAGATTTTTCTGTCAGGCAAAAGTTTGTCGCACTCAAACATCTTGATTATGTTCTGTGACTCGAGGTGGTTGAGGCTACTGCTGACTAGCTGCTAATAAACCCTTGCTAGCTAGCTAGCTTTATTGCATCTATCATTTGTAAGTAAATTATCGCCAGTTGGCTGAGCGACGTTCGTCTTCACCACTGGCTCATTCTGTTGGTAACCCGTACAATGCTACGTGCATTTTGTGCAAGAAAGCTCGGCACTACTATATAAAATATGCGATTTTCTTTTGTACATTTCTGCTGTGATTCAGGTCTTATGTTTCATTCATAATGGTCTTCAAAAAATCTTAAATTTGAGTTGGTGAAACCTGCGGAAACCCCGTGTATGCGACACAAACAAAGCACAACAATGTCCGCACCTTAAAGCTCCTTGAAGCTTTAAATGCATTCAGTCGCTCTTGTAAGTTTTTACCCATGTTGGGTCTGATTATTGTTAATACCTAGCCTGACCAGTGCTTTCCTACGCAGGGTTTCTGTGCATCCTTAAAAAGTCTTAAAGTTAAGTAGAGTTAGTAAAATTAAGGCCTTAAATTCATTGAAAAACAATACACTGGTATTAAATATGTTAATCACAGGTCTTAAATTTTACATAGGAGGGATATAGGAGCTTGTTTTAAGTCAATAAGTACTTAATATTGATGAAAAACTTGTAGTTATAAGTGAAATAATCTGCCAGTGGAACAAGACATTTAAACTTATTGTTCCACTGGTAGATTTCACTCATAATTTGTATCTTTTCATCAGTATTAAGGAATTATTAACTTAAAACAAGCTCCTATATTGTGCTGAAAAGCTACCTGTAGCGTTTAGGAAATTCAAGCTGTTTGTGATGGTCGGGTAGAACATGGTTGTATTCCTGGCTTACCCTCCAAACAACAAGTTGGCATCTAATGGGTGAAACAGATCTTTACTGTTGGTCTCTAACTCTGAGCGTTGGAGGCAAGATAAACCTGGGTCATAATCCAGCCTTGTTTGTCACAGTTCTGGTTATTTTAAACTTGAAAATTGTTGCTCTGACTGTAAATACAAGCAAGTTTTAGGTGTTTTCAGTAATTTATAAAGATAAAACACATCTGTCTTCCTTGAAAGGCATGTTCTCTTGTTGTTCCCATTTTGAAGAGGTGATGGATTACGAATTAACTCTTCTCAACCTAAACAGTGAAGAACAAGTCATAAAAATCCTTTTTCTAATTTTTTTTTTTTTTTTTTTTTTTTGTGATTTCAGTTATTTCTTAAGGTTTTCCCCGTCTTCACCAGGGGAAGTTAATAAATGCAGATGGTGCTTTCCATCCCCATTATTTCTGCTAGTTCCTGATCTTAAGAGCAATATTTGAGGATTTCATCGGCCGTGAACCCAAAAGGTGGAAGCTGGAATATGAATTAGGACATACCAGCCTCCACAGGAAATATTTCTTGATTAAATACACAGCAGGATGGGGGTAAAGGGCTTACAAAATACACCTCTTTTGCAATATAAACAGGGTTTTAATCTAAATTGTGTACACAGTCGCGATAGTTCAGCTGGAGAGCCTCAGGTCTTAGCTCACTAATATGGCAAACAGCTTCGATGCAGATATCACTCACAGGAGCCCAAAGTAAATACAGCTCGGCGATTCTTCCAAGGTAACAATCGAGCTTGTGTACGATATGATGGAGCGCACAATCCCCCACCATTAAACACTAGTTCAAATATTTAGATTTCCCCACGGTGTAAATATAACAGAAAGTTTCACAGTTCTGGCATTGTTTGGAAGGCCGAGGAACACGTTTGAGTTATAAATGAGAGCTCGGTGACAGGTGGCCACGCAAAAATGAAGAGCGTCGAGGGCCTGAAGGTAAACAGAGCGCTGCAACAATACGGGCTGACGTGTTTGGGTCCAGAATGGTGTTTCTTTCTCTGTCTACATACCGAAGGACACAGTTTCAAAATGTTCCCTTTTTCTGCTCCACGACTGGAGATCAAAACACCTCCAACGAGCTTTCACCAACTCCCTTTAGACTTAATCCTTACAGTAAGCTGACAGGTCTGCTGACCCATTTTAACTGGTAGACGTACATGTGTAAGTCCTGAAAACTGATGCATGTCTAGTATGCGTCGGGAAGAGGCCGTTTTTACGCACAAGACAGATGTTTTAGGCCCTTTATTATCGACATAAGGAAGTTTGTGCGGGTTTTGTTCTTGCACAATTGTAGCATCAGATGATCAACACAAGGAATCCTGTCTGGGGTAATAAAATCTATAATTGTATGTTTATGGATCTTCTAATAGAGAACATTGATGGTTCTTGCTGGCAATAATATATCAAGTCAAAATTTAAAAAAAAATATTTAATACAAGTATCAACATCTAAATTTATATGTTACACTTTTTGTATTTGGTAGTGATTAATCCCATGCTTTAGGGTTTTACAGTATCATTAATACGTGGAATTACCAGTGTGGGCACCGCTAACTAAAAAATTAGCTGTGCTAACTCTAAAGCACTAAACATAAACATTAGTTCCACTATAGCTAAACTGCTATACCAACATGGTATTTAGCAGAGGCTAATGCCAAAGTGCTAAAACATGGTATTTACAAGAAGCTAAAGCTAAACCGCTATACCAACATTGTATTTTGTAGAAGCTAATGCTAAAGTTCTATATCAACATCCTTGTCGGCATCCTTGAAATTATTTCTTAAAATCTTTTTTTCTCGCTTATAGTTTTTGCTGTCAGGCACTTTAGATAACGCCATTGTATTTTGTGTTGCTTTAATGTTTTACAAAAATAATGGTAATAATTCAGGAGGAATTTTGTTATAAAGTATGATCGAATAATGTTTTAAAATTGAATGAGAAGTTGTTCGTAGTGGGTTTAAAGAATTACAAGGTTTATGTGATGTTTAATACAGCGACATTTCTTTAAAAGTAGTCATGCTAAAGTCTTTTAGCATTGTATAAAGCATTTTCCTCCCCACTTTTCTCCACTTTAAAAAAAAAAAAAAGGCGGGAATTTCCAAAGAAACCAGAGACTCAGAGGTCAGATTGCTCCCCAGATTTTTCTTTGCATCAGTCTGTCAGCGAGTAACCCTCAAGCTGTTAATGTAACTCAAATAATTTCCAGGCAGTTGCTCCATTGACACAATCGAAATTGGTTCCAAAATCTTCCTGTTAATTTTTATTATACAATAAGATGAGTGAACGCTTCCTTCACTTTTCTTTCCCTTAATGGAAACCCTTTCAGGTTTACCAAGGTGAATAATAAAACCTGCCCACCCTCGCTCATTAACTACAGGATTGAGGTCTGATGATCTTTCAGTAAGGGCTCTCTCATGTATGTGATGATGTTCTGACAAATCAGTGAGGTATCAGAGTTAGGAAAATCTGTCAGCACTTATGAAAACTAAATGAAAGTGGGCCTAAACGAGATATGACATGTCCAGAGGCCATGTCGACCATCTCGTTCTCAGAAAATTGTGCTTACGCAGCAGAAAGTGTCTTCTTTTGATCCAAACACCAGCAGAATCGACTTCTCTCAAAGAAATTAGTAAAATCTCATTGAAGAGGTTCATTAAGGTTTGATGTGAATGGTTAATCAGCCTTATAGGGCCAGTAAAGATGAATTATGATTGGAAAAACCCAGCAGTGTTAGCAGAGGACCTCATTTGTAATGCAAACCTTTAATACTCCTGACTGAGGAGGCCTGACATGCTGAGGTGTAACGTCAGCTATCGATTGATCGGCGGTCGGGTGTCTCGGTGTCAGGCCCCATTGACATTCTCTCATCTTTCGATGAAGGGAACTTGTTATATCTGTTTACGGCCACACGTATGTGCCAGGAACTCCTCGTCTCAGCGGCCGCTCGCTCCTCTGTCTGCCCCTTCTTTCTGGGAAGACATCGTAACAGATCTCGTAGCGTGTTGGCCACGGCTCGGGCTGTTGACTGTAAGCGCCAAGGCAATTGATCACCTTCCTCCTCCTCTGTGACACAAACTCCCATTGATAACCTGAGATCTCCACGGTTTGAGTTGCAGGGGTAGCGTTTAATCTAAATATAAAATTTTACACATGAATAGGGCTTTTTAAATGCATGTTTAATAAAAGTACAACCTTGTATGGAACCCCCACAATGCCACCAAAAGTTTCTCTTACATAAATATAAATGTAAACCAGCAGATGTAAACATTCCTTGGGAAAAAAAACTTTAAAAAAATATGCATTTGTATGAAACACCTGTTTGACAAAAATTTATACTAGTTTTTTTGACAGTGCTAAATATATTATTTTTAATACGTGTTAATATAATCTATGAAGTACATTTTTAATTATATTTATGCAATAAAAAGTACAACCTTATAAGGAACCCCCACAATGCCCACCAAAAGTTGCTCAATCGGAATCTAAATATGAACAGATGTAAACATTCTTTCTAAAACAAAAAACACATTTCTATGGAGCCACCTGTGTGCCAAAAATATTTTTGTAACATTGTTCTTTCTAAATATGTGAAATTTAATAAGTGTTAAAAAGCTTTAATTTATAAAGCATGTTTTTAACTATATTTATTCATTCAAAAGTATAACCTGAAATGGACAACAGGTCTTAAATGTATTTTGGTGCTAAACCATTCAGTGATTTATAAACTCACAGAAGTATTTTCAAGTCTATTCTCTGACCTCCAGGGAGTCAGTGTAAGGACTTCAGATCTGGGGTGATGTGCTCTATCTCCCTGATCTTAGTGAGAACTCGAGCAGCAGCGTTCTGGATCAGCTGCAGCTGTCTGATTGACTCTTTAGGCAGACCTGTGAAGACACTGTTGCAGTAATCAATGTGACTAAAGATAAAGATATGGATGAGTTTCTCTAGATCTCGCTGGAACATTAGTCTTTTAATCCCGCAAATGTTCTTCAGGTGATAGAAGGCTGACTTTGTAACGGTCTTTATGTGTCTCTGAAGGTTCAGGTCTGAGTCCATCACGACACCAGATTTTGGCCCTGATCACTAGTTTGTAGCTGTAATAACTGAAGCTGCGTGCACAATAGTAGTACTTTTACGGTTGATTCATAACGATTTGCCATTTTCTACTTAACAAGGTTGTTTTCGTTCAAGTTTTTTCTTTTTGGTTTCCAGAACTTTTTTTTTTTAAAAATTGTGCGTTCTTTGTTTTTCAATGTTGTCATATTCGCATTTATCTGTGATTTTACTTTATCTGCTTTTCTGTAGTGTGCTGTCTGTTCTTCCTGCTTCTTTGTCCATCGATTGATTTGTTTCATGCCTCGGGGCCAACATAGTTTTACCTCACAGCCCTCGTTGTTGCATCCTTCTTTTTATCCAAAATCAAACTCCATCCTTCCGCTCAGCTGCTTATTCTAACCATCCTCTTATTGTTTTATCTGTCCTCCTCCCTCTCTTTAAATGCTGACCTGCAGTTTATCTCATCGCATATCGCACCTTCAGAGTCTGCTCTTCATGCATGCATGCACTCCTGCACACGCCGCATATGTATTTTCTCAAAACAAACACACACACCCGGAGCAAGCATGTGTTGTTAGGTGACAAGTCAGCGCCTGGGCCCCCTCCCCCCCTCCAGCTCCTTGTTTTCTGTAAAAATAAAAACAGAGAGGAGGTGTGGAGCCCCCCGCTCCATCCCTCTTAGCAGGAGTTATCGATTGTGACGTGCGCTCGCAGTGCACCTTCCCAGTCGCCTGTCAGCCAGATGCATCCTGGCAGGTCCGGTCCTCCCTCCCCCCTGTGACAGCTCCCGCGTGGCGGCAAGGTTGTAGGGGTGCCAGTGGTGTCAGAGGAGGTTGGGTGGGGGCAGAGAGATAAAGGCAGCTGGCGGTGCTCTGGCCCTCATTTCTGTCCCTCAGCCTGCAGAAGGTGAACCTCGACCCCTGTCCGCCCCGCTCGGGTTTGCTGCTCAGCTGTCGTTGCTACAAGGTGAGTGCAGCTGCCTGTGCGGGTTAGCCTCCATGTGACGATACTCAGGTCTGTCGTTGTGGATCTTCTCACCCCTAGAAGCCCCTCAGGAGAGGGATGAACCGTTTCAGTCTGTGCTATGCATTGCTTTTCACTGCCACGTTTAGCAGAACAAACTCTTCCCACCCCCCCACCCCCGCACCTCCACCTGTTTAATGCCATCGCCTCCAGAAGGTGCATCCTTTGTCGGCTCAGACAGGTAATGAGTTAGCTCGGGGGATGCCGACATGACTGCACACGTGTGAGAGTGTGAAATTACCTGACACAGCTTTCATCAGCGTCTGCGTGTGCTGGCGGCCGTGGGATTTCTGCACACGTTCACACAGAGAGAGAAAACACAACATATGCTGCTCAATGAGTGCCTCAATCCAATGCACGTTGTCATGGCAGCATGAAAAACGTCCCATTCATCAAAGTAACCCACTGTTTACCTGACTGTTTTCGTATCTTTAAAATGACTGAATTTAGTGGAAAAATCAGTCAATTTAATCCTGGAATTGTTCTTCAGGTGATAGAAGGCTGACTTTGTAATTATGTTTGTGTGTTTCTGTAGGTTCAGGTCTGAGTTTATCACTTTTCATAACCATCTGTTAAGGTTAGGAAGTGTTTAAGTCATGTGACTTATTTGGTTGTTTTTTTTTTTCTTTCCACTCTATTTCACAATTTCATCATTAAAGCTGCAGTTTGTAACTTTTATGATAAATATTTTTTACATATTTGTTCAAATTATGTAGTGACAGTATAAGACAGATAAGGAGTTGATTTGAATTTTGATTTATTGAGACTTTAAATCACGGAGCACATAAAAATGTGAAGTGCACCCCCAGTATTCGTGTGCTGAATAGTTCAAATTCAAAGGTATCTCAGCTTATCCAGCTGCATTGTCTTTAGAATATTTTTGAAATGCTCTTCCAAAGAAAAAGTGAAAATTGGCAAATTTTAAAAAAATAATTTAGTCATGTTCCACAGAAATACGTGGGCGTCCATTGTTTGTGAAAATAGTGCAGCTGCACCACTTTATGTAAACTATTCAGTTTTAAAAACTGTTTATCATCACTTTCCTCATTTTTTTTTTTTTCTTTTACTATTGTGATTAACTTTTAAGTCCACATTGGCCATCTGTAATAGGTGGTGTGTTTGGGAGGAGATTTGGTCTCATTTGATCAGAGCATCTTTATCTTTAAAAGTTTGGGAACCTAACCCTGATACAAATTTCTGGATGTTCTCTAAAGAACCTCTGAGGCCAGAACCAGAACATCTGGATTTATACTGATCCAGCTGGACCTTTTTTACTTTAGGGCTGAAACCATTAATCGAATTAATCGTGATTAATCGATTATTGAAATAATTGTAAACTAATTTAGTCAATGATTAATTATTAACTGGAGCATAGAGACTATAAAAAACAGTCAGCTGTAATTAATCCACAACTGTTCAAAAATATGAACAATTTGCATTTAAGATTATAAAAAAAATCTTCTGTTTGTAAATCTTATATCTAAAACTCCTCTAGTGGCATTTTCAGCTTCAATATTGTATAAAAAAAATCTCCTATTAAGCACCTTTTTAACCAAAAAATTAATGAACAGATCCGCTGTACACCGTCCTGATGTTAGGTCAAGAGAGAGGGCTGAGCTTTTCATGTTAAAAGTATTGATCAAGCGTTCACTAAAGAAGTTCTATATTATCGTATTTTAGGCAAAAAAAATTGTTTATTTTCTTATTTTAAAAAAGAAATGAAGGGTTTATTTGCACTTTTTAATGTATTTAATAAATTACAAAACAAGGTTAAGTGGTTCAGTGAAAAATCTGCAGAATTTGTTTCATCAGATTAATCGTATGAGTAATTGATGGAATACTCGATTACTTATATAATCCTAAAATGCATCCCTACTTTACTAGGCTATTGGAAGAGTTTGATTTCATTTAGGGGTAGCAGAGTAAAATGGGGTAAATACTGGTTTTTTGTTTTTGTTTTTTTGTTTTTTGCTGCCTTTTCTATTTTTACATGCCTTTTTAAATTAACTCATAACCATAGAAACT